>CACSLK010010322.1:2419900-2434310 GCA_902706635.1 Striga hermonthica
AAAATAAACACAAAAACATAACAAACAACTCCCCTACACTTAGCTTTTTGTTTGTCCTCAAGCAAACAAAATAACAAATAGCTCGAAGAGATATATCGAACGGGCCAATAGATTTCTCCCTTCTTTCGCATTGTTCATCTATTTCTTTATATGAGCCGTCCTTTATGATTTCAGCAATACGATGATCCATTATTAGAAAACAATCCAGAGCCCAACGGATCATTCCTTTTTCCAAGAATAAACTGAAACATTCTGGAGCTACAAAGATATTTATTAAATTGTTAGCACCGCCATAAAAGCATTCCTCCTAGAGTAGCTGTTAATAGGAATAAGAGAAACTCTCTATAATAAACTATTTAGATGACATAAATAAGTATATAAATGATTTTAATAATTCACTGAATAAAAAAAAGTAACAAATTAAAAAAAACAATGAGAAAACGAATTCAAAATAAATTATTTTTCCTCACCTCCTCATCATGAAACGGAATTTTTATGTATGTTTTGTATTAAACAACAAATTTATTTTCAATTAATCGAATTGCTCGCAACTTCATAGGTAGTTTCTTGGTTCTAGTGATTTTCTTCATCAAATCGAACTCGCACTTTATTTTGAATGAATAAAGATAAAATCAGATACTTGGATATTAAAAACGAAATCAAACGAATGATGACTATAAATGATCGAAAAATAATGAATTTATCGGGAAAGAACAAAATAGAATTTAGTTAAATACCATAAATATTGATATGAAAAGTATATAAAAACAACTAAATCAATTTAAAAATTGTACAAATTAATTAGTACATGATTTGTGTAATGTTACAATTTTACTTTCTTTAACACGTCATTTTGTTACTATAAAAATTTTACTTTGTTTGTAATTATATTTTTGGTTTTTTTTAATCAATTCTCATTTAAATCTAACGTTATAATTTTTTTATTTGGACGAAATTCAATTAGAAATATTATTTTGTTGATCAATTGAGATGTTACTAAATCTTATTGGGGTAGTACATGTTGATCAATTATGGTATGGGCTGATTAATAGTTATGGTATGATTGAGTATCTCAATTTTCTTTTTGTTATCGTTGTTAAGATGTGTGAATGACATTGTATATTTTAAATAGCTTGATCTATTTATATAAATACATATATACTAAATAATTTGATATGTTCCACGCACATTTACAAAGAAGTATTGACCATAGTATTGTCCAAATTTTTCTTTCACTAATATCGAGTAAAATGCTTAGCAATATGAACCAAAAAGAATTAGATAACATTTTTTACCATAAGTTGTATACTGGATCAATATATAGTACACCAAATAATTTGATATCATACTTTATCGATAAAATGCAAAAAATGATATTCAGTTTTACCATGAATTAATTGCCTAGAACATAAAACAAAATGGAGACTCACATTTTTTATAGATAAAAAACCCAAAATACAATTATAGAAAATAATTAAATAGGAACTCCCATTAACACACTTGTTTTGGAACAATTTTATAAAAGAATATAATTGAATAAATAAATCAAATTTACATGATCTGCGTAATTAGAGTATCTAAAAATTGTAAATTTTAATGGTCTTGTTAATTCCTTAATTATACATGATTTGAGTAATTAAATATACAAAAAATTAAATAATATTTATTAACTAATATTTAAATAAAAATTGTCATTAACACATTTTCTTAGAACAGAATTTTACAAATCGCATAATTGATATTATTGTCGATATTTTCATAATTATAGTAATTATTTGCAGATTGAATAAATCACTTGAATTTACACAATTTGCATAAATAAGATGTATTAAAAATGCATTTCACAAAAGAATTATATGAAAAATATAAAACACTTACTGAATAATACATTACACAATTTAGTTGGAAATTTTAGCAAATCACATAATTGATATTGCAACCGAAATTTCCATATTTGGTTAAATCAGCCGAATTTACATAATTTGAGTAATTAAGGTATCTTAAAAATGATTTTTTATGACTTAACTATTTCCTTAAATAATGAGCCGTCATTGCCATAAGTGATTATTTGAAATATACCATAAATTGTTAAAATAATTTCTCGAAATAGTAAATAAATTTTTTTAGGGAAATAGTTACTATTTAAGAAATAAACAACCTTTAAATATATATATATATATATATATATATATATATGTATATTGTTTATTCTAAAAAATGCTAATTCTCATAGATTAAATGATAATTACATTGAATGTGTCAAGTTTTGTATCATTATCAATAATTTTCATATTAAGTAGTTGCACACAATATTAAATATAATGCATTTTTTTTATTGATTAGAAAACATACTTTTAATATAAGAAAATGATGAAATTCAAACGAAATTTACGATAGGATTTGAAAGAAAATTCAATAAATATTGAAAGAAGCTGGGGAAAAACGGGTGCAGTGCACTAAGACAAGGGAAAGCCCAGATAAAACTCAAGTGAAGTTCCATTTCAAAACCAATTGGTGGAAGGAAGAGTAACTCATTAATTTATAAATTAAACATATTTTCTCTATATAAACGATGACAATTCACAAGTGAATATTCTAATACGTCTCATCACTTGTGAGTCCTTAATAAGAAAGTCCAAGCCCATATACGGAGTTGGGTGCCCAAACCCAAATGGGCTGGGAAACGGGTACGTCATGAGCATGAAAGAAATTAGGGAAAAATGGGTGCGGTGCACCAAGACAGTGGAAAGCCCAGATGAAGCCCAAGTGAGGTTACATCGCAAAACCAATTGGTGAAAGGAGGAGTAGCCCATTAGACTTATAAATTAGACATATTTTCCCTGCATAAACAATGTGAGATAACTCATAAGTGAATATTCTAATAAATATTTCAATGTTATTACTCTTGTATTAATTTTTCAATAAAAATTCTACCAAAAAAAAAATCAAATCTAAATTTCTACCCAACCATTTTTTTTTTTAATCTTAATTTACTTTATTCAATAAAAAAAAATTTATTAGATCTAATGGCCACCTAAATAACCTAGGAGATTGGACTAATTAGGGGCCCAGGTAGTTTAATAATTACTAAAGGTTTTTGCTTTTAAAGGAATCTTACCGGGACTTGAAATTTGTTTTCGACCTTCACAAATTGTAATTTAAACTACATTTGAACAAGAAAAGAAAAGTAGTGGAACATTAGTTGGTGGGTTAGAATAATATGATTATTTTAGACCCATCAGTCTATGTACTGTCACATACAATATCATTACTAAAATTCTTGCAAACAGAATCAAACCCCTTCTTAAAAATTGCATTTCACCCACCCAAACAGCTTTTGTGCCTAACAAACAAATATTGGACAATGTTATAATCGCTTCTGAATGCATTCACTTCCTGAATAGTAAGAGAAAAGGCAAAGATAAATTTATGGCTGTTAAGATTGACATGTCTAAAGCTTATGATAGGGTGGAGTGGTCATTTTTAGCTAGAGTGTGTAAAAAGATGGGGTTTTGTGACAAATTTAGTGCTTGGCTTTTGACCTATGTGTGTAGTACATTTTTTTCTTTTAATATACATGGGCAAGTCTTAGGTTCTGTTATCCCCTCCAGAGGAATTAGACAAGGGGACCCTCTGTCCCCTTATCTATTTATTCTTCTGTCTGAAGCTTTATCTAACTTGCTGAACCAATCTTGTTTGAGGGGTGAGTTTAAAGGTCTTAAGATCAGTAAACACAGTCTCAGTTTGAATCACTTGTTTTTTGCTGATGATGTCATAGTGTTTGGTCAAGCTTCTGTAATCCAAGCCTCAAGGCTTAATGACATTCTTCATGCCTATGAATATGACTCTGGTCAAAAAGTGAATATGCAAAAGTCTGATGTCTTCTTTTCTAAAAATGCTGATAATTCCCTCATCTCAGATGTGTGTTCTATCTTGGGGGGTATAGTTCATGTTTCTTCTGCTAAACATCTTGGGCTTCCTCTAGGCTTGGGCAGATCCAAGAGAGAGACATTCAAATTTGTGAGTGAGTGTGTGCTTAAAAGAATCCTCAATTGGAAAAACAACTTTTTGAGTGAGGCAGGGAGAGAAGTCCTTATTAAAACTGTCCTTAATGCTCTTCCCGTTTATGTGATGGCTTGTTATAAAATTCTAATGGTTGTGTGTAATGACATTTATAAAGCTGTGGCCTCCTTTTGGTGGGGTAAAAATGAGGGTGGTAATAATAAGATTCATTGGTCTGCATAGGAGGGTCTGGCTAAAGATAAAGAAGCAGGAGCGATGGGGTTTAGGGATATGCAATGTATGAATGAGGCCTTAATTGTAAAACAGCTTTGGAAACTCATTACTCAGCCTAACTCTCTGGTCAGTAAGCTTTTAAAGGGCAGATATTTTCATGGGTGTTCTCTGTTTGAAGCTAAGAAAAGGTCAGGGGACTCATGGCTCTGGAAAGGTTGGTTAGGTGCTAGAGATTCCTTGAGGAGGGGGATTAGATACCAAATTGGTGATGGGAAGTCTGTGGACATCTGGAAAGATCCTTGGGTGCCTAAACTGATTAATTTTCACCCTACCTGTGTTTTTCAAGAAGATAAAATATCTCTCCAGAGGGTTAGTGATTTAATGAAAGAAGGAGGGAAGTCTTGGGATAAGCTACTTATTGAACAAACTTTTAAACCCTTTGAAGCTCAACTGATTCTAAAAACTCTCATCTGTCATTCTGTGAAGAAAGATAGATGGGTTTGGCATTATGGATCCAAAGGTGAGTTTTCTGTAAAATCAGCTTATGCAGCCATTGTTAAATTCAAATCCAAAGCAAGCATTGCATCATCCAGTTTGGGAGCTGAAAGAAGAAAGCAAATGTGGTGCAGATCCTGGAAACTTCCAGTACTCCCTAAACTTAAAAACTTTTTGTGGAGAATGGTCCAGGGATACATCAGCACCAAAAGGAAGCTGGCCACAAGAGGAATAGAGACTGATGTGATTTGTGTACTATGTGGTGATCAGGAAGCGGACTTAGAACATCTGTTCTACAGATGTTATAAGTCAAAACTATGCTAGAAACTGATGGGGATTGAATGGGAGGCTTTTCAAGATGAAAATAGTAAATTTATAGACTGGTGGGAAGAGGTGTGTGGAAGCTCTGGATTTAGGAAAATGACAGACAGAATAGTGCTATCTGTGTGCCTGTTGTGGAGGATATGGAAGGCAAGGAATGATGTTATCTTCAAAAAAGAGCCTTTCCTTGAAATGAAGGTGGTTCAGGGAGCTAGAACAGATTGGATGGAGCAAGGGGATAATGGTGTCAAGCTGAGGGACTCTCAAGATCAGCACAATTCTACAAAGCCTAAGGATGACCAATTTTCCATGGAGGTAGGACTTATCAACATTCAAGTCAGTGCCTCACGGTCTCTAGAGGGTAATGTGGATATAAAGGGAGTGGCCATACAGGATAACTCAGAGATTCTTCAATGGCATGAAAGAGAGGTTTGGGCAGATGATTCTTGGCAGGGCAGATTACTTGCAGTGAGGAGAGCATTAGAGGAAGCTGTTGACAGGAATTGGCAGAGGATTAATTGCACAGTGGATGACAAAAAGCTAGTGGATATGCTGAATTCCATAGCTACAACCGCTTTTCCTTCTTCAGTTTCTAGCATTATTATTGATATTTCCACTGCAATAGAATCTCTTATGTCCTGTACTTTTTCTTTCACTAGTTAGTTTATCTTAGCCATGTGTGGGCTGTGTAGGGTGAAGGAATGTCCTTTTCTCGTTCCTTGTCTTATTAGCTCTAGCTAGTGAGTTTCAGGAGGTAATCAGTGTATTACTCGGTTGAACTATGTTTGAGTTTGTGTTTTTAATATTAGGTAATCGTTTTGGAAAAAAAACACAAACGAATGAATTATCTTGACACCTTGGTGAACGACGAAAATTAGGTGGATGTATAATAATTTATGATTTTAAAAATTATATAATGTGCAAAGTAATAAAATCATTATACATAGTATTATGTTAAATATTTATGACATTCTTTATATAACTGTAGCATGATTGATTGGTCGAAAAAAAGTGTGTATTTTACATATTTATTAGCGTATTTTTATACGTTTAATTTTATCGCACTTATATATTTTTCGGCTTATTTATTTATTAAATGAATTCAAGTACTTTGATATATTTATGTTTTGTTTTTAGGATATTTGAGTATTTTTGTGGACGGCGGGACGTCGAAGGAAGATTGAAGCAGGCAGTACGGGGGTGCCCCATATTCAGCTACCAACAAAGCTGACACCCCATACTCTGTTGGCACAACAAGGCCCATCCAGATAAAGCAAAAGCCCAAGTAATTCACGTGTTATAGCATGGAAATTAATACAACTGGGGCAGAAATCTTGAGTTAAACTGACGTGGGCCAAAAAAGGAGAAAAGTGGCCCATGGCAACATGGAAATTTGGAGGCCCACTAAAATACTAATCTGGAAGGGAATTAATTTTACAAGCAAGTGAATTAAGGGAAATTGAAGAGCATCAGGACACATCCATTATATATATATTCACGCAACAGAGAACGGGGAAGCCGCCATATACCTGGGAAAAAATATTCACGCGAGAGCAGAGAGACTAAACGCGAGGAACCCGATCAATCGCGGAGGGAGGCCGCACCCGTACACGAGGGAGATAATTAATCTCTCTCTTTTATCTTTTTCTTTTTATTTATTATGTTAGAGTAGATTTTATTTCTAGTTCCGGGGATGTCGAACCCTACGACTTGATGATGATTGATTGCCATAGTTGATAATTTCAATATCTTTTTGGAATTGCTTGTGTTATTTTGAATAATTAACCATGATGTGTTGAGTTTGATTTAGATTGATCACCTAGATTAGGCTTTACATATCTACACCTGAATTAGGCCTTCAATCCGTAATTGTTGATGTGTTTAATTCGCAAGTGGTATCCGGAAGATGGTAACTACCGGGGATAACACGGCCTATTTAAGTGAACGAACGCGTCACTACTTAGTCTAGCCTATTTTTCTAATGCATAAAGCGGCTGATTGTATTAAATCTAAGAAGCGTTTTCTAGACTGTACAAGAGGTCAGGTCTAATCGTAGAGCGTCTCGCGGTTAGATTAAAAATAAGGAAAAATTCGGGTAACAGACCGTGTCGTTGCCTAGGGCTAGTAATTTCATAAGATAGCGAGATTTGATGCCAGAATTGATTAGATGAGTCAGTCGAGGGTGTAGACGGAACCGTGAACTAGAAATTTCTCTTATTTATTTTATATTTATTTTTATTTTCTTTCTTTATAGTTTTAGGATTTTTAGTTAGTTTAATTATCAAAACCCAATCCCCCCATTTACCGCTTTTATAAATTCAATTAATACAAAAAAATTCACAATTTGATTCACACTCCCTGTGGGTTCGACCCTTGCTCGCCACTACTACTAGTTAGTAGAGGTTTGTCGAGGAAAAATATAAATATTAATTTTGCCGCGTTGCGACGCGCGGTCAATGATCTTTGAGAATAATAAGTTTCTCAATATGATTATTAATCAAAATAATAAGAACACATTCTCCACAAACTAATAATTTCAAACTCTTTTGATCAGTGAAAATATATATATATATATATATGATTTGATATATTAACAAAACATCTCCGCATTGCTTAGTTCGTCAAAGTTGAAGAATCAACACCGATCGTTGTTGCGCATTTCTATATTCGCTTTCAATTTCTAAACTTCAGTCAATGTATCCCTCCAAAGTTCGCAATCAATCTTGGTCCTGCTAACAATTGTGGTAATAAATAATTTAATATGATTTTTACACAAAAATATATTAACATTAAATAAAATAAATGCTTACTCTAGGTCCATGAGCGTAAACACAATCATTTGTGTTGGATGTCATCAACCTCTTTCATTTGGATGGATCCAATTTCAATTACCAGACCAATAACATCTACAAATCAATTGTAAACTTATTATAATTTTAAAATAAGATGATAAATTATACCAAAAAAATAAAAAAGAAGATAAAAGCACGCCAAGCACAAGCTACTTCCTTTCCAGTTGATGCGCCAGAACCTTGTAATATGGTATTAAACCACTGCCTTTCAGTGAGTCAACATGAACTGTCTTTGTCATTTTGACTAAACTCAAAAATATTACTAAACAGTTTGATCTTGACGCATAACATAACAAAGAGTTGCAAACTTCGCAAATCAAACCAAAGAGGAATGAGGATCACAATGTAAGCTGAGCAATGGTGAGCCGAATGAGCCATAGTTACTCTTTACTTTGTATTTTTGAATTCCATAGACAAGCCAAGTACTTACTTTGTTTATCCATCTTTTCATATGCAGTCGGTATAATTAATTTTAGTGATACGACCTCCCTATAAAAATTCAATTCAACATAAGTACAAAAGTTATTTAGTAAAAAACAAATTTTATTATATATATTACAATTTTCTAGATTTGTTGTAGGTTACCTTAACATTAAAAAATAACAAAGTTGAGCAATTTAATACTATATATTGATTAGTTAATTTAATTGGGTTATAATTTATTTTCTACCTCTTTTAACAAAGTAGTTTTATGTGGGTTTGTTCGTGAGGTTTTTGTAATTTCTCCCATGGCGAATTTGGGTGATTGTTAAATCATGTTTCGATTTCTCTTGGAAAAAAAATGGAAAATTGATATCAGCATAGCTAGGATTGAATCTTTTAATCATAATCATGAGATGTTTATATTTCCTAAGCTCAAAAGTGAAATGAAAAGATTACTTCCTTTTTTTCTCCAAACGACGAGGAGATGCAAGAATTTGGTGAAATTGTGTCTATGATTTTTTTATAGTGGAATTCTCCATAACTTTGATAGTATTGACGATGATCATAGCCAAATTCAATTGGACGACACCGATTTATTTTTAGATTTTGAGTCTTTACTTTAATGATTAAGACTTTGGTTGTTAGTAAGAATTAATATTTGAATATTATTTTATGAATTTAATATCCAAGATTATATGTAAGACCATTTAAATTATTTATTTGCTTATATGGTTATATATGTTATTATTTTTTGCATTAAAAGTGAATTGTTCGAATAACTTGCGCAATGCGCTACGCAATATAAGGATTAAAACGCGACGCGTTGCGCGATGCGCATTTTAAATCATTGAATAGAATTGTATTTTGAAATTTTGAAAACAAAATATGTGGGATGAGTTTTATCTTGTACTAGTACATAACCCGTGCGATACACGAGACATAGATATTAAATAAGTTATGTTCACAGATTTTGTCTGTTTAAGTCTAAAAAGCAATAAGGTTATCATCCGTTTTTCACTTCTTTTAATTAAGTCTAAAAAATAATATTGTACTTATGAGAAATTAATTAATCAATATATAACATTAAATTACTCAACTTTGTTATCTTTTTAATGTTAAGGTAACCAACCACAAATCTATAAAATTGTAATATATATATATATACATATATATATAATAAAATTTATTTTTGACTGAATAACTTTTGTACTTATATATATATATAATAAAATTTATTTTTTGACTGAATAACTTTTAGTATCACTAAAATCAATTATACCGACTGCATATGAAAAGATGGATAAACAAAGTAAGAACATGGCATGTCTATGAAATTCAAAAATACCAAGTAGAGAGTAACTATGGTTCATTCGGCTCACCATTGCTCAGTTTAAATTGTGATCCTCATTCCTCTTCGGTTTGATTTCTGAAGCTTCGCAACTCTTTGTTATGTTATGCGTCAAGATCAAACTGTGTTATTTAGTAATATTTTATCTTCTTTTTTCCGTATAGTTTATCATCTTATTTTAAAATTATAATAAGTTTACCATTTATTTAAATTATACTATATATTAATTAATTATTTATTAGAGGCAGATTTTTTGAAATTTTATAAAAAAGATAACAAGTTGAGTAATCTCTAAATTTTTAGGCGGGATTTAGTTTCTATTTCGAGTAATACAAATTTTTAATTTGTATATAGATAGAGGCAGTTAAACCTTTATATATATCTTCTCTATATATAATTCCGGAATGCGCTGAGCCTACGTGACTGCTTCTGGTGCTTCGTAATCCCATTTGGTGAAGAATCATGCTTCATAATTAGGTTTGGACAAATAATATTGATATATTAATAATTAATAATCTAGGTTCAGACATTCCATAAATATTATTTAACTAACTTAAGTATTTTAATATCACTTGTACTAATATAACCATTTAATTCCTTGTAATTTTAAGGCACTAAGTGACTAATGTATCCCTAACTTTTGATTTGTTTCCTTCAATGAGCTATTGAATTGTAAATGTATTTTAAAAGTTGATAACTTTTGTATTTCTTATCGGTTTTACATATATAATATATCAAATTAATCATCTTTTGATGATCTTCGATTTGACATCCATATTGTATATATTGAAATAAATAAATTATATTTATACTTATAATAATAAAAAGTAATTACATTTATTAAAATTCATTAGAAAAATAAAATTATTTCTCAATTAATATATTTAAGTTTAATGTAGTTATATGTTGTAAGTTAAAAAAAATTATTATAATATAACACATGTAAGTCTCACAAATAAAACGTGTCATACTAAATATATAATAATATATATATTTTTATAAAAGGTATTTAAATTTTCAAAATATTTTTTCTCATTAATTTTAGATTTTAATAACAAAACTAGCAAGTACCCGTGTAATACATGAGAGTTGTACTAGTATAATAAATTACTACAAATTTTGTCAAATTCATAATTCCCTATAAAGACCCAGCGATTAGTTGAACTTACGTAGAGAAATTGGTTTGATATAATCAAATCTTTTTATATATAAATTAGAAAATTTGTCAAATTCATCAATTCCCTATAAAGACGGATTAGTTGAAATTCCGTAGATATATAGATTGGTTCAATTACTTTAAACTTAACATTAGATTTTGTAATCCAAAATAGATAAACATGCAAAATACATTTTATTTTTTTGTTGACTTTTAGCAAATGACTCCGCCTTACAGCCTATCAAGTGTATACACTATACCGATACCGGTTTTGCTATGAAGCCAACAGTTGTCTCCATAGTGGAGCCAACCTTCTATATACAACAAATAAACATACAATATTAATAAAATTATATTAGTGTTATTTAAGTAATCACAGAATATGATACGTTTACTTGTTGTATAGAAAGTTGTTCCACTATGGAGCCAACTGTTGACTTCATAGCAAAACCGGAAACCAGTTTTACAACAAATGTTTTAATAATCAATGTTGGGCGAAATCGAATTCGTTGGATCAAATCTATCTCTTTTTTTTTATCGAAACGATAGAATTTATATTAAAACTAAAACCACATAATTACAGCTAGCAAACAGCTAGAACAGCCAAGCAGCTAAATAGCTGAATGTAGGAGGTCTACTCGAAAGTAGCCTAGAATACTACACTAACTCACCCACATCACAACAAATCAAACAGCTCCCAATAAGAGAATAACACGCTCCCAAAAAGGAGAATAACAACTCCCAACAAGAAAATGAACAACTCCCGAGAATAAACAACTCCCACATAGGAGAATAAACAACGACACAAACGACTAAAATACTAAAAAACACACATAAACAAAATACAACACCCAAAAACACAAACAGACACAAAAACACAACACTAACGCAACAACAAAACAAATAAACAAACACAACCCTTCCCCAGCAGATAAACCAATACCACATTAGTGGACAGAGGGCCGACCCAAACAGACTAGTCCATAGTCTAAGAACCGCTCCTGAAACTGCTGAAAAGCCTAACTGAAGCCGAAACCCAAACCCAAAACCACTCCAAGAGACGACCCGTCCTTCAACCGGACGAAACCCAACCTCACCCTCACGCACCACCAATGCCCCGAACGTGACCAACACCACTGGTCAAATTCAGCGACAACGGTCTCCTCACGAACCCAACGCCAGGGAAACAGAGGAGAAGAGAGCAAGAGAGGAACCTCATCCCGAGCCACGCCAAGCCCCCGCTGCCACACCCGCCCGGAACCACCGCAACAACAAGAACGCCGGCGAACCTTGACCACGAACCGGCACTAGATCTACGGAGAAACCCGATCGTGGACGGTTGGCTACATCCCAAGTGCGGACGGACCAGGAAAGCGCACCTTCGAGGCCATGGATGTGCGGCCAAAGGACGACCGCCGGCAGGTCCAGCTAGCCGCTGAGGGAGGCACGCGCAGTAGGAAAAGAGGGAGGCGGCGGATTTGGGGGTAGAGGGAAAATTAGGGTAGAGAGGCGAACCTTCTCTATCTATCTCTCTTGATATTTATTTTAAAATAGTAACTAAAAATTAGTAAAAAAAATATTTATTCTCGTCTAAAAATTTAAATTTACTAAATTGGAGATTTTTTTTGTCAAAATTTAAAAAATCCTGCCTAAATTAATGTACAAAATCATTTTAGTCAAATATTGTGCCTATTACTTTTTTTTAGTTTCATGGTTTAAATTTAGAATATAATACATTCACAAAACTTGTTGTTATTACATTTATTAGTTGCATGGTTTAAATTTGGTGTATAATATATTGAAAAATAAAAGTATTTTTATTTAAAATTAAAAATAAAAAATTCATAACGTACGGGTCAATATTAACTTGTACGTAAACGAAATAGTCAATTATTTATAATTTAATAAATTACAATGAATTACGGGTCATATAACTTGGACGTAAACGAAATAGTCAATTATTTATAGTCTAATAGATTACTCAACTACTTTTTTTGTATTTGAATAGTTTATACAAAATAAAAATTTATCTTAAGTAATGAAACAATATAAGTTTCACATTTATACTTATTATTCACATAGATTGTTAAATATATGATAAAATTTTACTAAAATAACTATTTTATGGAACCATATTATGGTCAAATCGAATATCTAAATAAAAATTTTGAAATGACAATTATTTTGAAACAAATATAATGTAATTTATTATCACTTATATGCATGCACGAGTTGTGTACAAATTTTAAATAGACATTAATATGTAATTTTACACAAATTAAACTTTATATAATATTTTTAATAAATTAATTAGGTAATGTATTACATATTGATTTCATATTTTTAATTTATAAATATTATTAATAAGAATTTTTAATTTATAAATCTATACTTATATAAAGAGTCATCCTATTTACTAAAATTAGTAGCAAAAAAATAGGTCAGCATTTAATCCAGCTTATAAATAGTAGTTTTATTATTTTTCTTATTTTTCTTTAAAAAATCATACAACTTAATTTATAAATACGCTTTAATATAATCATACAATTTAATCATACAATTTAATTTATAAAAATCATCCAATTTGATTTTTTTTCTTTAAAAATACGCTTTCATATACATATAAATAGTACTTTTTGCAATAAATTTGATTAAAATGTGTTACTTAAATATCTTAACAATATAAAAATTTAAATGTTTAAATTAATTGATAAACAATTTATAAATATTTATTTTATTTAAATATGTAATTTTATTTAAAATAATTTTAAATATAGCAAAATTTATTTAGAAAATCATATCGATCCTGCCACTTCAACCGACTGGTGTTGACGGATTCAATAGCAAATATATTATTCAAGTGAACTAGACTGATTATAAACCGATTCTCGGTCCATCAGGTCGGATTGTGTCCAACACGGTTTAATTAAAACGATGGGTAAATCTTGATTAATTTATTTGTATATTTAATTTATAACACAATCGTAATATTGTTTTACCGTGCATCAGCACGGGCCACACACTAGTTGCATAGAAAATCTTTCACATTATTTAGTTGCATTAAAATCTAGCTGAAAAAAAATTGAATCTATAAATATAAAAAGGTTTGACTATTCTTTAAATGGTAATTATTTCTCTAAAAAAATATTTACATTGTCGTGAAAATAATTTAACAATTTATGGTATATATCAAATGGCCACTTACGAAAATTGCCGCTCATTATTTATTACTAGTACAGATCCCGTGCGATGCACGGGGTGCACAAAATTAAGGTCATTTATCAAGTCATATAATTATATAAATGAATAAAGAAAAATATACGAGATATATATAGTACGTGACTTGTAATAGGCCAAAATGTGAACATGGGTAATGCACGGGGTGCACAATTTTAAGGTCATTTATTAGTACAGAGTCCGTGCGATGCACGGGGTGCACAATTTTCTAGTATGTATAATACAAATACAAACCGTATGCACGGGACATAAGCAATAAATGAGTTATTTCTACAAAGCTTGCTCGTTAAGTAGCTCCTGAACATGTTTAGCATAGAAATGATGGGCATGTGGTAACCGAGC
>CACSLK010010322.1:2438695-2449382 GCA_902706635.1 Striga hermonthica
TTTTGGTGCAAAGAAGGAGGCCAGGGGCCTAAGATTATGCTAACACCCTACGAGGGTGAGACACCCCGCTAGAGTCATGATCAATCCAAGCTCCTAGTCCCGGAGGTGGTGACGAAATTCGTTGCACTCCCAGCGGGGATGAAGCCGCGAGCCCCGCCAGATGATCCGCCGCATAGTTTGCCTCACGATGCACGTGATGGATTCGTAAGGTCCAAGCCCTTTGGGCCAACTCCCTGATAGCACGGACTATAGCATCATGTACCCCAAAGCTCTGGCCCGAGCCGTTAATCATATGAGACACGCATTGGCTATCAGTCTCTGCTATAACCCGACGGAATCCTAGGTCCCAAGCCATTTGTAAACCCTGAAGGACACCCCATAGTTCCGCGCCCGTAATGGTGTTGAAGCCAATGTTCATAGTAAATCCCTCAATCCACTGCCCTCGCTCGTCGCGTAAGAGACCTCCCGCCGCACTCAGGCCCGTGCTGCTATCAAATGTCCCGTCTGTATTAACTTTTACCCAGCCCGGGTCAGGCGGAATCCAATGGATCAGTTTCACCACATATCTTTCAGCTCCAATCTTCCTATATGCTGCACAAGCTCTCGCATACGAATCAGTGTTAGCAAGGGTCTCTGTTCTTCGACTTTCACAGGACTTCGAGTGAGACTTAAACACCCGTTCATTCCTCCATTTCCACGTGTTCCACACCGTGAAAGAAAAAAGGCTGCCCCAATCTGCATGCTGCCCAGCTCTTGAGGTCGAAAGATTCTGGCACAGCCAATGACGAAGAGGTTGAGTGAAGAACTCGGTGAGTTCCCCTGCCGGGATCAGAGTGGACCAGAGGCGCGATGCATTTGGGCAGTCTCGCAGAACATGAAGGACTGTTTCCACATCGCCACACTCATCACACAAGTCCGAGGTCGTGAGATGCCTCCTGGCCCGCTCCGCGTTTGTCAATAAACGGTCTTTGGCCGCCAACCACAGAAACGTACGTACCCTTTGCGAGGCTGCTGTGCGCCATATTAATTTCCACATCAGTTTGTCATGTGTTTCCTCCGGCGGGCCGAGGGCCTGGTACGCTGTTTTCGTAGAGAACAGTCCGTCGTGGGATGGTCCCCAAAGTACGCGATCTTCTCCGGCTGAATCTCGTGGTGGGAGAGTGCCGGCTATGCGTAAGATAATTGCAGACGGGAGTAAATCGTGAAACGCTACCCAATCCCATTCTCCTCTTTCATCTACGAAGGCTGCTACTGTGGAATTAAGGCTTCTATCATCAGGTCTGCGAGTGGCATGATGGATGAGTGGGCCAGCCGTACCCAGCTAATTATCGGTCCAAAATCGAACCGTCTCGCCATTTCCCAAGCTCCACCATAGCTGCTTCGCAATATCCGGCCATACTCTTCCTAGGGCTCTCATAAGTACCGACCCACGTTTGCACCGAGGGGTATCAAGACCTTGCGAGGGAGAAATAGCGTACTTGGCGTATAGCACTCGCGCCCATAAAGAGTCACACTTTATTAAAAGGCCCCAGCCCAATTTCATCAGGAGAGCGAGGTTCATGCGACGCATATCCTTGAGTCCCAAGCCGCCCTCCTCCTTAGACTTACATACCTCTCGCCAGGCCACCAAGTGAATTTTTTTACTCTCGGGCGTGCCACCCCAGACAAAGGACCGACTACGGCGCTCCAAACCTTCAGTAAGCGCACTTGGCAGTAGGACAGATTGCATTGAAAAGTATGGGATCGAGCTTAAAACAGACTGTGTAAGGGTCACCCGACCGGCAAGCGAGAGGGTTCGCATGCGCCAGCCAGCTAGTCGCGCTTCCACCTTGTCCACTATATGCGAATAAGTAGAGGAGTTGGCCCTACCATGGAGGACATGGACCCCAAGGTATTTTCCCAAGTTATCCGTCCACTGAAAATCAAGTGCCTCCGCCAGTCGGTGTTGCACGTCCAATGCCACGTTCTTTGAGAAAAATACTTGGGTTTTGGCCGTGCTGACCTTGAGCCCCGAGATGTGGCCGAAGTAATCGAGTGTCCGCTTAATGATTCCCGCTTGCTCGTCTGAAGCTTCTGCAAATAGGAGGAGGTCGTCGGCGAACATTAAGAAGGGGACCGAGACAGTGCCTCGCCCGACGGATATTGGTTTCCAAGCTTTGGCCTCCACCGCTTTATCAATTATTTGGGCAAGTCTCTCCATGCACAGAACAAAGAGATAGGGAGAGATAGGGTCGCCCTGTCGAACTCCACGAGTTGGTTGGAATTCCTCTCCAATTGTCCCATTCCATAGGATGTTCATCGATGCTGAGCGCACGCAGGCCATGATAGCCGTAGTCAAGATGTCCGGATATCCTACTTGTTTAAGTGTTTCTTCAATGAAGTCCCACCGGAGGTAGTCATACGCCTTCTCAAGGTCAACTTTGATAACCATATGGCCTTTGACGCCTTTGTTTAGTCTCATTGAGTGAATAAGCTCTTGAGTCACAACAATATTGTCGATAATGTTTCGGCCCGGGACAAAGCTGACTTGGGCTGGGTGGATGAGATTGGGAAGAGTCGCTTTCATCCGATTAACCAAAATTTTAGTGAAGAGCTTGTAGATGACGTTAAGCAAGCTAATGGGCCGGAAATTCCTGATGGTGATTGCATTCTCGATCTTGGGGATTAAGATAAGAAGCGTTTGGTTAACTTCTCTAGGAACTCTACCTTGGTTCCACATTTTGCGAATGAACTCACGCACTGATGGCCCCACAATATCCCAATTTTGTTTAAAAAATAGGGCGTTTAGTCCATCCATGCCCGGAGCCTTTAAGGAGCCCATGCTCTGTAGAGCCGAAAAGACTTCCTCATCCGAAATCTCCTCCTGCATGATAATTGCACTATCCTCATCGCAATGGTGGAAGTGGTTTGGCAAAGGATCGGGTATGTCGGGTCTCGGGCCTGCCGTGTAAATTCCCCGAAAAAAATTTGTGGCTAACGTCCGGAGGGCCAACTGGTCAGTAATTCGATTTCCCTCATCGTCCACTAGCTCTGTAATTCGTCTTTTTCGCCGCCGGGCCTTAAGCTGCTGATGATAATAAGAGGTATTTCTATCACCCAGATGCAACCACTCCCTCGAAGATTTTTGTATCAGGAGCAGTTCTTCTTGCATGATGACATCATCTATCTCCGTACGCAATTGGGTTTCCAAGGACACTAGACTCTCCTTGAAATAGAATTGACGGCTCCTTTGTATGCCGCCTATCCGGGCTAGAAGTCTCCTCTTTCGCTGGAATATATTCCCGTAAACATTCAAGTTCCATGTTCTCGCGGCTTTCGTAAAATTACTTGCCGCCACCGTGAAGCATTCTGAGGGTTTCCACGAGTCAGTCAGCAAGTCGACGAAGCCCGAGTGGAGAAGCCATGACGCAAGGAAACGAAAAGGTTTAGCTCCTTGCGGTACAGACGCCATCCGACCGAATACCAACATTAGAGGTGAGTGGTCCGACTGCACACGCGGGAGGAGTCGGACCCTACTAGTCTCGTACTTATCCATCCAGGCCATGTTGGCAACGAATCTATCCAGTTTCTCAGTAACTCGACCGTGTTGCCCCTCTCGGACCCATGTGAATAAATGACCATCCGTGGCTACCTCTTGAATGCTATGCATAAACACCCAATTCACGAACTCCCGGCTAACATTGCAGTGGTTAGAAGATCCTCCCATTTTTTCCGAGTGATGAAGGAGGCAATTAAAGTCGCCCCCGATGAGCCAAGGCTCTGATATGCCTACGGCTAGGCTTTCCAGCGTGGTCCATAGTCTGTGTCGAGTTACGGAGTTTGGGCTCGCATAGACGAAAGAGATCAGGCAGACATCTTCCTGTTTGCTTGCCCGGACATGAATCAATTGCCTAGTGGTCCCCAACACTTCAATATCCACCTCGTCTGACCACAGGAGCCAAATGCCTCCAGAAAAGCCTCGGGCTTCGACCCGAAACGAGTTCGCAAATTTACTGAACCTCACGAATCTGTCAGCGTTGGCCCCGGTTCATGGGCATGTTCGGCTCTTCCGATACGTCCACTGGCCAGCGTCGTGGGTATGGTTCCTCCAGCCACGGTTCCTGAAGATTAATATCGTGTTCCCCCTCTGACATGGCCGCATCATCTACTAGGTCCATTGTTGCGGGCTGGACTGGGCTATGAACTGGAGGAAAGTTAACGTGTTCGTCCTCAACGATAATTGCTCGGTGTTTGGATGGATCGAGTCCTTCACCAACGTGAATATGGTCAGAGGGGGTCGAGATTTGGGCACGGGAATGAGCTTCTTTATTGGTCGCTTTGGTCGTTGCGGGATCTTTTGGACTAGTAGTATGAGTGCTGGCCGCGGGCCCAGATTTGTCCAGGTTGGTTTTTGGCCCAATAGACTCTACAGGCCCATTACCGTGTGTTATGTTGTTCCTGTTGGCCTGGGAGTTAGACCTTTGCTTGTTCTTAATAAAGCTCCAATCTCTCCCCCCTGGGTTTCTAGAAGTCTCTTTAATTGTCGTTGACTTGTCACCACTACCCTCCCCTGGATGACTCCCAAATTCAAAATAGGAAGTAGATTCCCTCAAATCCTCCTTTTCCAGAATTCCAAACCGGGAGCCTGATTTTGTGGTTATTTGCGGATTTTTTGTGATCTGGCCCCCATCTATCCCCCTATCACGCCGCGTGTACGGTTTGCGCACTTTCTGAGGGACCTGCATCCACGGCCCGTAGCTAGGCTCAGGCCCGTTCTTTTCCGTCTCCGACATGTTCCGGGAATTATCAGTAACGCCTTTATCGCCGCTATTGCTATCCTCCATTCGGGTATCCGGATTGATGTTGTGCTCCTTTGGGTGGGTTTGGTGAGGACAAGCATGACTCAAGTGTCCCATTCGACCACATTGGAAACAGATGTTGGGTAGACTTTCGTATACTATCTTCTGCTGGCGCCCATTAATTGTGAAGTGAGTGCGCAGAGGTTTCGTAACATCGACCGATACCGCGAGTCTCGCAAACTTACCCCGGGTGCGGGCCGCCGTTTGCTGATCAATTTTGACGACCCTACCTACAATCCGGCCGATAGTTCGGAAAATATGTTTATGGTAGAGGTGGGCTGGCAAGCCCGGTAACCTTATCCACGCAATCGTATTCGTGATTTCATCCTTGGTAGCATCAAACTCCAGGTTCCAAGGCTGTACATGTAGGCAACCTCCTCCAATCACGTACGGGCCGCCCGTTAGGACTCGCTCTGCGTCATCGCTGTTACCAAAGTGGATGAGATAGTAGCCATTTTCCAGGTCCATCATGTTGCATCCCGCCATGAATGGCCACATCTTGGTCAATCGGTTGTACAAAGAAGCCATTGTAACCGATTCGTCGAAAGGTTTTATTACTACCACGTTTTGCCATTCCTTGCAGATCCTATCGAAAAAACGTTGGGCAATAGCGATATCCGGGACTGGAATAGAGAGGTCTATCGAGACGTCCTGCGCAACCTCCGCCTCCGTTTCATCGTCATCAGCGCTCAACTCGACATGGGATTTGTTTCGGTTCACCATGTCTCTAAAGGACCACCGCATCTGGGGAGCCTCCGTAGGCGCCGGCTTATCAGACAAGTTATGCGAGATCAGTGGATTTTGGGTCTCCAAAAGGTCTCCTGGGCGTTTGCGTGTGCACAGTCGTTTTGAACCAAGCTGAAGATTTGCCGTTAATGGTGGAAAATCAGAATCGGTGGTGCCTGACGGCGGCGGCGGGGGGTGCACTCCTGGGTCAAAAGTCGCCATATTTTGATGATAAAAAAAACAGAACCTTTTACAATAATATTGTTTTTAAATGAACAGTAATAACTAATAAGTATCTACCAAATATTTTAACACTGAGCTAAAATGATTAGCTAATCAAGCTCGCTAATTCAGTTAAATTATATGCTAGAAGGTAATTCAACCTATCACAAGTTACATATTAATGTAAGAAAAAAATCTGATTTTGTATCGATTTAACGTTCCAATTTTCCGTAAGTAGATGATTTAGGAAATTTATCGAAATCATTTTAATGTGAATGAGAAATTAATTCTAAGTGTTATATGTTGAATAATTGAGTTTAAATAATTCAAAGGTTGTAAGGTTCACAAACATTCTATTTTGACAATAATTTCTTTGACAATACTTCAATAAAACGTGCAAATTTAGCCAATCAGACAAACTGATGATGGCTTGATTTCTAACCATTTAAGAATTAAGACAGTGTTTGAATATACAAAATCTAAAAGCTTCAAAATTAGGCGTCAACTGAAAGTATTATTTACAATTTAGTAGGGGTGGGCAAAAAAACCGGATTTCCTGATCCCGAACCGGACCGAAATGGTCCCGTTCCAAAAAAAAGGGTTCCAATAGGTTTTTAAAATTTTTGTACTGTTCCCGGTACCGAACCGGTTGAAACAATGTCGGTATCGGTTTTTATAAATTTTTTCCCGAACCGTCCCGTTTGTCACGTTTTATTTTTTTGGTACAAAAAGTATTATATATATATATATATATATATATATATTATACACTATTAATATTTATGTTAGTATTAACAGTACAGTCTTGGAGTTGGTTTCTGTTTTAATTCAATCTTAACAGGATTTTGAATTTTATTATTGAAAGCCCAATGCATTTGGTATAAGTGTAACTTTGGATGCTCAATGTTCAATGTTTAATGTTTAATACATGACAATGTTCAATGTTTAATTTACTATCAGTAGCTTCATTTTTTTTTAATGCATAATGCTTTGAATCAAAGTTTTTTTTTTTTTTTAAGTGAAACGGTGAATAGTTTGTTTGAAGTTTGAACATTTTTTTTCCCGTTTTGTCCCGGTCCCGAACCGTATTATTCTGGTCTCGATTGATACCGATCCATTTGGGACGGGGTCTCGTCTCGGACCGGTTCAAAAAACCGGGACAAGTACCGGGATAGGTCAAATCTCGGACCGTGTCCACCCCAAAAATTTAGTGGAATTTAAAATCACAAAAATTAATATTCCATTTTTCTCAGCTTAGAAGTATTTAAATTAACTAGTATTTGATCCTGTGCATTTGCACAGATATAAACACATTTTTGTTTGTATTTATTAATTAGACATGTACTTCTATCATATAAAAATTATTACTTTTTCTTAAGTTATTTCTATCATTCAAAATTAATTAAAATATAAATTTTATTTTAACCATGCAACGTTTACATTAGTAACATGAATAAAATAATTTATATATTTGTGGCATATATTAAGAAATTAACATAAATAAAAAAAATTATTGGTGTTTATGATGTTTAGAAAAAAAAAATGTGCTAATCATATTTTTTCCCAATAATGCATCCAATTATAGCGGTTACAGCTCTGAATTTGTCAATCAACTTTAAGTTCCAACATTAGCCGTTACACATTTGAATATTTTGCTATCAAATTTAGAATTAATTTAGTAACTGATCCAAAAAAATAAATAATAAAAATGTATATATCGAGGTGTAACGGTTTTAGCATATTAATGAGTAATTAATTAAAAAAATGTAACTCTTTTTAGAGGGAAATGAAAATAGGTTTTATTAAATATTTTATTAAATGCATGTAATTATATATATATATAGGAGCATTGTAGATCTACAATGACTAAACCACATTTACTTTTTTTTTTTCACTTGCTTACACGTGTCATCTTTCTAGGTATGAGTTACACGTTAATTAACTAACACTAGTACAATACCCGTGTATGTGTTATACGGGTGCTTGTTCAAAAATTATTCTTAAATTTTATAATTAATGAGAAAATTATATTAAATTTAGTTTACTTTTTTTTTAAAAAAAAAATATATTACTATATATTTTAGAATGATATGTGTTACTTATGACTTACATGTGTTATATTATAATAGTTTTTATAACTTATATCATATAACTACTTGAAATATAAATATATTAGTTGATAAATAATTTTATTTTTCTAATTAATATTAACAATAATTTTATTATTGTTATAAAGATAGATATAAATTATTTTTTATATATACAATATGGATGTCAAATCGAAACCATCAAAAGAAGATTAATTTGATATATTACATATGTAAAACTGATAAAAAATACAAAAATTAGTAACTTTTAAAATATATATATGCAATTTAATAGTTATAATAAGGAATGATATTAAAATACAATTAATACATGTAACATGACCATAAATAATCAACATATTTATAGTAATCCGAACCTAATTATTTTTTGGTTTGGAATTAAATTAAAATTTACCCAAGCCTAAGCCTAATAACGAAGCATGTAATTTTGTCATCTAAAATTTCGAAGCACAAAAAACAGTCACGTAGGCTCAACGCATTCTGTATTAATATACAAGGAGATTTGTCCCACTAATTAATTTTGTTGGCTTTGTTCTTGAAGTAAACCTGTCGTCAATCACTGTAACTCAAATATTTTGCCATTGATTGCCTAATTTTGAAAGGTCAACATTGTCTCATTATCACTTATCTTATTAATTTGATTATTCGAAATTCATTTTAAATCTAGAGTTAGTACACGTGTCGCTCCTTAATTGGTTGATGTTGCTCGATGTTAACGAAAACTAGTACAATACCCGTGTACAACACGAGCGTTTAGTTAAGAAATATATGATAAAAATTATTTATGTCTAATACCAACCAGAAATTCTATGGCACCACATGTGACACCATATTATGGTGCAACAACATGATGTGGCACATTATGATTGGTGCCACAACTATCACACATCATGTTGTGGCACCAATCATAATGTGCCACATCATGTTGTGGCACCATAATATGGTGCCATATGTGGTGCCATAGAATTATGTAATACCAAACCTAACTCCAGAGCAAAAATCATATAAAAACGTCACAAAACATAGATTTTCGCCATGTCAGCATCTGAAGCGTGAGAATCTACTACTTAGGCTCAACACATTTTGAATTAATATATAGGGGAGGATGTCGGAAACTAAAACAATGAATTGGACCGATTTGAAATGATCCGGTTTGATTAATGATTCAAGTGTTATGGCTTTTTAGTTGGGTTATTTTCTCTTCCTTTTAGTGTTATATTTTATTTTATTTTTTATGGATCCATCTAAAAGCCAAAAATAGAATAAATATAATTATAAATGAGAGAGTTTTGTGCATAGAGGATTTGTTTTCATTTATTGAATGTATAAAGAAATTGAGTGTAGAAATTAGAAAGTTAAGTGTATAAAGAAGTCATTCTTTCTATATTTGTAGATTTATTTGGTTTTTATTCATTAGATGAATATATAAATATAAAAATATAATTACAATGCAATCGATGTTGAAATATTATAAGAAAATAAAATTAAAAATTTATGTAATTTTACATAATATTTGCTTTAGATTTATATAATTTTATAATTGTGATTACAAAATTATCATTCTGAAAATTGAATGTAAAACACGAATGTTATTTTTAAATTATATTGAACCAATTATCTCTGTTTATATATATATATATATATTTTTTTTTTCTTTATCATTTTACAATAATCATATAAATTAATATATATTTTATAAAGATAATTTATTATACATCCGGATGGTACACTTTTATTTTAGTTTGTCTTTGTGATCGAGCATCAACACTGATTTTGAGAAGAGAGTAAGTAGGCTAAAGTGGATCGGATCGGCCCATTACAAAAAGCAGGCCCAATTAAGAGAACTAAGCTCAATTAAAAGATTCAGTTCATCATGCATAGGGGTGGGCGCGGTCCAGGATGGTCCGGGATTTGACCTATCCCGGTACTTGTCCCGGTTTTTTGAACTGGTCCAGGACGATACCCCGTCCCAAATGGATTGGATCGATATCAATCGGGACCGGAACAAAACAGTTCGGGACCGGGACAAAATGGAAAAAAAACTGTTCAAACTTCAAACAAATTATTCACTTTTAAAAAAACTTTGATTCAAAGCATTCTGCATTAAAAAAAAAAAGGCACTGATAGTAAATTAAACATTGAACATTGTTTTGAACATTGCGATATGGAGATGGAGAAGAAAATGAACGGGAATTGGGAAATGATAGTATTGTTGTTTGCTTGTGGCGTAAGTAAATATTAAATGGGCCAACTGCATTGGGCTTTCAATTATAAAAATCATAGCATGTTAAGATTGAATATTTGAATTAAAAAACAGAAACCTAAATCCAAGCATGTACTGTTAATACTAACATAAATATAAAATGTAATATATATATATATATATATAATATTTTTGTACAAAAAAATAAAACGGGACAAACGAGACGGTTCGGGAAAAAATTTATAAAAACCGATACCGACAATGTTTCAACCGGTTCGATACCGATAACGGTACGAAAAGTTTAAAAACCGATTGAAACCCTTTTTTTTTTGGAACGAGATCATTTCGGTTCAGTTCTGGATCGGAAAATCCAGTTTTTTTTCCAACCCCTAATCATGCATCCCTCTCCATTAATTAATGTTAATCCCTAATCATGTGCCACGTTCACTTAACCCCTTAAAATTAAGTCCAGTTCACATGTTCAGACTGTGTGGGTTTTATTTTAATTAGCATGGCTGGATATTGTGGATCCACGTATATATGTGGGGAAATATTGCTGGCCCAATTTTTTTTTTTTTTTTGGTAATAAA
>CACSLK010010322.1:2457715-2484963 GCA_902706635.1 Striga hermonthica
AAAACCCTTGCTCATATGTTTTGTTAAGCTATTTGTAGAATCTCCGAAAATTGATTTACTTTTCAACTCCTTTGGTTGTGTAATGTAGTTTGCTCATAGGAAGTGTATTCAAAGATGGTGCAACAAAAAAGGCGATATCACCTGTGAAATCTGGAATAAGGTCACAGTCTTGTGTTTGCCTTTACCCTTTTGAACAGAACACCAGTAAAGAAAATTGTATTAGATACAATTTGTATTCCCTTTATAGCTATAATTCTTGTTCTCTCTTGGAAACAGATTTCCAACATACGCTATAATAAAAGCTACAATAACTTAGGACAATTTTTTGTTGTACTTTTACACGGGGTGTTAGACCGCCGTGCGTGCACGGCGTCACCAAATCTAGTATTAATGACATGGAGAAATGCTATAGAGCCAATGGTTGGCTCCCTTATGGAGCCAACATCCAATTAAATTGCTCCATGTGGGGATGTCCCACATGGGCTCTATGTGGGTCATCCCCACATTGAGCAATTTGATTGGGTGTTGGCTCCATAAGGGAGTCAACCATTGGCTCTATAGCATTACTGTAATGACATGATTAGTATAATAAAATGAAATTTCATAAGAATAGAATGCGTTGCAAAATGAAAAGAATATGGGAAAGGAATGCCAGTTTTTTCATTGATGTGTTTGGTATACAAATGAAATAAGACTTGAATAGAACGACAATATCATTCTATATTATCATTTATCACTATTTTATATAAAAATAGTAATATTTATATTAATGTTTTTTATTTATGATAATAATGAAATTAATTTTTTAATGAAATATAATATATTTTAATAAATATATATATATATATATTTACACATTCACACACACATTATAATAAAATTAATCTTATGGTAAATAAATACTTACCAAACACACATATTAAGAGTGTGTTTGGGAATGAAAATAAAATCTGTTACTGTATAACAGAAATAAGAAAAAATATAAAAATAGTATGACAATTCTTGCTCAAATTTTCAACTTTTTACTAGATATGAATTTTTTTTTTTTTTTTTAAATTTTTGGCAATTCCCGCTCTTTTTTTATTTATTTTTTTTTTTTTAAATTTTGGAAAGTGACAGAACTTATTTTTTTTTTAATAGATATGCATTTCATCTTGTCTTGATATCCATAATTAAATTTTGTTTCTTTTTTTTTGTGGGTATTGTTTTGATTTCAATTTAATATCCTTAAAAAGATACCTAGAATTACAGTTTTATTATGAAGCCAACAGTTGGCTCCATATTGAAGTCAACCTTCTACATAAACAAGTAAATCGTACCATATTAATAAAATTAGTAGTATTTATTTAAGTAATCAAAACATATTGTATGATTTACTTGTTGTATATAAAAGGTTGGCTCTATAGCTGGTTTCATATCAAAATTGTCTAGAAAATTTAACAATGGTAAGTCAAATAAATTGACGAGTATCTATTCTAAATTCTTCCTATGAAGCATGACAATTTTTTTTTTCTTTCCAATATTTTTTTCTTTTTCCAATATTACGCCTTTTTTACTTTTTGTTTTTACTTTTAAATTTCATTTCTTAAGATGTTAGAAATATTTTTCCTTTTTTTTTTATTTTAACATTTTTTATATACAAATTAAAATATTTATCAATCATTCCAAAAATTTGAAATCACTTTACTAAACTAAAGAGAAAAAAACCAAAAGTACTCCTTAATTTAAATAATTTCAAAATTTTCTAAAATACTCAAAAAATATGGTCAATTAGAAAGAATTTGGAATTATAGGATAATTACAAACCATAAACTTAGCAGATAAATTATATGATTATAATATCAACATTGTTTTGAAATCAAATATCTATTCAGACATCAAAATTTTAATATTTATTAATTAATGTCATTATTTATTTTTGGACATAAATCCAAGATAAATAAGATATTTAATTAATAAATTTATTATTTCTTGCTCACCAAGTCAAATCTTAGGATAAAGAAAGAGATAATATCAAATCTTAGTATAAGGAAGGAAATTATATCAAATCATAAAGGACCAATCAAATTGAAGTCTTCTTCTCCAAGCCTCTCTCTCCTATACATATAAATAGCGTTCTCCTCAATGCTACAAATCACACTTCAAAATATAAACACACCTCATAAATTAAAGTCTCAAGTTCAAGAGCTCTCAACTCTTGAAGATTTGAAGACGTCCTTGAAGATCCAAAGACGTTCAAGATAGAGATCGACGTTCAATCCGGAATCAAGTCTTCTAACCTTTGAAGTACGCTCGATGGACAAGAAGGATAAGAAGAAGAAAAAGAGGCGGCTGCTCTTCCCCAAAAAGTAAAGAGGCGACTTCAACTCCTCTCAAATCAATCCAAGAATATCAACGATGTTCAAACGACATTCAAGCCGCGTTCGTTGAGAAGTTCAACCAACATATCGTTTGATCAGGGAAAAAACTATCAAGCCCTCAAGTCAACGTTATTCAAGTCAAAATCCGCAAGAAGATCAAAGAAACAATTTCTCCAAGAAGTCTTCTTCAATCAAGTCAAGTCCTAACATTTAATACGAGAATAAGTCATTCGACTCCCGAATTAATGTTAGAGAAATTCAAGACCAAGCCTGAAGGAGATTCAATCGTCAAATCCATCTTTCAGTGTCTCAATCCCAAATTCATGAAAAGAAGAATCAGTGAGATAAAATAGAGATTGTACCCGCAAAATCATTTGATCGAAATAAAATCAAGCTGTACAAATAGTTTTATGTTTTTTCATAAAATTTGTTGTTACAAATTTGGCACGCCCGGTGGGACATTCTCTATCTCTCATCTCTTCTCTCCAAATCAAGTTTGGAAATATGTGAAGATGCATGAAGAACTCTGTGAAGAAATTGTACATGGGGAAAACGAAGGATGATGTCTTCCCAAGCCATGAGTTCGTCGAAAATCATCGCGTTCATCAAATATCCGAATAGAGGAAACACAAAGTAGTCTTCCATATTCTTCTCAATTTCCATTGGGGGAAATTTACATGGAAAGCTCCATCAAATCCTCAAATTCAAATACTCATTGACATGAGCTTAAACTATCTACATATTCAAATGCTCATTGTTATGAGCTTAAACTATCTACATATTCAAATGCTCCTTGATGCGAGCTTAAACTATCTACAATGCTCCTTGATATGAGTCTAAACTATCTATAAAGCTCCTCGATATGAGCCAAAACTATCCAAACCTCAAATTCAATGCTCCTTGATACGAGCCTAAACTATCTACATATTCAAATGCTCCTTGATATGAGCCTAAGCTATCTATAAAACTCCTCGATATGAGCCTAAACTATCTACATATTCAAATGCTCCTTGATATGAGCCTAAACTATCTACATATTCAAATGCTCCTTGATATGAGCCTAAACTATCTATAAAGCTCATTGATATGAGCCTAAACTATCTATAAAGCTCCTATACATGAGCCAAAACTATCCAAATATCCAATTCAAATGCTCCTTGATACGAGCTTAAACTATCTACAACACTCCATGATATAAGCCTAAACTATCTACATATGCTCCTTGATATGAGCATAAACTATCTATATGGCTTCTTGATACAAGCATAAAATGTTCTCATATCAAGATCTCCTTGACACGAGAATAAAAGGTCTACATATCAAACTTGAAGGCCCCTTGACACGAGTATAAAATTTCTACATATCAAGATCTCCTTGACACGAGAATAAAAGGTCTACATATCAAACTTGAAGGCTCCTTGACACGAGCATAAAATGTCTACATATCAAGATCTCCTTGACACGAGAATAAAAGGTCTACATGTCAAATTTGAAGGCTCCTTGACACGAGCATAAAATGTCTAAAAATTTGAAGGCTCCTTGATACGAGCATAAAATGTCTACAAATTTGAAGACTCCTTGATAAGAACATAAAATGTCTACAAACTTGAAGGCTTCTTGACACAAGCATGAAATGTCTACAAATTTCAAGTCTCCTTGATACGAGTATAAACTGTTTGTCAAATCAAATCAAGACTCCTTGATACGAGTTTAAACTATCTACAAATCATGTCAAATCAAAAACTCCTCGATACGAGTATAAACTATCTAGAAATCAAATCAAATCAAGAACTCTTTGATATGAGTATAAACTATCTACAAACCAAATCAAACGAAGAACTCCTTGATATGAGTTTAAACTATCTCTACCAAGTCAAATCAAGAACTCCTTGATACGAGCATAAACTGTCTACAAATCAAATCAAATAAAGAACTACTTGATATGAGTGTAAACTATCTACCAAGTCAAATTAAGAACTCCTTGATACAAGTATAAACTATCTACAAATCAAGACCTCATTGATACGAGTATAAACTGTCTACAAATCAAGTCAAATGAAGAACTCCTTGATATGAGTATAAACTATCTATCAAGTCAAATCAAGAACTCCTTGATACGAGTATAAATTATCTGTCAAATCAAATTAAGACTCCTTGATACGAGTTTAAACTATCTTCAAATCAAGGCAAATGAAGAAATCCATGATATGAGTTTAAACTACCTACAAACTCAAGTCAAAGAACTCCTAGATAAGAGTTTTAACTATCTGCATATCCAAACCAAATTCAAAATTTTGAGACTCATTCACTACCAAGATATTTTGTCCGTGAACAAGTTTCAAGGGGGCATTTGTAGACATCGTAATTTTAATATTTTATTAATTAATGTCATTATTTATTTTTGGACATAAATCCAAGATAAATAAGATATTTAATTAGTAAGTTATTATTTCTTGCCAACCAAGTTAAATTTTAGGATAAAGAAAGAGATAATATCAATCTTAGGAGAAGGAAAGAGATTATATCAAATCATAAAGGACCAATCAAATTGAAGTCTTCTTCTCCAAGACTCTCTCTCCTACACCCATAAATATGGCTCTCCTCAATGCCACAAATCACACCTCAAAATATCAAACACACCTCATAAATCAAAGTCACCTCATAAATTAAAATTGTAAGTTCAAAAGCTCTCAAGAACTCTCTTGAAGATTTGAAAACGTTCTTGAAGATCCAAAGACATTCAAGTTAGAGAATGACGTTCAATCCGGAATCAAGTCTCCTAACCTTTGAAGTACACTCGATGGACAAGAAGGCCAAGAAAAAGAAAAAAAAGAGGCGGCGGCTCTTCCCCAAGAAGTAAAGAGACGACTTCAATTCCTCTCAAGTCAATCCAAGAATATCAACGACGTTCAAGCGAGATTCAAGCCGTATTCATTGAGCAGTTCAACCAACATAGCGTTTGATCTGGGAAAAAGTTATCAAGCCCTCGAGTTAACGTTATTCAAGTCAAAATCCGCAAGAAGATAAAAGAAACAAGTTCTCTAAGAAGTCTTCTTCAATTAAGTCAATTCCTAACATTTAATACGGAAATAAGTCATACGACCTCCAAATTATTGTTAGAGAAATTCAAGACCAAGCCTGAAGGAGATTCAATCGTCAAATCTATCTTCTAATGTTTCAATCCCAAATTCCTGAAGAGATAAATAGAGATTGTACCCGTAAAATCGTTTGACCGAAATAAAATCAAGTTGTACAAATAGTTTTATGTTTTTTTCATAAAATTGGTTGTTACAATTTCATTAGGTAGTTAAGTTTTCAAACATTCCTAAAACATTTTTAATCTATGTATAAGTAATTACAATAAAAATAATATGTCAATCTTTCACATTTTTATTTTTTGTGCCCAATAAATTAGACAATAAAATATATATTTTTTTACCTAAAACCTTTATGATTACATATCATGCCTTAAAAAAATATCTATAGATAAGTTAATAATAATAACTAAATGAATACTAAACTATTAAGTTTGATTGTTTCATAAAAGTCATTTACATCTGATGTTATGTGGAGCCTTTTTAATTTTCTTTGAAAATATTTTTCAAAAATAAATTTTAAAAATCCTGCATTTTGTTGATATATTTAAGTTTAAAATTCAATTAATTAAATCAATATCATGTAATGAAATCTCTTAGGTTTAGTTGTTAATGAGATTTACTTTCTAAATAAATCAATCACACACAATTTCTCTGACTACATGTTCTTATGCTAGACTTTTTTTTTTTCAGACGAGATTGATCAGTTACGGACGAGATTTTTAACAAGAAAGTAGCGTTCTTTTTTTTTTATTTTCTTTTGTTTTGCCCGAAATATTTACACACGTGTGATATGTGGCAAGTGAGAAGTCCTCGACTGATGGGAAAATCAGTTCCAATATGGATTGTATTGTTGGTTTTATATCTTTATTGGATTGTTATTGATGCCACAATAGTTGAATTATTTATTTTCATGGTTATTGCTACTAATTATTAATATGCATCATATTTATTTATTGGATTGCATATTATTATCTGATATGCATAATATTTAGTTATGGGATGTTCTGTCTAATATGCATGACAATTAATTAGTCGCTTATTATTTATAGGAATTAATTATTTCAATTAATTAGTTGTTTCATTTGTATGGTAATAAATTATGAATAATGCATATTAGGAAACCATAATGAGATGTTTAAATAGAAATAATTATATTTAAATAAAGGTAAAATAATTTAAGAAATAAGTCTGTCTGTGCATCACACGGGATACACACTAGTTTGATGTTATTAAAAATGTGTAACTAACTTATTAAATGTAACAACTAACACATATAAAATTGTCATATAAAGTTGTCCATTATTGCTGTTGATTATTATTTTTATGATGTAAATAATGTTGTCCATTTTTTTTTCTAGCGTATCTACAGTCTGATATGTTATTTCGAGTTTTCACAATTTAAGCATGATGCCATGTGAAACATATGTATTACCCGTAGAGTGCGCTCAACTTTGTTAGAACACGAAATGTATGCATATTTTTTTAACCATGTTGCAACACCTGAAAAAGGTTTAAATAGCGGAAGCACATTAAGAGATAAAAACTCTTTGGGAGCGTCCCACTACCCCTGAGAGATATTTCATTAATAGATCGATTGTGCACATATGTATAGTTTGAGCTTATACAACTAGAACTCCCTTCTAGCCTAGCCAACACTATACTCGACCCTATCAACTACTTCTCTGGACACGTCTCGTAGACTTTACACACTCGAATCCCTAGAGCAAAACCCAATACTTAATCACTAAGTACTAAAACAAAGTGTCTAAATAAAATATGAAAACTAAACAAAAATGACTTCAGTTCTTTGATCGTGAAGGAACATCGAATCACTGGACACAAAAATAAAACTAAGAACAAAAAATTTGAACACTCAATTGAAGGTCGATTAATATATGAATGATAATAATCTCAACAACCTCCAATTGATCTTCAAGATGGGTATATAGGCTCCTTAGGCGTTGAGTCACTTCCAAGCTTCGCTTTTGATTTCCTTTCCAAGCCTTGAAGTTGAAACATGGAAAGTAAATAATGCTCTTCTCTTTCTTCCTTTAATTCCTATTCCATGCACGTCCCTTTGCACTCCATGCATGCGTCCAAAATCCTACAAAAACTAAACATAATAAGATCATGCATGTCTTTTTAAAAATACATAATATATGTGGCCGAAATAAAAGATATTCCCTTAAATTTCTTTTGCTTTCAAGATCACATCTTCAATATATTATTTTTTAACTTATTGCCAAAAACAAATCTTTCACCATGAACTAGAATTGATAATTCCTTACTTCTCGTTTTCTTCTGTTTTTATATTTTATTTTTTTTCCTTTTTAACTTACATAAAAAAAATTACATGGGTCAAACATTTTAGGACACCGGTTTTCAGTCCAGCAGGGTTTGTTCAACCCGATTTTGACAACCACGATAAAATGTTTTCTAGATAGATTCTATATATGTAAAATAAAATGTAGTTTTTAAGAGAAAATAAACAAATTAAATAAAATTGAAAAACATTTCGGCATGTGGCTATAAGGGATGGATCGTCACATGTGATCCTGCTATACTGGTGCCTAAGCACCACGCCGATAATTTTTATTACCTTGGGCTACTACATTAGATCAAGCTTTTAGTTGAACTGAGCTATTAGGGAATGCAACCCAGTTCAGTTCGTAAAACTTGTGTTTAATTTTAAATGAGTCAAGTCAAATATTCTCATTTATTATACAAATACGAGGTCGAACAGAACATATTCAACTCAATTTGGCTCGAACCAAATAATACTATGTAAATAAAAAGCTAGACCATGAAAATATTTTTCATTGAGAATTTAATGTAGTCATCACATGAATCTCATAGTGAAACACATGAGAATAAATTATTAAAAATGTCGCATGTTGTTTTATAAAATAAAATATGATACATTATATTTTCTGACCTTATTATGCAGAGATTGCCCTCATTATGTATAAAGTCATAAATGTATTTCTCAAATTGATTTGTTGCATTCTTTGTTTAAAAAATAGAAAATAATTTCTGCTCGTCTACTTGAGTTCTATTTAGAAAAATTATATATTTTATTATAAGTACTATTATTAGATACATGAACCATTAGACATGTCAACCGACGTATTTATTAAATGTCACATCATTTAAAGTGTGAAGATTTACATGCGGTTCCATTGAATAGTTATGTGAATAAATGAGATTAAGTTGTTAATTTATTATATCTAAATATCATCTACTTGAAAATGAGCAAGTAATTAATGTATTCCGCATATGAAATATATAAATAACATTAATTGATAGTTTCTCAAAATAAAATTGCCATATGAATTCAATTTGACCCAACAATAAGAAAATAAAAAACAAATTGACAAGTTTACGAATTAGAATAAGATCATGCATACATATATAATTTGTTAGTTTATTTTTAACACAAAATATTCATAAGCTAAATTAGTATGGGCTAAAATATTTCTTACTACTATATATTTAAAACACACAAAAAATTAAGACAGGTCAAGAGCCGAATAAACCGGGCTATGCTAGTGCACATGTGGATGACTATCTGGCCACATTAATGCATTTCAGATTTGAATTGGGTCGCAAATTGGAATTGAGGCCCGTAGCTGGGCTGGTTGTGCGACAACTGTGACTTGGGGGTGTGATTATGGGTGGGGAAAACATTAGGTCCTTACTCAGATGCCCGAACGTAAGTCAACTGTGGTTGGGCACTTATTTGTAGTTGCATGTAACATGCGTCCTGGAATTGAAATCATTTGTGATGATCGCAACTTGTAGCTCGGTCGCGGCTAGCTTAGGCATGTGGCCCTCGGTCCCCAACAAGTGATTTGACAAATTCATGCTATGTTGAGATTATGGTTTTTTGATAAGTTGATTGCTTCATCATTTTTTCCTTGCGATCTGTGTTTTGTTATATGTGTTGATTTTTGATTTGTGCGGCCTTTTTAGTGATACTAGTAAAGTGCAAGTAGAATGCGCATGCTAGTTAACTTTTTTGCTGATTAATTTTGAAATAAAAGAAAAATAATTAGTTTATTAATCATGTCAGTGAGATATCGATCTTTTTTAAACAATAAAATGAGCTCTTTTTTCGTAAACTTAAATAGAACAACATCATGAGTTCGTAATATAAATGGATTGAGATAACACATTAAAAACATGTTTCCTATTTATGTTCGCTATCCGTAAGTATACAATGTAGCTATAGGTAGTGGCGCACAAGTCTTTTGTTTATGTGCACCTAAATTAGTTTATTTGTTTTCTGTAGTTGCTTCTCTAGATTAATTACGAATATTTACATTATTATAGTTTTCATGTTATCTTTATTTGTAGGTGTTATTTTGTTCCTTTTATTCCCCTATTTAGCAATAGAATAGCACAAAAAATATGTCAATTCAACAACTTCAAACAAGATCGTGTTCTTTTGTGTTTTTGTGAGTTTTCTTTTGTGTCTTGTGTTTTGATCGTGATCTCGCCGGCAACTGGGTGTTCTCTCTCCGATGAGTTTCTAACAAGTGGCATCAGAGCTACTCGTAATTGGACCATGAGTGGGAAGAAGAACGCTGAAGGCTCTTCAAAGGACGACGTTGTGATCCAACAAGTGATCCGTTAGGTGAGCTGCGGGAGTAGATAACCCGTTCTCACCAAGACCAATTTCTTCGACTGGGTGCTCCTAATGAAGGTAAAGTTGAAGGTCAGGTCTCTTTGGAGCATGATCGAGGATGGCGGCGTCGATCCACAACAAGATATAGTGGTGCTTGATGCCTTGTGAGGCGTAGTGCCACCGAAGATGGTACCAATGGTTGCCAAAAGAAGATGGCGAGGGAGGCCGGGGATGCAATCGCGACCATGAGGGTCGAGGACAACCGCGTTAGGAGGTCAATATAGCGCAACATGTACGTTGAAAATTCAACCTCGCCCCTTTTGAAGAAGGAAAAACTGTCGAGTGATATGCGCTCCTGAATGACATGGAAGCGCACCTCAATGTGTTGTACACAGAATCGGCGGAGAATGAGATCATCGCGAAGATACTCCGCACCCTGCCGCCTCAGTTCAAGAAGTTCTCAGTCGCAATTAAGATACTAACATGTCGAACGTACTGATCGCGAAACTGTCTAGGCGACTGAAGGAGGCAGGGGAAGGGTATGAAGAAGCTCCGACGTCGCTACAGCATGAGGGGAAATTTTACCCCACATAAGAGGAATGGGAAGCGAGAGGCAAAGAACCATTCTCGCGGCAGTTCCAAATGAGACAAGTGTGAGCGCGACATGGTCGCAAAGGTTCGTTGTCTGGCGGGCCGTCAAATTCACAGCTCGCAGCGGCTAATGCAGGCGTTGTGGGGAGAAAGTCCATTGGGCCCGCGAATGTCAGTCGAAGCCCAAGAAGGAACAAGCCCATGTGGTGCAGGATGAGGAGGAGGCGTCGTTCATGCTCGTGAAGTCCTCTCCTCCCTGGTCCCATCACTGCCACCAACCTCCAAGGGTCCTTCGAGGTCGGGGCGTCGGTGCGCGCCCCATTAATGCCCTGTTAAATTACCAATTTCTAATAGGATTTCAAAAAATATTCCAACTGATATTTCAATAGTATAACTTCCATTATAAAGTTCCAACATAAATTCGAACAAAAATATTATGTTAGAGTGCACTTTTCATTTGAATTTTAGTTGAAACTTGATGACTCCAACGACTATTTTGGTTTATTACAGTAGGAATTTTAGTTGTAATTGTGTTCCTTTTTTCATGAGAAAAAATACCTCTTAATCAATTGGATATTTGAGTTCATAAGAGTTTTGAATTTAAAGTGCCATCTTCTACTTTTTTATTTTATTGTTTCTAAATTTTCTGTTTAATATATGAATAATTTAACACTTCTTAAGGAAATTAAAATATATTTGCATTCTTAGTTTTTTTTAAATATTTTACACATTATAATAATTTTATATTTTTTAATTATTTAATAACCCCAATTTTAAAAAACCAACTACACCATTTATTATAAAAAAAAAATAATTATATTTAGAGAAAACTACCCACACATCGTTAAGTACGATTTTTATTTACACATATACGACCTCTAATTCTGTTTAATTATACTAACGTTCTTTAATAAATATATCCAATCTATCAACTTCTTCCTTCCTCTCTCACTATTTCTTTCTCCTTCTTCCCTCTCACTTTCTTAGTTCTTTAATTTTCTTTTATCCTTTCCTCATGCTGTTCTCCTCCCTCCCCTTTCTTTTTTGTTTTTTCGAATTTTTTCCCAATACCGCAGACCACCCCACCATCCATTTGGCAGCACCGACTGAGAAGGTTATGACAGCTAAAGAGCCACGACCGGAGACGGGCCGATGTGAGACTACCTCCCGGCACAATATGAGAAGCCTGTCATCCTCTCCGGCCAAGTCCTCCCAGAGTCCTCTAAGGGCACGGTCCTCCCAGAGTCCTCCAAGAGCCTGCTTGAGGATTGTTGGAAGACTAGGCTCAACAAATTCGGGCCTACATCCGTCGTCTTTTGTGCTTTCAACAGCAAGATGATCCTCCAGAAGGCTCAATTTCAGGAGCTCTTGCTCGGATTCAAGATGACGGGCCCTCATCGCCTTATCGAAGTCCCGCAGTGGAGGTGGAGAACGGGGGAGATGGGGTGGTTTTCCAAGGAGGATCTCTGCGGGGGCGAGAAGCGTGATGGAGGAAGAGAGTGGAGTGGGGAAGACGGTGGTCAAAGAGAGTGAGAGTGAGAGTGAGAGTGAGAGTGATCTTATGTTTGGGAAGATTTATAATATCTATTTGACGTTTATTGATAGTTTATATATGATATATGAACAAAAATGTCTTAGCTATGCCACAAGATGGGACAAAAACAAACATAAATGGCTAACGAGCTTGAAATGCTCGAGAAGCTGTTTATGGAGTTCTCAGCCAGGAGTTTGTAGTGCCCCGTTCGCTTCTCGTGAGTAATCATATTTCTACTTATTTAATTGCTTATATGTTAGTTTATTTTTACAACTTTCCTCTAATTTAGTTATGATTATGTACTTGCATTTATTTTTTATGTGCTATGCATTGTTGGCTAGTATTTTATTTAATTATTTATTTTGTTTTTATTATCGCTTGTGGTTATCGTGTGTATTGCTCGGCATATCTCGTTTAGACTTATAATTAGATGTCCTCGTCTAATTAATCTATAAGTCGTATTATTTTATTATTGTTGTCGCCAATCGTTTAGCCGTTCGAACTCTTCGTTCGTATCGCATTGTTATTATTCGAACTGTTTTTCGATCGAGACTTGAGTTTGATACTCAGCCCAATTTATTTAGAAATTGTCCGGTCCTTTTGGTTATATTCTTTCGGCCCAAGTTTATTGGAACGGCCTTTGTGCTATTATTTTTGGCCAATGTTAATTAATTTCTTACCTATTGGGACAAATCTGTTCTTGGCCCAAGTGTGTTAAGTTCTAGGCCCAACAATTTTTTATGAGAGATATTTTTATGAGGAAATTGCATCCTCCACCACACATGAAGATTTTTATTACATATTTGGAACTCATACATATATATTTGTAAATTTACCAAAATTATGATTTTTATTTACAAACTTACTAGATTATTGATCAACATATAATTAATTTTACTTATGGTAAATACAAATTTAATGGGAGCTATAATTATCACGCTTTTTCTCTCTTCCTATCTATTCTTCTTCTTCTTCTCTCTCGTCTTTGTTTTCTTCTTCTAATGATAGGCTTCGAATTAACTATGAGTTCAGACAAAACAATCTCATAAATTCGCACAATTTCATCTGTGCTCAAGGAAAAAACGACCCCACCATTAAAAATCCTAAGTTTTTCCTCTCTCTCCTTCACCATGGTTCGAAATCAATCGAGGATTAGGGGCAGTAGCGGCTTCATCCCGACACCATCGCCATGGATTTGCAAATGTTTATTTTCGTTTTCCTTTTATCATTTTTCCTTGTGAGAAATTTTTGTTGTTCTTAGTCTTGTTTATTTGTTTGTTCACTAAATTATTAGGTTTGTAATTTTTGGTGAGATTAGTGATGTTTTTGGCTGTTGGCTTTGTGATCATATGCCAGGAATTTCTTGAACTTCGTATATGATACTATTGTCTGTGAACAATTGATTAGCTAATTTTTATGGTGACATTGAAATTATTTCAGATGACTATAACTGCTGTTTTGGGGAAGGCCCTCGGTCCCGGCAGGGGTACTCATCTACATGTAGGCGATGCCAGAATCGGTTTATATGGAGTCGACGAGCGAGAAGATGAATATATTCCGAAGCATGATTTCCTCAATTGCCGCCGGCGACGGCGTCCTCTAAAAAGAGTTTCGGCGTCGCCACAATCGGGGGGAGTTGATTGGTTGGTTGCAGGGAATTTGAATTTTGCTTTGATTTTTTCAGGGTTTTGGATTGTGTGTAGATTAGTCATTACGTTGAAATTCGTAGACATTGGATTGGAGCATATGTACAGTATATGTTTGGTATATGCGATACCTTTTATTGTCATTTTTTTTATGTTACGTCTGGTATATGCGATACCTTTTTGTTGTCTTTTTTTTTTTATTATGCAACGGTTTATTTCTGCTATATATTTGGTATGCGATACCTTTTTGTTGTAGTTTTTTTTTATGTTACGTCTGGTAGATTTGTTTTAGTCATTTCTATCTTAAACCAAACAATATATTGTTGAACATAAAGATAAAATATACTGAACATAAACCAAAAATATACTTATACTGCACATATAAAAATAAATTGTTGAATATAAACCAAACATATTAAAATTACGCAATTTATTTCTATGAACAAATACCAAAATATAATGCACATATACATTCTTTGTGACGTGAAATATACTCCAAAATCGTGAGTGATTAGTGAAATATACATACTGAACATAAACCAAACAATATATTGTTGAACATAAACCCCAAATAAGCTGAACATAAAGATAAAATATACTGAACATAAACCAAAAATATACTTGTACTGCAGACATAAAACTAAACTGCGGAAAAACATAAACAAAAATATTAAAAACTACATAATTTATTTCTATGAACAAATACCAAAAATATACAGCACATATACCTCAGAAAATAGTGCGAAAAATATTGGTACGTAAGATATACACTTGAGATATTTTCACCAGCAGATCGTTTCTCACGGGCAGAACCCACATATACATAAAATATATCTAATATATACCTAAAATATACCTCCAATATACCTAATTTTTTTTTCGTTCTGGTTCAAATTTGATGCTTACCATAATCAGTCCGGAAATCTTGCGCAAAAAACATGGGATAGGTTAGAGAAAGAGAAGTAATTGATGGTAGACATGAATGCAAATAATCTTTATCTATTAGGTATAATTCCAATTAAAGTGTTATTAAAGGTAATGATACAATTATTTAAAAAACGGTAAGTATACATTAAAATTTCTTTTTTTTTTTTTTTATTTGGCTGTGAGTTTAGAATCACAAAACCGTGACCTTGACCTAATCATTCTACCTTATCCCTTATCGCCTAACGCTTTCACTTGCGATTTTTGGCGAGATTTTTCTGATCGTTGCACTCTCTCTCGTCTCATATATATCGGCAGAGGGAGCTTTTCTCTTCACAGAAATCGTACGAGAGAAGAGAACCAAGCCCTGTTATCGTTCTTTCAAATCCCATCCCTTAACTCAGAAATTGAGAGCAGATCGGGATACTCCTTCGCCAAAATCACCCTTTCCCTCTCGTTCGGCTTGCTGCCACCACAAGGCGAGCCGCCGCAGCTCCTCACCGGCGTACCGCACGGCCTCGAGCAGCCCGTCGATGCGAACAACCGCGAACCGCCGCCCTCGCGAGCCCCTTCTCGCCGGCGACCTCCAGCGACTCCATCAAATCGCCCGTCAACCGTCCAGCAACATCCTTACGCGGGTGATAGCAGCGGGCAACCTTTGACGGGAATCCCAGCTTTTTACGTAACCGCAGCCCAGCGACTAATTTCCTGGCGTTCAAAGCTCCGACCGGTGACTGTTTGCACGCTCAACCATCGTCCGACGAGCCCAGGCTTCCGACGACACCTCAATTTCCGTCGGGCCGCGGCTGCTCCCGAGCGCTGATCATTGTTCGGTGATTTCGATCCCTCGACGATCGAGTTCTATTCAACCCGTCATTCGGCAACTGCGGGGACCTTCGACTTCCAGCCGAGAAGACTTGAGCAGACCAGGTCGTGAGCAGCGAGCCTCCGGACTGCAGCAAATCGAGCCGTTGTCCCAAAACCGAGAGTCTTCTAGCCTCAGCCGAGGCCCTTTTCTGGCCCGAGCTTTTCGTCCTTTACCTTTCCCGAAGAGAGGTAAATGGCTGAGTCCTTAGTCTTTTACTTTTGGCCGAGGTTCTGAGTTAAAATCATATTTAATCTTAGTTGAAATGAAGAGCAATTAAGATTATGTTCTTGAGATAAATGAGATGAGTTGATGCGTTAATGTTGTGCTGTTTGCTAAAACTTTTATGTGTTTATTTTGCTATTTTATGCTTAAATGGTGTGTTATGTTGGTGCTTAAGTTCAATTCTAATGTGCCTTTTTAAGTGCCTTTGGGTTTGGAGTAAAGAGAAGGAAAAAAGAAAGAAAAGTGGAGGCATGAGTATGTGGTTAGCTGATGTTAATAGCCATGAGTTTTTACTTATGTGCTGAGCCTATTTTCTTTTGTAATAATAAGCATGCTTATAAGCGTAGGGGTCTCAGCTGCTCCCGAGCGCTGATCATTGTTCGGTGATTTCGATCCCTCAACGATCGAGTTCTATTCAGCCCGTCATTCGGCAACTGCTGGGACCTTCGACTTCCAGCCGAGAAGACTTGAGCAGACCAGGTCGTGAGCAGCGAGCCTCCGGACTGCAGCAAATCGAGCCGTTGTCCCAAAACCGAGAGTCTTCTAGCCTCAGCAGAGGCCCTTTTCTGGCCCGAGCTTTTCGTCCTTTACCTTTCCTGAAGAGAGGTAAATGGCTGAGTCCTTAGTCTTTTACTTTTGGCCGAGGTTCTGAGTTAAAAGCATATTTAATCTTAGTTGAAATGAAGAGCAGTTAAGATTATGTTCTTGAGATAAATGAGATGAGTTGATGCGTTAATGTTGTGCTGTTTGCTAAAACTTTTACATCATCAACATCAACATACCCAGTATATTCCCAACAGGTTGGGGTCTGGGTCAGACCTTACCCTTGTAATTATACAAGGAGGCTGTTTCCATATGGACCCAAAGTGCGTTGCGTCGTTTGATATATTTTTTTTTCTAGAAACTTCACTAATAGAAGAAGCACTAGAATTTAATTGAGTCATTTTGATCTAGTCCATTATTAGCACTATACCAGGAGAATTTCTAAAACTTTTATGTGTTTATTTTGCTATTTTATGCTTAAATGGTGTGTTATGTTGGTGCTTAAGTTCAATTCTAATGTGCCTTTTTAAGTGCCTTTGGGTTTGGAGTAGGGATGTAAACGAGCAGAGTCGAGCTCGAGCTTAAGGTGTTTGAGCTCGACCTCGAGCTCTTAACGAGCCGAGCCGAGCTCGACTCGTTAAGTAAACGAGCTAAAAATCGAGCTCGAGCTCGAGCCTTAACGAGCCGATCTCGAGCTTTAACAAGCCAAACTATAAAAAATTACATAAATTCCATTTTTCGAGCCTTATCGAGCCGACTCGAGCTCGGCTCGTTAACCAAACGAGCTTTAAATGAGCTCGAGCTCGGCTCGTTAAGGCTTCGAACTCGAGCCGAACCGAGCCTTAATGAGCCGATCTCAAGCCGAGTCGAGCCAGACTCGTTTAATTTAACAACACTAGTTTGGAGTAAAGAGAAGGAAAAAAGAAAGAAAAGTGGAGGCATGAGTATGTGGTTAGCTGATGTTAATAGCCATGAGTTTTTACTTATGTGCTGAGCCTATTTTCTTTTGTAATAATAAGCATGCTTATAATGTAATATATTTCAGAGGTATAACTCTGATTTGTTGGTATTCTTTGAAGTTGAATTTATGAGAGAGAGAATGAGGAAAAGAGGCTTGATTGATGTGAATCTGTATGTTTTGTTGTTACCTTGTTTAATGTCTAAATTTCTGAACCTATCCTATGTTTAATTGTTGTTTTGAAGCTTCATTGGTACTTATTTAATGTGGTATATGTTTATATTGTGGCCTTCAAGTGTTAGTTTTAATTTAAGAATTTGTGGCCTAAGAAAAGAGAAACTTAGGCATTTTGGTGTTGATTTTTCTTTGGCTTTATTGATTTGGTGTATGTTATGAATGTTGCCGAACCTTTAGTGCCTTATATATGCTGAATTTAAGTGCATTTAAGAGCCGGTTATATTTCAATCAATTTTTTTGCTTTGTGTGTGCTTATCTGCCTTAATTGCTTGCTTTGTGTGTTCTATCCGTTTGTTATTCAACCTCAGTCAAACCCGTAGTAATTAAAACCATAATTTGTAGATTAAAGGAGTCGAGCCCTCGCCCTTGTTTGCTCGTGAATTCACCATCATCCTTTTGCAGTATCAGGTGAGTGTTGATAAACCTTACTATACACTTATTTCTTATAATCGTGTGATTCCATAATCAATGTATGTGTGTGAACCGTCAATCTATCGAGAGCGTATCTCCTGTCGGAATGGTTGTGTTGATAGTTCTCCCGTAGTAGGCCAAGGAGAGCGTATTTCTGTTCGGGCGTACTGATTAACTGGTACTGTGCAATAGTGTGTACATATGAGCATAGGCAGGGTAGGAGGTAGATGTGATTATTTGTGTTCATGCTGTGATTATGTCAATTATTATCTGAAATAGATTGCATAGTATTCCCACGGTGAGCTTGTTGTTTGCTCACCCCCATTATTTTTCCCCCTTTCAGGTTGAGATGACAGTCGTGGCAAAGGACGGGCGAGTGGGGTCATTATTGGTGTGATTATGGTTGTTAACTGCTTTCGATTATTATTGTCTTTATCATTGTGATTATGAATTGTTTGCTTCCGCTTATTTATTTCAAAACTTGTATATTGGATATGTTGAACTTATGACATCAAATATTTGAAATTTTTGTTATGGTATAACCTTTGATTCGAGATTGTTGCGTTTGGTTACTGGTTAAATCTAGATTGACGTTTGATGTTGAGTAAAGCCAGTAAAATGATTTTAAATTGTACAATAATTTCGAAAAATTTATCTTAATTTTTTAAAAATCCGACATTTTTCCTTTTTAAAATAACGGGACGTTACAAGGTCTAATGACTTTACCCTCCTCAAAGAAATGATATTGGTATGTTTATCTGCTAAAAAATATTTTTATTAACTGTAATGAAAATTTGGTTTTTCCATATTTTTTCATGTATTTAATTGATTTTTTTCTCCAAAAATATTTTTTAAAAAGGGTGGAAATCTTGGAGCACGATCACATCACCAGTTTGCAGGATGTTCCAAATAATGACGCGGGCAGTGCCACAGACATTGATGTTGATACAGGTCATCCCGAGTTAAAGGTTTGTTTTAATAGTTATTGCTATCTGTAGTACAAAATTTGTTTTGTTCAAGATAACATATTTTTTTTTTTTTTTTTTACAAATAGTGTTGGTTAACTATCATTCTTATAACTAGTTTTCTTACATACTGCATATAGATAGTATAACTTAACATGTACTGTTTATATATTGTTTATATACACTCTATATATACTGTTCATATACCATATATAAATATACCTTAACATGTACTATTTATATATTGTGTATATACATGTACTCTATATATACTGTATATAGACATAACTGAACATGTACTATTTATATAATGTTTATACAGATAGTTTATATAATGTTTATATATTGTCTATAATGTTTATATACAATATAATATATAGTATAACTGAACATGTACGTTTGTTGTTATTTGTTATTTTTGTTTATATAATGTTTATATACTGTATATAGACAATATACCTGAATTCTTTGTTTAAAGTCATCGATTATATATTTTTTTTCTACCAATAGACTGATGAAGCAGTCAACCAGAATGCTATGAAGGACACATCACATGACGGTGATGATGACACGTTCCCTCCTATCAACACTCAATTTCTAGCCGAAATTGATAGGGATACTGAAGCAATAACAAAAGGTCGATCTATCGACAAGAGAAAAGTTTAAAAAATACACATTATATTTTTTTCTGTTTTAATGGATATACATTAAACATATACATTAGATAAACATATACATTATATTAATGTCTTTCCGTTAAATAACATACATTTTTTATATTTATTTGTAATAAATACTTGAAATTTATTGTTCGACCATGACCTTTCACTGAATGCACGCATCGGTCTCATATCCGAACCAATCATTGTGTCTCAACCATCATTTGACGCAATTACGAAAGATCTACCTCCAACACAACCTTCAAGAGATGTGAACCCTACCAATAGTGTTACTGTGAGTTAACATGATTAACATAACAATCTATTCGTAAACAATATTTATACTAATTAATTATGTTTTATCCACGAAAAAAGGTGAAATCCCTGTTCAAACAATTATTAGTGGACAAATTGATGTGTCAGGTGTGGACATATCACACCACGTGCGTTAAACCCTGTTGTAGTCGTTTCTAAGAAACGAAATGTGCTTAAACGTTCAAGTCCATTCAATGTTCCCCGTTCTGGAAGAATATATTTGGAAGAATATATTTGAAGGTGAAACAAACGACTTCATGAGGTGGCTAAGAATGGGTTTGCTTCAGACTGCTCGAATATTCGTGAACATGAGTAATTTTTATAATTTTATATATCTACTGTTTATATTACGAGATATATTACTGTTTATTAAGTATTAGTACATTTAAAAAAAACAGTCTAACTGTTGTATAGATTATTTACTAATTAAACATTCTTTTGTATTGTATATTTCAGTTTATTGTCATAAAAACATAAATTTCTTTCACTTACTACAATATACACAATGTTATAATTAATATTATTTTTTTAACAGGATGGAGCACTACCTTAAGAGATACAGGCAGCTGAAGTCACCATTCGACTGAATGGCTTCAATGTCACCTTTATCACTGATAAGAATTGGTTTATGAGGATCCAAAACCCTGGTTCCTTTTTTGATGACAGTGTAAGTACATAGTTACTTAAACTGTGCATTATGTTATTATAAATAAATGTTTTAAAATCCTGCTAATCCTTTTGAATTATCATGCCTATACAACATATGGATGTTTTATTCTATTATCTGAGTAAGCTTAGACCATATAGTTCTTCCGAAGTCGTACGGTACACCACCACTGACGTTCTCTTCGATCAGAAAATCAAAGCTCTGTATGACTTTTATGTTTTGAGAGGCGATAGGGGTGTTTGTTCTTTGGACAACATTGTTGTCGACTACATAATGAGATACAAGATAATTTGTGGAGAGTCGTGGTTTGATGTTGATCATGTTCTCTTTCCCATTCATATTGATTTGATTCGTGTTGACCGCTGGAAACTGGGACGATTATCCATTTGTGAGAGGAGGCTCGTTGTATACAATTCTTGTCGATCACAAGAGTTTGACAAGTTTGTCTACGACGATGTTCGGTACTATTCTACTCATTCATATTTTCCTCAATGTGGTCCACTTCTACTCCAAAAGGACCGACATAAAAAATGTGGGAGAAGCCACATACTGAGGAAAATATGAATGAGAGTAGAATAACTCCGAACACCATCGTAGACAATCTTGTCGAACTCTTGTGATCGACAAGAATTGTATACAACGAGCCTCCTCTCACCAGTGGATAATCGTCCCAGTATTCAGTGGCCAATACCGTTCAAATCAATATGAATGGGAAATAGGACATGATCAACATCAAACCACACCACGACTCTCCACAAATTATCTTGTATCCCGTTATGTAGTCGACAACAATGTTGTCCAAAGAACAAACACCGTATCGGAACCTCTCAAAACGTATAAGTCATACAGAGCTTTGATTTTCTGATCAAAGAGAACGTCGGTGGTGGTGTACCATACGACTTAGGAAGAACCATATGGTCCAAGATTTTTCAGATAATAGAATAAAACATCCATATGCATGATAATTCATAGTGATTAGCAGAATTTTAAAATATTTATTTATAATAACATAATGGCATCCACAGTTTAAGTAACTATGTACTTGCACTGTCATCAAGCAAGGAACTTCAGGGTCTTGGATCCTCATAAACCAATTCTTATCAGTGATAAAGGCAATATTGAAGTCGAATGGCAGCTTCAGCTGCCTGTATCTCTTAAGGTACTGCTCCATAAAAATATATATAACATCGTGTATATTGTAGTAAGTGAAAGAAATTTATGTTTTTATGACAATAAACCGAAATATACAATACAGAAGAATGTTTCATTTGTAAACAATCTACAAAACACTTGGACTGGTTTTTTTTTTTTTTTTTTAAATGTACTAATACTTACTAAACAGTAATATATCCCGTAATATAAACAGTAAATAATAAATATACAAAATTATAAAACTTACTCGTGTTCACGAATCTTTTGAGCAATCTGAAGCAAACCCATTCTTAGCCACCTCATGAAGTCGTCTGTTTCACCTTCAAATATATTCTTCCAAAACAGAACATTAAATGAACTTGAATGTTTAAGCACATTCTTTTTTTTTTTAACGACTACAACAGGGTTTAACACACGTGGTGTGACATGCTCAGCAGGTATGTCCACACCTGACACATCAATTGGTTTATTAATAGTTGTCTGAACGGGGATTTCACATTTTTCCTACAAAGTAGATAAAACATACTTAATTAGTATAAATATCGTTTACGAATAGATTGTTATGTTATGTTAACTCACAAGAACACTATTGGTATGGTTCACATCTCTTGAAGGTTGTGTTGGAGGTAGATCTTTCGTAATTGCGTCAAATGATGGTTGAGACACAATGATTGGTTCGGATATGAGACCGATGCGTGCATTCAATGAAAGGTCATGGCCTGCAACTTCTTGAACAATAAATTTGAAGTATTTATTACAAATAAATATAAAAAAATGTATGTTTTTTAAAGGAAGGACATTAATATAATGTATATGCACTAAAATAGAAAAAAAAAACATAATGTGTATTTTTTTTTTAAATTTCTCTTATTGGTAGATCGACTTTTTGTTATTGCTTCAGTAAACTCTATCAATTTCGGCTAGAAATTAAGTGTTGATGGGAGGGAACATGTCATCATCACCGTCGTGTGATGTGTCCTTCATAGCATTTTGGTTGACTGCTTCATCAGTCTATTGGTAGAAAAAAAAAATATAATTGATGACTTTAAACAAAAAATTCAGGTATACAGTATATAAATAAAATAACAACAAACGTACATGTTCAGTTATACTATATAGATACCGTATATAAATAGTACATGTTCAGAGAGTACATGTATATACACAGTATATATAAATAGTACATGTTTAGTTATCTCTATATATGGATATGAACAATATATATAGCGTATATAAACAATGTTTAAACAATACATGTTATGTTATACTATCTATATACAATATGTAAACAAAAATAATTATAAGAATGATAGTTGAGATTTTACATACTCCTTTTGGATCATTTCCCGCGTCGGTATCTCGTCCAACTTGGCATCAACTTCCTAATTTTTTTAAACGACAATATTTGTAAAAAATAAATTATGTTATCCTGTCAGACAAAACAAATTTTGTATTACAGATAGCAATAACAATTAAAACAAACCTTTAACTCGAGATGACCTGTATCAACATCGATGTCTGTGGCACCGCCTGTGTCATTGTTTGGAACATTAGCTGCAAATTGGTGATGTGATCGTGTTCCAAGATTTTCACCCTTTTTAAAAAAATATTTTAGGAGAAAAAATTCAATTAAATATATGGAAAACTTACAAATTTTCATTGCAGTTAATAAAAATATTTTTTAGTAGATAAACGAACCAATATCATTTCTTTGAGGAGGGAAAAGTCATTAGAACTCTTGGATGATAACTCCATAAACAGCTTCTTGGGCATTTCAAGCTCGTTAACCATTTCTGACTGTTTTTGTCCCATCTTGTGGCATAGCTAAAACATTTTTGTTCATATATCATATATAAACTACCAATAAACGTCAAATGAATATTAAAAATATTCCCCAAGATAAGATCACGCTAACTCTCACTCTCTTTGATCGCCGTCTTCCCCACCCCACTCTCTTCCTCCATCACGCTTCTCACCCCGCAGAAATCCTCCTTGGAAAACCACCCCATCTCCCCCCTCTCCACCTCCACTGTGGGGCTTCGATAAGGCGATGAGGGCCCGTCATCTTGAATCAAGAGCTCCTGAAATTGAGCCTTCTGGATGATCATCTGGCTGTCGAAAGCACAATAGACGACGGATTTGGGCCCGAGTTTGTTGAGCCAAGTCTTCCAACAATCCTCAAGCAGGCCCTTGGAGGACTTTGGGGGGACTGGGCCCTTGGAGGACTTTGGGAGGACTGGGCCGAAGAGGATGACGGGTTTCCCATATTGTGTCGAGAGGTAGTCGCACATCGGCCCGTCGTTATCCGCCATACGAATCTCCGGTCGTGGCTTTTTCCCGGTCATAACCTTCTCAGTCGGTGCTGCTAAATGGATGGTGGGGTGGTCTGCGATATTGAGAAAAAATTAGAAAAAAACAAAAGAAAGTGGAGGGAGGAGAATCGCACAGAAATTCTATGGTACCCATATGGGCACCATAAGTCATGTCACAATATGATGTGGCATATGATGTGGCTTTACAAATTATATTAATAAATTTCAACATGGATATTAGGTTGTGCTTCCATAAAAACAACACAAAATACAAACATAATTACACATATTTATTTTGAAATTCATCAAATAGACACAACAAAGAACATTAAAAAATGCACATTAATAATAATAGTAATTAAATATTGGTGTAAGCGAGAAAAAAAATGTTTGTAATGAGTTGAGAAAGAACACCTGGACCAAGAACACATCCAAAGGCAAGAACATGAGGGTTCCCAGGAGAGATGCCCCGATAATAAGGACTAGGTGAATTCGTGAGCGCTTTTGCCACAAGCAAGCCAACAGCCACTTGCATACCGAGTACATCATCACACATTCCCAATAAATTTACGACTATGCCATTCTTCAATCTTTCACAACATCCGTACGAGGAGGTGCCTGAATATGCGAGAAACCAAGCCCTATCGCAGCCAACAGTCGCTTGTATTATGTTGTTTTGCAGATGCCGGCAACCAAGCCCTATCGCAGACCGCCGTCCAACCCGAGCTCCCTCTTCCCATCGCAGACCGCCGCCACCACCAATTCGCCAGAAAAGCACCGCAAAAAGGTCAGCAGCGACGCGATTGTTGTCATAGCGGTGGCGTCGGTGAGTGAGGTCGCGCAATTGTGGCCATAACGGTGGCGCCGGTGAGTGAGGTCGCGATGTTGAAGTGGGTTTGGAGGAACGGCTGGTTTGGGAACAGATTCTAAAATGGTTTTGGTGTGAAATTATTTTGTGTTATTTTTATGGAAGCACTACTTAATATCCATGTTGGAATTTATTAATCTAATTTGTAAGGCCACATCATATGCCACATCATATTGTGGCATGACTTATGGTGCCCATATAAGTACCATAGAATTTTTGAGAATAGCATGAGGAAAGGATAAAAGAAAATGAAAGAACAAAGTGAGTGAGAGGGAGGAAGGAGAAAGAAAGAGTGAGAGAGGAAGGAGGAAGTTCATAGATTGGAAATATTTATTAAAGAGCGTTAGTATAATTGAAAATAAAAAATTAGAGGTCGTATATGTGTAAATAAAAATCGAACTTAACGATGTGCAGGTAATTTTCTCTACTTCAATCATGTATAATAATATATTATACTATATAGCAGTGTGTTGTGACCTGTGTGTGAAACAGGAAAAACCCCTCGCCTTTACAAGACCAAAAAATCAAAGAGAAAAAAAAAAAAAAAAGAAATAAAAAATTGAAGCTACACCTAAAGTGTTAAGGATCTGCTGGTCATCACCTCAACTTCAGGCCCAGCCTGCAAATTTCCTCGGGTTCAGGCCCATCCCAGTGGGCCGTTCGTCTCTTCATTCTATCAAATCCATCAATGCATCGACCCATATTCAAAGCCCAAACTTTCTTCCTTGCAGAAGCCAGTTTTTCACCAGCAGCTTTATCAAACAGATTTTCCCACCCATTTTCCCACTTACTGTGTGCATCGCAAAGCTCAAGTGTGTTTCCAGCCCACTCGGTCCAGCTCCACCCTTTATCAAGCCTATTCATGACTGGCCCAACACAAGATCCAGTACATACGGGCGTGCAGGGTCTGCACTTGGCGCCGCTAAGTGGGCCTGGGCTAGACAGTGCTGCCACAGGCACCCCAAAACGGGCTGGAGGAAACGCATATTCACGATCTGTAACTATACAAAACGGGAGAGGCTTAGTAGTGAATTGGACCTTTTGGGTGGTGAGTTGGGCCTTGAAAGCAGCCTCCGAGTTGAGCTGGGTCAGTCCAGCCAAGTCGAGCTGAGGGATTAAGGAGAGTCTCGAAAGTGCTACGACTGAGGTGTTGTAGTCTCCCACTCCAAATCGATCATTTAGGCCACCGTAGGACGAGCCCGGTGGAACTACATATTTGCCCGGAATGAAGTTTTCGGGCCCCACTGGTCCGGACCAGTAACCATCAACTCTTGTTCGGATGACCCAATCATAAGTGAAATTGTTCTCTTCTTGGTAGGCTTTGATCATTTTTAGGCAGCCCTCTACCAGATTGAAATACTGCAACAAGCCCTGCAAGAGAGTAGGGGACGGCGAAAGGTTTAGTGGATGCAATTACCAATTTGCCCTCAGATGAAGTAGGTATAATTAGTTAATTTAAGGAAAAACAAACTTGTATCACGAGTTCCATCGCGCTCCCAGTGACATTCCTCTTGATGAACAAAAACCAAGTTACTTGGAATTTGTTTTATAATTCAAAACAGGATGTGAATAGTTTTCTAATCAACCTACACACACAAACCACTTCTAAAGAAAAAGCATTCCTATTTCGAATAGAAAATGAATGCCAGATTCAAAAGTCTCTGAGGAAATGATTCATTTGCCAGGTCAAACAGAATAGCGACCTGCAGTAACATAAAGTATCACTGAAAGAAAGCAAAAGTCCTAGTTGTCGACTATTTAATTAATGAGCAAACACATTTCACCCAAAAAATAAGTTAATAATTTCTTTTACCTACTACATAATCAAAACACTTCATTTTTTCACACCATATTGTGCGATGACCACATTTTACGCATGATCGCACAATGGTCGCACAATATGGGTTGAAAAACGTAACTTTTGAAAAACTTAGCACTCTGATATTCCAGGGTGAAAGTAGATATTTCTACTTAAATAATTGTGTATTATGGTTCTTTTTTATTCTCCTCAAGGGATTTCATAAGACAGCCACCAAAGTTATGGATATATTTGGAAAGAATTAACTAATGAGTAAAACAACATTTCGATAATTAATGCAACCAAAAATGACGAACGCATGCATTATTCGTCTATCAACCTGTCTTTCAAAAATCAAAATAATCCGAAGCAAAAAGGGCAGCAAAATGGCTTATGATAACTCGAATTCCAAAAACCGAGATATTGTTATTGCCTTACCCGAATTCCTAAGGTTAACATCTCTCTCTCTCTCTCTCTCTCTCTCTCTCTCTCT
>CACSLK010010322.1:2496363-2514040 GCA_902706635.1 Striga hermonthica
AGAGAAATGAGTATTTTATTAAAAGAATTGGGTTGGGTTGGGTTGGGTTAGGTCATGAATAAAGATAGTCTGAAAGCAGCCTCCGAGTTGAGCTGGGTCAGCCCAGCCGAGTCGAGCTGAGGGATTAAGGAGAGCCTCGAAAGTGCTGTGACTGAGGTGTTGTAGTCTCCCACTCCAAATCGATCATTTAGGCCACCATAGGACGAGCCCGGTGGAACTACGTATTTGCCTGGAATGAAGTTCTCGGGGCCCATTGGTCCTGACCAGTAACCATCAACTCTTGTTCGGATGACCCAATCATACGTGAAATTGTTCTCTTCTTGGTAGGCTTTGACCATTTTTAGGCAGCCCTCTACCAGATTGAAATACTGCAACAAGCCCTGGAAGAGAGCAGGGGACGACGACAAGTTTAGTGGATGAAATTACCAATTTGCCCTCATAAGAAGTAGGTATCATTAGTTAATTACAAAAACGTATAGAAGAGTTCCATCGCGTTCCCAATAACATTGCAAGATGTTCGTTTTAACAACAGCCAAATGCTATTCTTGATGAACAAAAACCAATCTACTTGGAATTATAGTTTTCTAATCAACCTAAAAAGAATATATAATAATTGGGCACATGGATAGTACAAACCACTGGGTCAAATGCAATATTGAAGTAAAAATATTTCAATTTCGGATAGAAAATAAATGTCAGGTTCAAATGTCAACGGGGAAATGATTTATTTGGTAAGTGTAAGTCAAACTAAATAGTGATCTCCAGCAACAAGGTCTCACCAAATGAAATCAAAAGTCATTTAATTAATTATGTACTATACTTCCTTTCTTGTTTTCCTAAGGGATTTCTCAAGGCGGTCGAGAAAGCTTTGAAAGTTTTGAATCTTTTGCAAGGCTACACTGAAGATATAACTGATGATTAAAGAGTTTTACAAAAATGACTTTAACCTAAAACCATAGACGCATGCGTTATTCGTCTATCAACCCGTCTATCAAAATAATGCGTAGCAAAAAGGCCAGGAAAATGGCTTATGGTAACCCGATAGGAGGCCTGAAGACAATCATAAGGACGATATTTTCTAAAGATTCTAGAGTTTCCAAAAGATTCCGGTGTTTCCAAAATATGTCATCATCCAAAAGACAAGACCCTGATTTATCTTCCCTGCTGTTTTGAAACAATTATCCCTTCTTCCCAAACAGAGATATCATTAGTGCCTACCTGAATTACTAAGTTTCCGGAAGGTAACATCATAAGTAACATTCTTTCGCACACGCATGCTCGCTCACACTGTTAATAAACCAGCCAATTGTCTGATCTAGGATAGGAAAGACAAAATCTACCTCTCGACTCATCCAGTCCATCATTTCAAGGCAACTAATACAAACACTAAAATTCAAACAAGACAACTAAATCATCAAGAAGTATTTCATTCTAGATACAGACATCAAACTTTAAGTGAAACCAAATGGACCACAGTGAATTACTATTAGAAAAAGGCTACCAGAAATTTCAAAATGAAGGGAACCCAAAAACCATGCCCGAAATTCAAAACATATGCAGGGTCGAAATACGAGCCCATGAAGCCTCAAGTAGACCACAATGACCAACCTGACATAAGCCAATGCCACCAGCCCAACAAAATATCATATTCCTCAAATCCTGCATCATTTTTGTATTAGAAGACCAAATGGAACACAATACGTGATCATCGTAATATAAGGATCACAAACAGCCCCTCCTAAGTATTAGTCCCTTCTCTGCCTCCTAAGTTTTTCTTCCAACCTTCACAAGCATATGTATACACTATTTAACTCCAATTAGATCAGGATCATCAAGATCTTGATCCTCGCGCGTTTTCTGGTAATTTTCTCGGACGAGAAAATTGTCGGGCAACTAAAATAATTGGTACAGTTTCTTCCAAGTATGGCTAGCGGATACAACAATCCCACCAATGTATACCTAATTTGCCTTGCCCTTGACAAATACTAAAACATCTTTCATGGCAAAACATTTGATCCGTTACAAAACTTGACATCTAAGAATGGGAACTCAACGATCACCAACTAAAGATTACTGTATCCAAATTAAATGCAACAAACTCCTACCAAAAATCAAATTCAGTAAAGGCGAAAATTAAAAACATGGTAACCTTACTAAATATGCACCTGTATACCGTTGGGCGAGTTGGCAGCCGCCAGAACCCGGGCCTCCGGCTCGGTCTCGGGCATGGGTTCGGGTTTGAATATCCTCACAAAAGCAATCCTCGGCGCATCGTTCAACAGCAGAAGCTTGAACGAGTTCGCATCCAACGGACTGTGGAGAAAAAGATCCGAACTTTCGTAGACCCGGAGGATTCTCTCCACGATGGACGGGCCCGTGAGCTCGAACCTGCGGGCCCCGCCCACCAAACAAACGGCAATTCTCGACCCGTTCGGATGGGTCCCGGGCCGGGGCTCGGCTCGGGTAGGCGGATCGCCGGGCGGGGCGCGGCCGCGAAATATGTAATTTAAAGAAGAAAAACGGCTAAGAGAGAGAGATAATGCGGCGGAGGAGGAGGCGGAGAGAGAAACGTAGACGAGAAAGATGACGGAAAACAGAAGGAGAAGCAGGAGCTTCCAATCGAAATTGAGGGCCCGTTTCGGCAACTGGATAAAGATCTTTGCCGGATTTTTCATTCTTGGATTTTACAACAAAGATGAATTAGTACTATAATTTATTTTATGGTTTTTTTTTTTTTGGCATCTTTAGGTTATTTAATAGTAAAGGTTTTGGTGGTTTTAGCAACGGAGAGAATGTGGAATAGGTATGTTCCATAAGTTTTGTTATGGAAAATAGGAATACTCCCTCGGGTTATGGTTTCTATTGTTTTATAGATGTTCGTTGAGATCATTTATTGCTATCAAGGTTTTAGTGTGTGTATTTATGTGGGATTTGGCTATGATTCTTAACTAGTACGGTACCCGTGCAATGTATGACTAGTTTGATTAAGGTAAGCATGTAGATTTGAATAATTGGAAAAACGTAAAACGCATACATGCGATGCACGGGTTAGTATGATTAAAGTAAACATTTAGATTTAGCATGTATTGAAATAAAAAATATATAACTTATATATTATTAAGAGTAATGCTCACCTACTCACGGTGGACACATGTTAATATGTTCACCACTTATGTGGCATGCACACATTTGTGATGTATTTTTTTGAACATATTAGCATCACCAATGTGTGCATGCCACATAAGCGGTAGACATATTAACATGTGCTCACCGTGGGTAGGGGAGCATTATCTATATTATTAAACACATCTTTGTACACAACATTATTTGTTTAGTTCATCGTCTATCGCCACAAATTATATTAAGATTCTAAATAGGCATAAAATCAATTAAATTATTTCTCAAGAGATATGATTTATACTGGTGTTACGGAGATCGTCTTTTTTGATAACTGTAGCCTTATTATTTTAAAATTGTAAATTATTTAATTTTATGAAGGGAAAATTTGTGTACATGTATGCAATTAATTTCAAATTTGTAAGATGATTAAACAAAACTAAATTTTTTAGGATGTTCCAATTCGATTTTATTTTGAATTTCAAATTATTATCATCTGACTTTGTTTTATGTTTAAAATAGTCTGCACTAAATAAAGTAGTATCCAAACGATATGAGATTTTTAAATTTTAATATTCAATTTAAAATTAGACTTGATTTCTATGGAATCCGACTTTTCTTTTTAATAAACATGATCTGTTGCATTTAGGTATAATATTTTGCCAAATAAAAAAATATTTTTAATAAAAAATGAGAGAATCTTGACTTTTACAAAATTGTCATGTCGAATTTTACCTAAATTAACCCGAATTCTATGCAATCTGATTTCTTTAATAAACAATTTATCTGTTGCAATTAGGAAAAGATAAATGTGATATTATTTTGTCTAATTCAAAATTCTCGATTTTATAGTAATTGTTATTTTAATAAAAAATGAAAAGTACTTTGACTTTTGTAAAGTTGTAATCATCAGTCGAAACTTAGCTAAATTAAATCCACAAAACCCATGAACTTAAGGTGCATATATAGCTGATCGATTTTTTAGAATAATTTATAAAAAAAATAAAAAACTGCTAAAACTAGAATGCAACAAATGCTGGTTGACTTTTTTTTGTTAATATTTTTGGTAAATAAGCTCTCTCTTTTATATATACTGGTGAGAATCACGTGCGATGCACGAGTTTCGTATTTTAAAATATTTTTTTAAAACTTTATTTTAACAATATATTAGCCCGTGCGATGCACGGGAACAATATTATATTAACAATATTATAAATATACCTCGATTTTGAGTCACTTAATGGCGGAAGTGGAAACTACTATTGATCATATTTAAAAAGAGGAATAAAAAAAATAATTATAAATTAAAGAGGAGGATGTATTGTTAGCTTATAATACTTTTGTAAAAATATTAGTAATTAGACCGATGAAAATTAGCTTTATAAAGTAGATAATGAATTTCTAGATGTAATTATGAATTGATTTTTATTTTATTTTATTTTTTAAATCTATATAGATAAGGGATAAGATTTTTTAAACTCATTAGACCTATGCAACGGATTTTGTAACAAATAAGAGATAAACTCGTGTACATTTATGCTATGAGATTTTATAAGCTACCAATTATTTTTTAAACTTACCGAGTTTTTTGTTCAGATTGTGTGAAATAAAAAATGGACAACCGATTTATGTGAAAGTATAGATAACACACGCCTCATACGGAGTTTGAAAATACAGTACGCAATTTTGAAAAGAAAGTTAAAAATAAAAAACCTAACACATTTAATCTTGCACGCGTAAATTCAGGAAACAAAGTACTCCCTCCAATTCAATATATTCATTGTTTTGGCATTTGGGCTCATTTACTAAATAATTGTCGTTTTAAGTTTTTTTTTTTCAATATTTTTCCACATATACCCCATCCACCTGATAAGTTTTGTCTCTTCATATACTCCACTTCTCACATATTGGTCCACATTTTTAATTTGAGTTAATAAGGGTATTATTGGAAAATAAATATCCCTTAATTATTGTGCAAAAAGCCAAAACGTCAATTATATTGAATTGGAGGGAGTAACAATTTGCTAGTAATAGAAAGTAATTAATGCTAACAAAGTTGGACTAAAATTTTGATTTTCTATTTTTACAAAAAAAATATTCTTTTTATATAAGTATAAATATAAATATAGATTTATAAATTGCAATTTTTAATTATAAAAAAGGAGGCGTGTGAAAGGAGAATTGGATGATTGATAAATCAATTTTTTATGTTTTATTCCATGTAGATATAGACTTTAAAAGTAGTACATATGGATATTTTCACATAGATATGGACTTCCATCTATAGTCGGTGTATTGTATAATTTAAATAACTTGACTAAGTTAAATTATAAATATATTTTGAAAAATAATAAATTTTGTATTTATTTTTAGTATTCTATATATGATATATTAAATTAAATTAATCATCTCACAACGAGTTTTCCAAATTGGTTATAAAAAAGAAATAAATAATTTTAATTTATCATTATTATAAAATTATCTTTACATATTAAGTGGAAATTGATAAATTGTATCAAAACAAAAAATGATTATTTATAACATATACGAATTAAAAAATATTAAAATATAAGACGGGCAAATTTTTTAAGAAAATAGTATCATATTAAAAATAAATATTATTGAAGAATTTATTAAACGTATTTAAAATTCAGTTAAAAAAGTATGTTTTTATTTTTTTCTTTAAATTTAAGTATAATTATTTTAACAAGTATTCTATGTAATTCAGTAATGTTATACAAGTAGATTCAAGAATATGTGAAAGACTAATATCTAGTTTCTCCTAGTTTTAGGAACACCCGAAAATACGTAGTTGATTTTTTTTTTCTTTTTTTTTTTTCTTCTTCAAATGGCAAATACTATTAAATTAAATTCAAACAGGTTGTATAATCAATTGGTTACGTGACAAAAATATACATGACATGTTTATTAAAATATCCTTGCTATGACCACTATTACGTTATTGGCTCACGCTCCACGCTCGACACCGCCACCTGAAAAATGGTTAGTGTGGGGCGTGAGCATAAATGAATCAACGATGCTCCGACGGAACCACCACTGAAATATACAGCTAGTATAATAACATATCATGACATCGACATATATGCAAGTACTTACTGGGTCGACAGAAACAATACGATGATGGACATCTTACCAACGGAACGAGGATGAAACATTCATCCAATAAATACTTAAATCGGCAACTATTTATAGCTGCCACTTAACTAACTGCCTATAACTGTTATTCAGCGACTGACTATAATGGTTTCTCGACTGGCTGACTATTACTGCTGCTCAACTGACTAACTATAATGGTTGCTCGACTGGCTGCCTATAATTGCTGCTCAACTAACTAACTACAATGGTTGCTCGACTGGCTGATATAACTGTTGCTTAACTGACTAACTATAATGGCTGCTCGACTGACTGACTATAATTGCTGCTCAACTGACTAACCATAATAGTTGTTCGACTGACTGACTATAATGTTGCTCAACTGACTAACTATAATGGCTGCTAAACTGACTAACTATAATTGCTGCTCAACTGACTGACTATAACTGTAACATCGCGAACTAAACATACCTCTGATATGATAAGCACATCACAACCTAAGCATACATCTAATATGATAAAACACATCACTACCTAAGCATACATCTAATATGATAGAACACATCACAAATGCGTATAAGAAAGTATATTGTCTATAACAGCTGCTCAACTGACTGTCTATAATTGCTGCTCAACTGACTGTTTGTAACTGCTGCTCAACTGATTGCTTAACTGGCGAGAAGGACACTAGGTCTTCACGCTCGCGATAAGCAACTGTAGGACCTAATCTGTAGGTCGTTGCCCTTACTAGAGCAAAACTAACTCTTATGCATTTCTAAGGTTGGAGCTTAACTCACAACTGCACTAGAGTCCTTGACACTAACTGGGAATTCGAAACACTTGGTTATGACGAAACCTCTCTAGATCAATGTCCCTTAGGGAAGAATTATTCTAACCTCATCTGAAATTAAACTTAACTCAAAGTTGCACTAGAATTCTTATCTCATCTAAACTACCACTCGGTTCACTTAGAAAGAAAGGATCTACTAGCTAGGTAATTGTCCCTATTCGGGTGGACTCTTACATACATACCCCAGTCAGGATATTGCGATTATAGAAAATGTAGTACCATCTGATATGCTGAAGTGCAAGTGTTGAATGGTTTGCAACGGAGGCTCGACTCTCCACAAGCTACAAAATTTATAAGCACAAAATATAATCTAAGTACTAAGCTTAAACTGAAAAACTCGAATCTTATTATATGATCTGTCTAGGTTCGCTCACTCGATCATTTTAGGGATTTACGAGCTGATTTTGAAAATTTATTGTCTTTGAGGCATACTAGTGTTCTCTGAAATTTTCAAAGTCTAGAACTGTATTATGACTGGCTTTCAATATGACTAGTTCAAAAAATACTGAAAATCTCGGTTCACGCTCAAACCAATGTTCCGAACTGAAACTCCTGAATCGCCCGGACTGCCCGGATTGATTCGGCTGAACTGAAATTTAATCTGAAACATTTCTGGATTTTAAATCTATCTGAAATTCATCTGAAATATATCTGAAATTCTATCTGAAATATATATCTGAAGTTCTTTATAAAATATATATATGAAATTTATATCTGAAATTATATCTGAAATTTCCCGAGCCGTCCGGATTGCTCGAACTGATTCGACTGAATCGAACCGACGGCTAACTCAGAGCCGATCGATCATTCACTTGACTATGTGCTGCTCGGTTTGACCGTGGTCTGGGTTCGGCGTGGCAACTCAGGGCCGACACGAACTCGACTCACACGGCTTAGCCGATGCACGGGTTTGAAGCGGTGCCACACTGACGCACGGGCATGCTTGGACCGCGGCTAACGTAAATGACGTGTAGACGGTAGATTGGATGTACTCGGTGCACGGGCATGCACTCGGTGGTTTGACTCGGACTCGGTGCACGGGCACGCACTTGGCGGTTCGGCTCCAACGGTCGGACGGGAGTCGACACGTATGAGGGACGACGATACGCTTTATGATTTAATGCTACGACATCTAAAATTATTTAAACAGTACTAGGGTTCGATCCATTAAACTCGAATCTGAAAATTACCCGGCTATCGGAACCGGATAAAATTAGGGTTTCTGATTCTCAAAAATTCTAACTCATATTAAGTCGATATTTAAATCACTAATTTCGTGATTTATAATGAATTTAAAATCAACAACTGCATCTAAAATCATATCTGGGCAATTTTCTATATTTATCGCGAAATGGGCCCAACGTCTCGATTTTTAACCTATGCCAAACGGTGTCCGAAAATTATAAAATTCGAAATACAACATCCTCAACGTACACAAGATACATGGTCAAAAGGTCGTGACGAAATTCAACTCTTAACACATTCAACTAGAATCGACATCATCCGGTCAAATACACATAAAATCGGTTCGCCGATCAAATGAACTCCAAAAATTCTCAAATTCGCACCTAAGCCTCAAGAAAACGCAACGAAATTTTATAAAATTTATTTCAACATTGTGTCACATTTATATCAAAAGCTCGATAAATTCGCTTCAAGCTCGAAAATCCAAATAAATTCAAAATCGCTCAAATTACTCAATTCATCAACTTTATATCACCTCATTAAACATATCTAAGCTCATGGGAAGGGCTTCAAGCTATTTTATCTAAAATTGGGCTCAAATCAGAGATCGAAAATGGCTAGGAATTGGCTCGGTTGAACCGAATCGGCCGGTTCTAGAGCCGGACAACTCGAACGCAGCTAAAAGGACACGAATCTGGTGTTCACGGGTCTGGTCTGACTAACACGGATCGAGTCTGAACTGAGGGGCTCGATTGGGCTTAGAGCGAGCGGATCGGGGCTGAAACGGCTCGTGTTGACGTACACAAGCGGACCGGGTCGTCACACGGGAGCCGCTAGGCTCGTCGACACGGTGTTGAGGTCGCCAGAAATGAGAACTGCTGTTGTGTGTCCTGATTTTGGAGCGAACCAGGTGCAGCGAACCAGAAACGGCACGGGTCTCAAGGGGAGCTGTTCACTGGCGTAAACACAGGCTTTATTCGGGCCTGGGTGGACTCGTACGGACACGAGCTTGCCGGGACGAGGGCCTCGCTGGAGGGGCGGCGGCTCTGGCTTGGACGTGGAGCTGCAAGGTCGTCGGTGCTGCGTGTTATTATTGAGTGTTAAATTAATATGTTTAACTAATATTCCATCAATCATTTTCCAGCACATTGCAAGCATCTTTTGCAACAAATATTCCAACCACTCTCAACCTATATTCCAACCACTCTCAACCTCTTGATTCATCTTCTCTTCAATTGATTGTTCCTTCATCATAAATATATATATATATATGTGTGGGAAGAGGAGAAGGATGGGGCTGAGAAGAAGAAAAAAGAAAGGAAGTGAAAGAAAAAAATTGGCTGGAAAAGGAAGTGAAAAGGAGAGAGAAAAGAAAAGTTAAAGAAAAAAAAAACCGTCAGAAAGAAAAAGAAGGAAAAAGTGGAAAAAAAAAATAAATAAATAAAAGGATAGAAAAGATAGATTTATGTCCAATTATCGGACATAAAAATATCAAAAGAGAAGAAACAAATAATATTTTTATTTGTTTTATGATATATCTTTTTATTTTTTAGTGCTCAATTCTCAACTCCGTTAAAGTTCGCCGGAGCTCGTAAATCTGGTGTGCTACAGATTTAGAGACGTTTGCCGTTGTATCTTTGGGGAAATTACGCCTGAACCGTTAGCTGCCACACGGGGCGTATTCTTCTTGCGGAAAGAGTTTTACTCGCCTCGGCTATAAAATCTTTTCGTTTTCAGTTGTATTTTATTTTTCAGTTCAATTGTAATTTTCTATTTTTAGATTATTTGTAAGAACTGGAAATACATATCAGTTCGTAGGATTCCCGTGTAATTTTGACACCAAGAATTTCCAACACTGCGGTCGTCGCCGTGAAGGAAGGCCGCCGGAGATGGCGTGTTGACAACGTGAAGTTTGGAGCAGCAAGCAGGGTCGCTGGAACTGTTGTCGAACGGGCCGAAACGACGAGAAGTGACTTGGACAGGGTCGGACTCGGCTGTGACGAGCTGGACAGCGGAGGTGTTGGGCTCGCCGGAGCTGTGAACGGCGGCAGCTAAGCTCGCGAACGGGGGAATGGTACTGCGTGAGAGGGAGGAGCTGAGCGATGGTTGTGTTTCGACGGGGTTGAGCTCGCCGGAGGTTCTCCAGGTGTTCGCCGGACGTCGGTCACTGTAGCTCGCCGGGTTTTCTTATGTGTTTGGACAATGGAGGTGGAAGATGCTGATGAGTGAGTTGATGCTGCTGTTGGGAGGGTGACTAAGGGTGTGGATTTATGTGTAGGGAGCTAGGGTATCACTTTCATTTTGGGCCTAAAATTAGGCTTGAAATTTTCTAACACTTCGACTTGAAAAACCAACTTGTAATCGGCTAAATATTAAATGTTCGGTCGATATAAATATTAACAGAACTAAGAGTAAAATAATTGGTCGTCCGAATTTAATAAAATAATTGGGCTCGGATTTTAAATTGAACATGGGCTCAATTTTTGAAATGAACTAAAATTAAATCGAACTTGGGGCTCGATTTACTAAAATGATATGGGCCGAAATAAAATCGAACATAGGCTCGATTAACTTAAATGGGCCGGCTAAAATAATTGGACTCGCTCGATAATTGATTTGGCTCGAATAATTTAATTATTCGGCTTCGGTCCGCTTTAGTAAAATTCTAATTATTCCAAAGCTCGGTTTTAAAAATAAAACTGATACTTGGGCTAAATAAATCTGACTTTAATAATTAAAATTGAATAAATTCTCCATGGCTTAGACTTTAAACTGATTACTTAATTTAATGCAAATAATAATAATAAATGCATCAAATTAGGAAACTTAATATTTATGAAAATAAAGTGAAGCTCCATAAATAGTAATAATATTCTGGGCATTACATAAACACTATAATTGTATTATGATCAAATATATTTTAAAAATTAAATAAATAATTTTAAATTTCATGGTTGGAGATCAATTGTGTCAACTAAATATGTTTCGTGTTTATATTTAACACAAATTCTTGTGTGAGACAGTCTAACTGTTAGATGAGTTGACGCATCATGCTATTTGAACAAAAATGCATACTTATGACATATGTTAGTAAAAATATGTATATTTGTAAAAAAGAGTATGTGGACCCAATGGTTAATGTCTAACACAAGACTAACAGTATGCTTCAATGTATAAAATTTTCGTAACTCCACTTTCTAACCATTTTTCATAGAACTATTAAAAAAAGGTAAAAACATAAATTAAAAGATAAAAACTTATTATTATTATTATTATTATTATTATTATATTATTATTATTATTATTTAAATTAAAAAATTTAATTGTGCCCCTCTTGTTAGTGAGGTCTACATCCGCCCCTGGATGTGATCATGGAATGACATGAAAACAGAATGATCAGAATCTTACACATTCTAAATTCGATTGGTGTAGCTTTTAGAAACAAATGACCATTTTAATGGGAATTGCAAAAATCATCTGTGTGAGATTAGGCAAATGCATGGTTTTTCTCATTCTAATATTCTTATGATTCAGTTTTTCAAATAAATAAAAGTAACAAAATAAAAGTAAATATAAATATAGAATATATATATATATAACATAAATTATGGTTAATATATAGTATATCACATAAGAGTGGGGAACCAGATGATATGAAATACCATACCGTGTCAACTTGATCTAAGAAACAACCTAACTGAACTAGGTGAACTGATAGGTCGAACGGAGATCGAAGGCGCTACAGATCGAAGAATCATGTGGTTGATGAAAACATCGTGGTTCCAAGGAGCACAGTCAGGTCGATATCAGATCCCACGGATGACCTGGTTGAAACTCGTCCTGAAGGCATGACTGGTCCGTGGATCGATCAGTAGAGAATAGCATACGAGCTTAGCACATTGAGCACTCTAACTCAGGACACATTGGGTCGATATCATAATTAAACCGACTAATAAGGCATATTAATGGATAAGAAGGAATAATTTTAAGATAATAACCACACATGGATAGAGACACGTGACCTATTAGAATTGGGCAGTTCGGGCAGTACGAAACGAGTAGTTTGGGCAATCTTGGGACCTTTAAGTCCAAGAGGTTTGAAATCGAGAAAGTTCAAGCTAATGAATTTCATCATGCCGCTGTAATAAGGTAACACTCCGATATAAAGGTGTGAGATATGTTCATTTTCCCTCTACATTCACAACTTAATTTACTTACAGTCTTGCATCGTACGGGTACCACACTAGTATACCCTTAATAAGTGGTTAATGAGTATATTTTACCACAATACGACCACATAATTACGAGATTTCCACAACATGTTTGACTAACATTAATAAAATTTGACTTGATCATGATCATTGATATGTTTGATCTGATGGTACAGATTTATTCTTATTTCGTTATTGATTCGATGGTACAAATTTATCCTTATTTCGTTCACTAACTACCTTTCTCATTGGATCTTAACTCTCTCTCACTCACTCACTCACTCTCTTCTCTTTTCTCTCTCTCTCTCTCTCTCTCTCTCTCTCTCTCTCTCTCTCTCTCTTTATATATATTATATGTGGGTGTGGGTGTGTGTGTGTGTGTGTGTGTGTATTATTGGTTTACCGTTTGCTAAAAATAGTTATGTGTATCATCTTTTATTAGACATGGCCAATCGATGGTTTTAGACGGTTCTGATTCCAATTTTTTGTTGAACCCGAACCGAGCAGGGAATAACCATTGGCCGGTCCAAAATCGACCCTGGAATACCCATAGGCCTGGAACCCAGAATCGCCAATTTTTGTAACAACTTTAGGAGGATGGGGAGGGAATAAAAGAAAATGGACTTGGGCTTGATTGAAATGTTATTATTAAAATATCAATTAAGTTGAAATATTATCGATTAAAAATATTATTTAATTTATAATATGTCAAAATTAAGTTTTTATGTGTCCGTTATATCTGAAATCAAAGTTCCCGTAGTTTACTTACTTTATTTACCTTGATGAAAGAAGTTATCATGATGCGTTCAACGTGTTAGTAATCGTAGTCTTCGTCATCTTTGGTTCTGCCTTGATACTAAGATCATCTGACTCTTCATCATCCTCTTCAGTTATCATGGTCAGTTGCGACCTTTCGGCCTTCTTGCAATCGCTGAGTCGCATTTGAGTCTCCGTACATGCTTGTTCAACCACCACAGTTGAAGCCGAGACATCAAAAATCTCCTTGGCCTCCAAGCAAAGAACAAGATAAGTGGACTTCATTTTCTACCGTCAATCCAAGACATCGAATGTGAGTGGCGGTGTAGGGGTCTAGCCACTAAAAATCTAAGATTTGTGGTCAATAAGTGATCGAGTTCATCATATTAGTCCCCTTATTTCTTGAAATCCTAGCATTTTTGTAGGGGTTGAATGATGAAGCCCAATTTTGAAAGTTTGTGCCTAAATCTGCACAATTTTGAAGAAGAAGAAGAATTATTTCCTTCAACAAGTAGTACAATAAAGATTTTTTATTTTCTTCGAAGAATCCTTCAACAAGTAGTACAATAAAGATGTTTGATTTTCCTCGGGTCCTTCCGTTATTTCCTTTAACAAGTAGTACAATAAAGATTTTGTTTGCTCGACGAGCAACGGCGTGTTAGGTCATTCGATAAGGGGAATAACATTAATGGAAGTGAGAGTTGATACATAAGATCATAATAAGTCTAGAGTTGGTTGAGCAATACAATAGACAGGTTTTCACAAAGTCACAATAAATATGTATTAGTAATGTAAAAATAATATTTTTACCATTTTCAAACGTCGGTAGAAGTTTTAAATGTTCCGAAAAATTGTATAAGAGTTTTACATTTCTCTCAATTACCCGAACTAAAAGTGATACTGCATTCACAGCGCTCAGCACTACAGAAAAAATCTCTAACTGATGAGAAAAGTAACACATTTTTTCTTAACATTTTGTAAATTGAGTTCCATCGGTAGAAACGCGCAATTAAAATGTTTTGTAAATCGAGTTCCAAAAAATTGTATAAGAGTTTTACATTTCTCTCAATTACCCGAAGTAAAAGTGATACTGCATTCAGAGCGCTCAGCATTACTGGAAAAAATCTCTAACTGATGGGAAAAGTAACACGTTATTTCCTAACATTTTGTAAATTGAGTTCCATCAGGTAGAAACGCGCAATCGAAATGTTTTGGTACAACACATTAGCAAATCTACAATGTATTCCCTATTTTTCTTCATTTATTGAGGAAGACGATGCAATTACATAACGACCTCCCTAATGGGCACGACCAACTCTTTCAATGAATTATAAACCAATTGAACCTAGATATTAAGGACATGACAGATACACTGAATATTAGAAAAAGAATCACCACAAAGAGGACGCCAAGTTTGTATAAGCTCAGATAAAAAAGCGGTATTAGCACTAGCGTTACAAGAAAAATGGTGATTTTTTTTTTTGAAAAATTTTGTAAGTATTCAACACACATGCTATTAAATGAGCGATATTTTGAGTAGTGTGAGAGTTATCAAATTCCAAATAAGCAATTAAATATTTATGAAATATAAATCTTTCATTAACCCAATGACAATAAGTTTCATATAACAATAATTTTCCCAATGATCGGACCAAATTTTCCAACAAATAATCAAAGAATTTTCAAATGTTTGTGTCAAAATTAATTTTTTTCTCATCCACTGTGTTTCAATATCTCGTGTGGGAGTAGTACGCGTAACGCGAGACGCATCTGGGTTTAAAGTCATTTGAAAAAAAGTATAAATCAAAATTAGCAAACCTAAAAAGAAGAGATGAAACAGAAATAGATTCAATTACTTGATGTTTATGATTTGTATCACAGTATTGAAATAAAGATGAAGAAGAACATGTACCAACAAATCCAGCCCCAAATGCAGTTCTGCTTCTCGGGAATTAAATTTGCCTGGAGTCAACCCATTGCTTTCGGGTTTGACGGCGATCCTTGGATAGCTCATGAGTCAGGTCGACTTCAGGGAAGTCGACTTACTGATGTCGTCAGTAGTGTTCATTCGGTCGAACAACTAGCATTTGAATCGGACTACGATAGTAGGGCTATATTACACTGTGTTTCAAATATCTTGCGTGAGAGTAGTACGCATAACGCGAGACGCATCTAGGTTTAAAGTCATTTGAAAAAAAAATATAAATCAAAATTAGCAAACCTAAAAAGAAGAGATGAAACAGAAATAGATTCAATTACTCGACGTTTATGATTTGTATCACAATATTGAAATAAAGATGAAGAAGAACATGTATCTAACAAATCCAGCCCCAAATGCAGTTCTGCTTCTCGGGAATTAAATTTGCCTGGAATCAACCCATTGCGTTCGGATGACAGGTCTGTACGTGTAGTTGCATGGTTCCATACCCATTACCAGTGATTCTGGTCATCGGGCGGACAATGGTTGCAAATACATATAAAATGTTTATCATCCTTACTCTCATCAGGCACCTTCAAAAATGCCTTATGAATATATCGGATACCAATTGTCGCCCCCAATCCCGGTCGTCCGTTGATTTTGAGCGTCATTCGAGAACTATAAGCCCTCGGGGATACCTTCTATAGTTTTAAATATGTGTCAACCTACTCAACAGATAATTCATCGGGGACGCCCAAGACGTCCAGGTGTACCGTCGACGTTGGCAATGGATGGCCACTCGTATAAGCTACACCTTTTCACATTGGTCCTCCATCACGAGAACTCAACAATTTATTATAACTTAGAAAGAGTATAAAACATAACAATTATAGAAAAAAATGAGAAAATCGAGAGTACTAAGGAGATTATATAAGGAGTGATGATGGTTTGGTGTAAACATGAAGTGGTAAAGGAGGGTACTTACGGGAAAAAAAAAATCTATTTCTTTTTTTTTAAAAAAATTTGATGAACCATCGGTTCAGGGCCAAACTGACAATTCAAACAGTTCCGATCAACCTCAACTGTTGAATCTCAAACTATCACAAGATCCAACAATCGATCTAAAAAACATGGCCATTGGAGATATCAGTCAAATGATGTCGGTTCCAGGCCTGAACCAAGCCGATCCACAATCAACAAAAATATTCAAATTTTTTTGAAAATTTAATTTTTTTTTTAAATTGAAAAAAATGGTGCCAAAATAGGTACAGTTTGGAATCGAAACCGACAGTTCAATTAAAAAAGTGTGAACTAGAACCAAGCCGAACCTAATGACGAGTTGACTCACAACGTGGTCAATAGTCTGAGCCGATTCAAAAACCGTTGGCCAGTTCAAAACCGTGAATACATTTATCTTTGATATTTCCAACTGAAAATCTATAAATTTGATTATACTATTATATGGATCACACTATTCATAGTGAAATTCACGAACCAAAACAATTAGGGTGTCTTGGATATAAATTTTTGATTGGATATTTTGGCTTTGATTGATTTTTTGATTAACCAAAGTTAATTTTAAAAAAGTTTGATTGAATTAAATTCGAGTGGGATTTTGAGTTTGTATTAAAATAATATTTCAATAACAATGAAAAATTTATTTTGATGTAAAAATAGAATTGGTGTGATTGCAAAGTGATATATAGTTAAATTTAGGTAAGTGGAAATAGTAAATTAAATTTAATATGATGTGTGAAGATGACTGATTGATATTATTTACTTATATTGATAATATTGAAGAGAAATCCAATTCAGTTAATTTGAGTTGTTATTGGAAAAAATCGAATCACAATTTATATCCAAGCACCACCTTAGTTACTTCCAGTAAGGAAATTAAAAAAGAATGATGAAATTCATTTTCCACAAGCTCTCTCGTGGCATCTGACCGGGAAAAAGACCGACAAAAAGACCGAGATGCTTCATATTTGGCCATAAACTCAATGGACAGAATATAAGTGAATTTCACCTACCCGTGTGGGCAGCTGTCGATTCAACAAATATTTTAAATACCGTACCGTACCGGCCGATATTACCGATAATACGGGATACTGGTGGTCCGAATGGTACGGTTATACTCTATATACCGTTATTGCCAAAATACTGGTTCATAGTTTCATACTATTAGAAACGGGGGAAGAGAGTGCGGTTCCACCAGATAAAGGCACACCATAAGAGGGTGAGCTTAGATGCACCTTAGTGAGGTTCCATCCCAAAACCAATTGGTGATAGGAGGAGTAGCCCACTAGGCTTATATACTAGACTCGTTTTCCCTATAGAATCAATGTGGGACACTTACAAGTGATATTCCAACACGCCCCTCACTTGTGAGTCCTTCGTAAACCCAAGCCCACATAGCAGGCCGGGTAGGGAGATAAGCCCAAGCCCAGAGCAGGCCGGGTAGAGAGAGTCATTGCAGGTCCTAGGACAGGCCCGCTCTGATACCATATTAGAAACGGGGGAAGAGAG
>CACSLK010010322.1:2532185-2545619 GCA_902706635.1 Striga hermonthica
AAAAAAAAAGTCCACGATAAATTCAGAAAATAACCACCAATTTCTTTTTCAATTGTATGCGAGTGTATCATATTACATCTTGATTCAGATTTAAAATGATTGACCAGTGAAGTGTAGCATGACGAACATTACATGTAAAGTTTTCCATCGGCGCCGTATCTTAGCCAAGTCCATTCTCTCTTTGTCTCCTCCACCGTAATAACATCCTGAGAATGCAAGCATATCAGGTTCAAACCTGTAGCAATAAACTCAGTCAAGTGAAGAAAAGTCACTCAGCCTCATTCTAGTGCAGGCATCCAACCACATGCCACGGTGCACAAAATTTCTATCGAAAGGCTATAGTTTCATAACAATAATATTATGTGAAATATTCATAGAAAATAAATCTATTCTAGGTTCAGAACACTAATTACAAACCTTAGATGGAGGGCTATGTAATGCTTGCTTTTCGTCCTCATTCTTTGCACCAATTTTATACCCATTTCCTGGATGGGTTTAGTGAACTTCAATGCATGGTAGTTAACTCTACACCTAAGCTTTTGTAGATCCGTGCTCAACCTATTTGAAAGTCTATAATCGAATTTGGTCAACTGTATAGCCTGTGACACAAAAGGTTTCCGATCATTGCTTGTATTATAAGATAACAGCTAATGATATAACGACTTGCAACTCCACATTTACATCTATGAATGTAAAAAATTTCTAGTGGTCCTCCATTATAATAGAACACAACAAATATTTCTGCATTGCACCACAAGAAGCAATGCGGCATGTATGTTTGAATAAAGTAATCCCCTTTTAGGGAAGATGAACGAGCATGAGTATGCCTCAAATGTCTTTACCAAAGAAAAGTGCTTTTCTCAATAAAAGAAAAGGCCTACTCTTTCTGCTAAGATCAACTTCTGATATTAGACTGAGTTGGAACTCCTGGAAGAAAAGAAAGGTCACTCATCTTCGACTTCCGACGTTTCTAACATAGGACGTCAAGAGCACATAGAAATTTGGTATCTTTAGCCTTTCACTTCCGAAGAAGGGGCTTTTACCAAGGGAGCAATGGGAGAAGGTCTCAGCCAGACCTCGTGTTCGGACTCCAAAAACAATTCAATGCAATTTGAAAAAAATAAAAAAAAATAAATAAATAAATAAAAAATAATAAAAAAAAAAAGAAGAAGAAGATTTTTTTTAGTCATTTTATCTAAATTCATTATGGCACCAAAGTATCCAAGAACTTAGTACTTGATGCCCCACCATTATAAAGCAAATGATTCTTACTGTTACAAAATGATTAATTTTGTCAAACTCCAAAAATGCACCTAGTCTTTAGCAGAATTCTTTCCTTTGAAGATAAGTAATATGCTAGGCATTGGACTCTTGGAGTGTTCTACACGAGGAGGTCAGCAGGAATATGATCGACAATCAATAATTCCATTGAGTGAGAAGATCATTTTCCATTCCAGTACATTATAAACCTTGGCAACCCAAAATCAACCCAAAATCCAAATTGTGGCAGAGATGTTAAAAATAGAGTCTAATTATAGACCAATTAACATATAACTGTAGCAAGTTAAAACAAACTCATGGAAAAATCAGTCTACTTGCCCTCTTTGTCTATCTCATCTACAAAAAAAAGTTTATTATATTATAGAAAGACTGTATGGAAACAATACTTACATGCTTCTTCGAAAGTACAGGAACTAAACGACTAATATAGCAGTGCTCATTGCACTTTCTTGGTACACGCATAGTATATGGATTCCATATGCGCCCTCTTCTTCGTGGGAGCTCTTTTATGACTTTTACGTCTTTCCACAAATATGATATAAACCAATCAGTATCGAAGACCTCTGAAAAGTTGCTGCAAATGAGCAACAATGAGTGACGAGAAAAAGTTAAAAAGAGAACTATGGAGAATATGAATCAAGACTTTACCTGACGTCTTTCCAGAAAGACTTCTGATCCAATTTTGGGACAACAAGGGTGGCATTTAAGATGCGAGCTGCGACAACAGCATCAGTAATCTGCATAACGCAACATTAACAGGTTTCAGCATCTTCAACTAGAGCCTCTGACCATGGAAAAATGTATAAGAAATCCACATAAACTTTAGACTATACTACTACTTTCATGCCCAAAGTAACAACAAAAGAAAAAAAAGCATAACAACATTGAGAGATACTGCAGTTTGCAAATTGAGCTCCAGAACTCTAGTATAAAACAATGTAACTGAACTTCTTAGCTGAACAAAATCAGGGTATGTGCTAAAATGTTTACACATTCCAGCATCTCATAATTAGAGAACAAAATCCAACTTCAACAAAATATCAGTCTACATCCCTGCAGCCAATTTTGGTAGTATAAAGTATGACAGGGATCACGTCGTAAGTGGAAAGAAAAATTCAAGGATTTCCAACACAAAATTTGTAAATTGTAGAAATGAGAACCATCAGCAAAGAAAGATAAAAAAATACAGTAGAGAATGGGGATATTGTCACCGACCAACTGTTTCAAACTTAACATGTCTCCCATTAAATATTTTATACCAATAACTCTGAAAAAAATCAAGGATAAATGAAAGTCAAACAGCTTGCAGAAAATGTATATGTAGGTCTCTGCATACAGTTGCTAAACACTATTACAAAACTACAGTCCCTAAATTCCAATCCCACTACAAACTTTATGTGGATTATTCTTAGAGATAATAAAGTTTTTCCGAGCAGTTTATAGATTAAGAACTTTAAAACCATTTCTCATTAGTAAATGGGAGATATTGTAGGTAAAGAGAATTAATACCCCAGTTCTTTGCTGGTTCAAACCTCCACTGGTTGCAATGGCCAGGTAGCGATTCATGTGTGTTATGGAAGAGGCTTCTGTTATTCGAAATTTGAGATCGAAAAAAAAAGGGAAGGAAACATACACAATGTTAAAATATCCAACTAAAATTACTCCAGCAGCTTCAACATGGAAACAAAGCTCCTGTTTATGAATAACTAATAACATTAACAGCTCAAATGGGTTTACGCACTATCAAATGTACTGCTAGCATTGCTGCATCCGTAGTAAAATCCGGCATTTTTCGTGGTCCAAAGATCCCGATGGTGTAGCCCTCCACTATTCTAGATCTCATCATAAAACAAACGTTGCATTTAGCACGAATCTCGGATCCAGAGCAATCAAACGCCAACGTTAGACAAACAAACTATAAAATACACAGGTACATAGAACAAAAGGACCTAACCGGAACACGAAATAATGGCGCTTCCTTTTGTTCACCGCCCTCAATATTCATCTACAATCAAAATATGAGCAAAAAACAACTGAATAATTTTCCCACGGGCGAAAACAGAGCAGAAAACCAAAAAAAAAAAAGAAAAAGAAAAAGAACGAACCTTTCTGCTCGAAATTACAGGTATCCTCCTGCCAAGATGGATGTGATCGCCGTCGCTAGGAGGCGGTGCAAGGAAAGAGATGAAAGCAAAGAGGAGGAAGATGGCAGCGGAGATAGCCGATATGGCGGGAATGAGGCGGCGACGGCGGTTCGGGTGGCGCCGCCGCGGGTGTGCCATTATACAGTGCACGGGGAATATTTGTTGAAACCTGTGGGCAAATGAATGAAATGCAGAGGTCACTACACTTTACGGGAAAATTGGGCATATCAGTTTCTTCAAGTCGAGCAATCTTTGGAGTTTTGCAGTTGGATCATTCTGCATATAACAACAGATGACTTATGATGCTCTGCAAATCAATCTGTCTGTGTGAATTTTTTGTTAAAGTGTAGATTGATTATTATTTCCATCAAGTCAAATTGAACTTGAGGGTTTTGGAGAATTGGAAGAAGGACATTGGGTGAGCTAAGATTGAAATGATGAAAGGTGACTAATGGTGGTGAAAATTTTAATGCAAGGCTTGACTAACAAAGGTCAGCCTAACACTATCCGTTATTCCCAACTCAACCGAACCCAATCCAACCCAACTTTATAATTAAAAATTTTTTTTCTCTCCTTCACCTACACAATTCAATCTTACAATCAAGTTTACCTTCATCCTCAACGCAACTCAGCCTAAATATTTATTTTATTTTACTTTATCTAAAAAATGCAATTGTGTTCTAAAAGATATTAAGTGTAGTCTCTATTTGTAGAGAACGAAAAAAATATGAATTTTAGTTTTTTTTTAAACAAAAAACTTATTTTTGGCCAATCAAAAATGGACAAGTATTTCATTTTACAACACAACCGGTTGCAACATTGGGTCACAATGTGACCTCACTTGGGCGACCATGACCTTTTCTTTATTTTTTGTACTTTTTTTATTGTTTTAAATCGGTGACACACTCAACGGGTGTCACCGATAAAAGTAGTCTAAGGCCTAGATTTTTAATCTTTTCATTTAAATGTTTCAATTTTAAGCTAGACTCAATATAAAGTCTACTTTTACATTCTACTATTCAATTTAAGACTTCAAATCACTTTGTATTTTGATATAATTATGTAAACATCAATACTTGTTTTAAAATTTACTTTTAAGTACTTATAATGAAAATATTAAATATCTTTAATAAATTATCTAATAAGATATTTACTTCATAATTTACATTTATGCAAAAGCTTATTTGAAATTTATTTTAAAAGTTCAAAATTAATTTTAACTTAATTTTAATCAATATATGTGATAATATTAAAATATAAATTATTTAGAAAAATAGTTTTATTTTTTAAATAAACTTATAGAAATAATTATTTGTGAATAAAACTAACTACAATAGAATTTTTCGGGTATTAATTTTATATATCCTTAACTTGTTAAAAAATACGAATTTTATTCACAAATAATATATTTTATAAGTATATTTAAAAAAAAAATATTTTTCTAAGAAGTTTATATTTAATGTTGTCACATATTTAGATTAAAATTAAGTTAAAATTATTTTGTAACTTTTAAAATAAATTTCATTAAGCTTTTGCATAAATATAAATTATGAAATAATTATCTTATTGGATAACTTTATTAAAGATATTTAATATGTTTCATTATAAGTACTTAGAAAAATAAATTTTATAAAAAAAGTATTGTTGTTTACATAATTATATATCAAAATACAAAATGATTTGGAGTCTTAAATTGAAAAGTAGAATGTAAAAGTAGACCTTATATTGAGAATAACTTAAAATTAAAACCTTCAAATGAAAAAAGTGAAAATCAGACCATATTGTGACACAATAAAAAAAGTCAACCCCTACAATGGAATTTCAAATCAATTTTTTTTTTTTTTTTTGAAACAACATAGATTTTATAAATAAAAAAATGATGGAGATGGGATATTTTTAGTATGATTGATTTTGGATATATATTTTATTTTTATGTATCTTTATTATTATTCCATTTATGTTATTATTTATTTCTAAAATAATATTTATTATATTGTTATTGATATTAGAATATTTAGTAAGAGATATTATCTTGTTGAACAAGTTAGGAGTCTTATTAGACTACTTCTCTTTTGTGTTTTTCAGTTAATTACGAAGATAAATTAATATCCTATATAGATGTTATTGAGATTGTGATCTCATTAATATCGTCTCAAATAAAATACGTTCTTTGAGATGTACCCCTCTCGTTCTTTTCGTTTAACGTTGCGCTACATCAGTTGGTATATAAATTAGCACGATTCAAGATGTCATCGCAGAAGGACGACATCGACGGACGTGACGCCACCATTGAGCATCCGAATTGACAAGCCACAAGCTTCGGCCGCCATATCAATCAATTAGTTCGTCGGGTTGAGGATCATTCGACGATGATGGAAGAAGTGTGTCTTATTATCAACAACATGGTTGAGGATTTGCAGACGAACCGTGACGCCGGTAACCGAGGCGTGCACAGGAGAATCCGTGGAAGACGTGGAGGTCGTGGTCCAGGCGGGGCGCCCTGCCGGAGATCTCCACAACCACTATCTGGCTAAGAAGATGGCGAGGAGACAATCTCGGAGGTGAACCCCTTCGGCGATTATCGACCTCCGTATGTTGAGGATGACCCCTTCGCTGCATACGACGGTCGTGACATGCGATGACGAGCCTCAGTCTTCGTGGGCGGCGACGATTAACGCACCGACAAAGGCAGGCGCGAGGAGAATGCTTCGCCAGTGGATATCGTCCCCGATGCGATTGGGGACTTGAACGTGATGGCGCAGGCTTCGCGGGGTTCGACCGACAACGACGCGGTTGGAACCTACAGCGCTGCGGCGGCACAAGAGATTGCCAGTAGCGGTGCGACATGCGGCGTTCGGCAGACATTAGTGCTGTAAACGAACCGAACCGAGCTGAACTTGGGCTGTTCGAGCTCGTGTTCGTTTACATTTGAACAGTGATCGTGTTTGTTTATTTATTTTTCAAGTAAAAAATCAGGTCCGAGTTCGTTCGTTTAATTGTTCGCCAAAGTTCAAGTTCGTTCGTGTTCGAATAATTTAATACATAAACTTTTTAAATACGTTCGATTAACTCGAAGTTTGTTCGTTCGAACTCGAAAAGAAATGAATAAAAGAAAAATAATTTTATATATCATATTTTTATTAAAAATATTATGTAAATATATAGAAAATAAATATAATTATATTATATTTTAGATTTTTTAATAAAAATATTATGTAAATATATAAAAAATAAAAAAAATATATTAAATATTGTTCGCGAACATAATCGAACGTTCACGAACGAGCTCGTATTCGTTCGATTATAAAATGAGCCTAATTTTGTGTTCGAACTCGACTCGATTAACAAACGAACGAGATTTTGTCGAACACGAACGAGCTTTTGTTCGTGAACGTTCGGTTTGTTTACAACTCTAGCAGACATTGGCGATGAGTCACACTGTGATTTTGGGCGCATTTTCTCGGCTTGTCAAGGAGCTGAAGAATTTGGGCCTATGCAGTAGGAATTTGATCGCGAATATGGTCGACGGGAGGGCCAGTTTCGTGTTGACATCACCGAGCTCGACGGAGAGAAAGTTGACGGACCATTTTACGATGGTCCGACGATTTTCGATGAGGAGTCTCAGGGGCCGGAGGATTTTCATCATGTTACGGGTATCGAAATTTAGCTGTTGGAAGAATTTGGTGTTCGATTGGTCACATATGATCTCTCGGGCTTTGGCAAAGGTGATCCTCATCCTAACAGATATCTTACCTCATATGTTCTGAATATGTTGTATTTGGTACATTCTGTGGGTGGAAATGGAGGCTTGGGAGTAGTTGGTGTAGCGCCCACTTGCTATTTTATAGAAAATGCTAATATTTTCTATGTTATAAAATCTAAATTTCTTTTTCTCATGCAGCTACTAAAATTTTCCTTTTTTGTTCTCTCTTGTTTCCTTTCTTTCTTCACTCCTACTCTTATTCTTTCTTTCTTTATGAACATATCTATCTCTTTTCTTTCTCTTTTCTTGACCCAAACTAGCTAAGGGTCTACGGAGAACTAACTCCCATAATGTATTCAAGACATGCAAAGATCTCGAACATGAATGCATAATTTTAAATAACAAGTCTCATAATTCTTTAATCAGAACAGTGCAAACCAATCTAAGATCACAAAGAATGGGATAAAATACTAAGTCTGCAAAAGCGTTCTGAAAATAAACTCAAATAAATAAACTCAAATAGAATGAGTAGGTGACCACCACACGCACCCCTACAGTGCCGCCGTCCAGCTGCTCAACCTGAAAATGATGATTGTGGGGATAAAAAAAACCCAAGTGCTCATTTTTAGCCTATAAAATACTGACATCCAAATTAATCAATAGATACCTTGTAAGCAGATATGAAACACAAATATTGGTCTTGCACCCGACTATGGTGCATCTAGAGTTCTTGCAGCCGTCTAATAAGCACAACTCTTCTCATCTTATGTCACGCATCCCTCTCTCAGGTGCTACCTAGCTTACTACATATTTCATATAAAAGAACAGCCATCAAGATGATGTTTTGATTTTGGTTGCTAATTAGAGCTTAAGGAAGGCAAAGGAACATAGCTACAGCAACTTCAGCTTTTTCCTTCATTCTGCTGAGCTGGTGGATGTTATTTCTAGAAAACATTTTCCCCTGGTGGGACAGAGCTGGCTTGATTGAGCTTTTTGATCTTATGTCTAATTGTCTGCATGTAATGCTATTGTCATGTGTGTTTTTTAAATTTTTGCTCTTTGTTCTTTTTGAGCTTGTTTGCCTTTTGAATCAGGTTTTTCCCTTTCTCATGCCTCTTGGGCCTTCTGGTTTAGGCGTAAGTTTGTTTGTAATCACTTGATTATCCGTGTTCTTTTTATTTGAGTTTTCTATTAAATTGGGAATTTAAGGAGGGTGTATTCAATTGAGATTTGTAAGGATTTAATAAAACTTTTTAAATTTGGTGACTTTTGTGGATTTTGTAGAACTTTCATGACTTTGGTGGACTTTTTGAGACTTTCAGATAATTTTCAATAGTGACTTTTTAAGACTTTCATAATGGACTTTTTAAAACTTATTGAGACTTTGTATACTTACAGTTATAATATTATGTTTGAATAAAATATTAATAAACGTAACATAATAACTAATATAAACAATAATAAATAAAAAAAGATGTTTTATATATTAATCCTCTAAAAATTTATGAATAAACTCATTTTTATGCGAAATGAGTTATTCATGAACAAATTGTTTAGGATTTTAGATTTATTAAACGAGTAAATCGATCCGAGCTTCAACGTGTCGAATCGAGCAGGGCCTTATATTTGTTTGTTAAAAGAGTACAAACTCAATTATGTGTTAGACATCTTTGCTATAACGACACTTATAATCAACCCAAATTAAGATATATTTATCTAATTATTGATTGATTTTATTTTTTATATTTTTTTGCATAATGTTGTTATATTAGAAAAATATTATCAGGATATATTTTTACAAGATACAAACATTGTCGAAAAACAGTAATTCTATCTTATAAAATTATCAATAATATTCAAAACATTTCAATATTAACAAATAAACTATTTGAAAATAAAATTATTTTTTTAATATTTTGAAATAAACATTACAAATAAAAAGAAAGAACAAATAAATTATTTGCAAGTGCAACTATGGAAGCATTAACCTTTGAAAAGCCAAATTTACAAGATAGTAAAAATGAGAGAATAAATGTATACATACATAAAATAAGCATAATAAAGAATATATAAAATAAAAAGATCACAATAATATACGTAATGAAAATAAAAATTACATAATGTATCAAAATAAATAAGTAAAATAATAGAGCATGAAATTGATATGAGATACAAAGTAATGTTAGAAAGAAAAAAAGCGTGAAAAGAGTCACATAAGTCCAACAAAATCTCACCAATATTGATGAGATTTCTGTTGAGACTTTTTCTTTCTAATTTTGTTACAAAAGTCTCTAAAAGTCTCAAAATTTAAAAAGTCTCACAAATCTTTCTGTTTTGAATACCGGTTGACTTATAAAGACTCTCAGAATGTTTTAATTGGATATCCTGTGACTTTTAGAGACTTATTAAAAGTCATTAAAAGTTTCAATTGAATACAGGTAAACTTTTGTCTTTAGAAGTTCTAATTGAATACACCAGAATTCTAAAAGTTTTAAAAAGTCTCTAAAAGTTGAAATTGAATACACCCCTCTACGTGACATTTTAAAAATTTTTAAGATTCGAGACTTTTTAGATTTTTAGATTTGGGAAAAAATCTATGAAACCTTAAGTATGGAGATAGGATTTGAAGTGAGATTTCGTATACGGTTTTTTGTTTAAAAATCCGACCAAATCTTAAAAAGTCTTAATAAATCATGAAATAAATTAAACATCTCAAGATTTTGTAAGACTTCTTAAAATATCTATTGAATACCCAAGATTTTTAAAAAAATCTTAAAAAATCTAAATTGAATACACCGAGATTTCTAAAATTTTAAAAAAATGCTAATTAAATCCTTTAAAGTTTTTTTTGTTTGTAGTTGAAAAAAAAACACGAAATTTAATACTTAAAATTTTGATCCCCTGTCTACGGTGGGCAGTGCCCACCACTTTGTTTTATATGAAAAACGTATTTTGAGAATACATTTTTCAATTAAAATATATTCTCAGAATAAACGTATTTTTGAGAATACATTTTTAATTAAAAAACGTATTCTCAGAATACGTTTTTTATATAAAACAAAGTGGTGGGCACTCCCCACCAGGTGAGCGGGGCTATTAATACTTATTGTAAAATACTACACCTGAAGAAAGGGGAGAGCTTCAATTCAATTATATTCTCACACTTGGAAATGTCTTCTTCGACATTGAAGCTCTCTTCGCTTCTCTTATCCTCATCCTCTCTATCTTGCTCACCGTCATCTTCCTCGTATTCTCTTACGCCGTCGTATGCTCCGCCGCCCCCTTTCCTCCGATTCCCGAGGAAGCTGCCCAATTACAGAGGAAAATTCTCAGTCGTCAGAGCAACTGGAAGTGACAAGAATAGCGCGCCTAATGCCGGCGATTCTAAACCCCTTAACGGGACTCTGGTAAACTTAGCCTTTATTTTACCTGTGGTAAAATCGTGATTTTGGCACAAAAATTTTGATGTCATTTGTTTTATTGCTTCTTGGTGTGCAGCCTAAGAGCAGACGAGAGATACTGTTGGAGTACGTGCAGAATGTGAAGCCTGAATTCATGGAGTTGTTTGTCAAAAGGGCGCCTCAGCAGGTGTTTACCATTGTGTCTTTATATAATATGTTTCCCGTAGGTGTTTGTGGAATTGTCTCAGTAAGTTTTGGTGTTCAATGCTGAGAAGGGAGACCATTTTGTTTGGTCATTCTCTAGCTTGTGATGCAATTTGAGCAGTTAAAGTTGTTTTTAAAGAATTCTAATTTTGATGTGAGTATCTACATCAGGTAGTTGATGCTATGCGCCAAACTGTGACAAATATGATTGGAACGCTACCCTCACAATTTTTTGCTGTGACAGTTAGTACTGTAAGTGCTTTACCTTATAATATATAGCATCCAATTTGATAGTGTTTTCTGGGTAGCAATATACGAACTGGAAGTAGATTTTTGGGTGTGATGTATAACATTGTCATTAATTCTTTGTTTCAGGTCGCTGAAAACTTGGCCCAGCTAATGTACAGTGTTTTGATGACTGGGTACATGTTTAGGAATGCCCAGTACCGGTTGGAATTGCAACAGAGCTTGGAACAAGTTGCTCTTCCCGAACCGCAAGAAGAGAAGGTGAGATTCTTTTGCTCAGAATTTCCCCAATCGGCTACTTTATTGGTTTAGAATCTCCTTGAGAAAGAGAATAATAAAATGAAATTTGGAGTGGAAAAATGGGTTCCTGACCTTTTCATATATACCACCATGTTAATGCATCACATTGAGATCTATCTTGCCATTTAGATCGTGGTAAAGGTGAAGTAAAACCCCAGATTACCACCATGCAAGAGCAAATTATGGAACATATTTTAATGTCAACAGAAATGTCCTTGGTCACCTGGGATGTTGATTATCTTTATTCTTCACAATGAATATTAAAGTTAAGTGTTGAGGAACTTAAATAAACCAGAATGTCACTGCAATTTACTGCGTTTTTTTCTCTGTATCTCCTATTGGTCTATGGAAAGGCTAGCATAAATACTAAAATATTACATTTTCTAGTCAAGGGAAAATTACTGGTTAGATTCTATTGCAACTCAATATATACCAGTTATAACCTGGGAACAGATAAGATGCTTGTAAACCAGGAGTTATCTTGAAGCCCCTACATCTGTGCATTCTGATATTCTTGCATGACCTGTGACAAATATATATATATCTCAATGGCTTTAAATGATTGGATTGTGTTTCCTATCATCTGATTTGCATACATAGTTATTTTGTATTTCCTACTATCCCAATATGTCTACCATTGTCTAGTAGAACATGTAGGTTTGAGGTGGGTTTTCTTACCTAGCCTTTTGATGGTGTAGGATGTGCCAGATTATGCCCCGGGCACGCAGAAAAAGGTGTCTGGTGAAGTTATTAGGTGGAACAATGTGTCAGGTCCCGAGACAATCGATGCTGTAAAATACATTGAGCTACTTGAAGCAGAAATTGAGGAACTCAATCGCCAGGTCGCAAGAAACTCTTCAAACGGACAGAATGAACTGTTGGCCTATCTCAAAACTCTGGAGCCTCAAAATCTCAAGGTAAATAGAAATCTGACTGCCGGCTTTGTTCATGTTCCCGTAAAACATTCTATGGCTGGTTATGATATACAGGAAAAAAAATAAATAAATAAAAAAAAAATGAAGAAATAAATACGCTGAACTAGATCAAAGGGTGGGAGAGCATATCTCGACTAACATGGTAGCTATTTATGAATGCTGAAGAATTGGAGAATGGTTTGGGGTTGAGTGAGATTCTTGATTTCTTTTATATCACTGTTACCATGGTTAGTTTCCTAGGGCCTAAATCAATTTAAATGCTCAACAAATATGTATCGTAATTGAATTTCTTCATGTTGCTTAGGAGCTAACAAGTAGCGTCGGGGAGGATGCTGTGGCGGCAATGAACACATTTATAAAACGCCTGTTGGCTGTTTCTGATCCTAGTCAGATGAAGGTATATATCACTAGCACTGTCAAGGCCTTCTCTTTTATCAATATTTTTAAATTGGAGCCTTTAAATCCTCAGTCATACTGGATAGTGGTGCACTCATGTTTTTTTTTTTATTTTTTTTTCTGTTTCTTCTCCCGCTGACATAATATTAGCTTAATATATTCCTATAGGCTATAATATTGTTGCTGTGACCTTTTATGTAGAGATAAATTATAAGCCAACAAAACATCAATTGTATGCTAGAATATAAATTTGTAAAGATGAGGTTTTGAGTTAGTTTGTCGCTCTATTGTTAAATGATGTCAATGGTAGCTGTAAGCATGGAACCTTGAAGGCTTAATAGTGGTCAATTTCAGGAATTTGCTGCCCAACGAAGATCAAAACTCATTTTCATGTCTGATTTTAGCTTGCCATTTCCTGTGGAATTGTTATTGAGCTTTTAGAATTGGTGATTTACAGACCAGTGTGACAGAGACAAGTGCCCCTGAACTTGCGAAGCTACTTTATTGGCTTATGGTCGTTGGTTATAGCATCCGGAATATCGAAGTTCGTTTTGACATGGAACGGGTGCTTGGTGCTCCACCAAAACTGGCTGAACTTCCGCCGGGAGAGAACATTTAGGTCAGTCATGCCATGCTAGAATCTGAAATTTGAACTTTGAATAGACATATATACCCATCTGTTGCGGTTGAATGGCAATCACAATCTGTTTTGTTATTGAATTGTTAAACACAGAAAATGAGCTGAAGCTGATCGTTTATTGACATTAGTTTTCAACTGAGGCTATGTTTGGCTGTCTAGAATTTTTTCTTTTTCTTTTTTTTTT
>CACSLK010010322.1:2545628-2558963 GCA_902706635.1 Striga hermonthica
TTTTTTTTTTAATCCAGATTAGTTACTCTTGAAAATGGTCCTGGTCTCCAGTGCAACATTATGAGCATGGCTGCAAAAAGATAGCAGTGTCTTTTCTTTTCCCATGTTCATATGTATTTCCCAGGTTTTCAGTTGGAAGGTAATGAAAATAAATCAAGTGATATACCCGTGGATTGTGGTCTACGAAGTTAATGAGTTGTGTTCAAGAACCTGGAAGAAACGCTCTTCTTGTGACATGAAAAGTTTTGCATGTACTTGCAAGAGATATAGTCTTTAATCTAATTTATCGGAGTCAGTATTCAACTGCACTTAGAGATTATATATACTTATTTCATCCATCAATTTCATGTACAAGCACTTGTGTAAAAACTACAAGTTGGAAAATGATTGTTGGAAAACTAATTGATATCACCCTCATAATTTATTTTTCAAATATTTATTCAGTATCTATTTCTACTCATAAAGTTTATGTTGAATGAAAATGAGACCCCTTTATTATCCAATCTTTGTTTTTAGTCCATACCTGTCAGATTTTGGATCTTGCCCCGCATATATTGCAGAATAATGCTATTGGACATAATGTATTTGACATATTCATAATGATGTGTATGTATTTTGAACTGTTGATTTATTTGTTGATTTATTGGTGATCTGATGTACAAATCACAAGATCGCGCCACGTTTGTATTATGTCCAAGTTTATGTCAACCATTATGTTTGTGTAGCATGGTCCTTTAGTGCAGTTACAGTTATTTTTTACTCGACATTCGAATGAAAAAATTGTGTTAATCTACTTTGCTAGATTGGTTTACCATCTTGCTTACTAAATCTTGTGTTGGAAAGATCTTAATTGTTCATTTTGATAGTATTTTAATAAGAGCAGTAGTTGCTTGACGTGTGTATTTTCCCTATCTCATTGTGACAATGTAGCATGATTCTTTAGGTTAGAGGGACCAGCCAAATTGGTTCTAAATTGCTCGAGTTTGATTAATTATTTGTAGCCGCATCACTTTATAGTGGAGTGACCGGGCACATGTGTTGGATATGTGTGTATGTTATCGTCTTTCTGGAAATGGCAAAGAACAACACGAAGGTAAAAGCCGTCGTATCTTGGTTTATGGGGAGCGTATTTCATGTGCCTCGACTTCATTTATTTGTTTGATTTCTTTGTTCAAATTTATTCTTTGAAAGAGAGAAACTACATGTGTTTAGCCTCTCAAGATATGAAGAATGAGTAATAAATAAAAGATTAACATGAACTATCTTATGTTCTATATCAGTGTCTCATCTTTATGTTAAGTTTTGTAGAGTTATGAATTTCAAGTCATATGGGTTCTTGTAGATGTTTTTGGTCATCTCCAAGGAACTCATAGGCATCAAAAAACACCGTTTGGGATGTGCGCAGTTATTCGAAACATAGTTAGAACCTTTTCGGCACGAGCAAGTGCGTCCGGATCACGTGTTCGTCACACCTACGATGAGCCCTCGCGCCCAAACAACTGGGGAGCCCTTAGGGCTTGATTGTTTATGAAATAATTTTGTTCAAAACGAGTTATTTTGGTTAACTATAGTTAATTTTGAAAAAGGTAGTATGGTTAGTTGTTAGTGGAATTTTAAGAATGTATTAAAATAATATTTGAAATAAAATGATTAAAATTGATTTGATGCAAAAATAAGAGATAAATGATTGGAAATGGTTGGAAATGATAGGTAGTTAAAAATATGTGAGTGGATAAATAGTGAATTGAAGTTGATGTGATGTGTAAGAATAATTGGTTTGTATTATTTAATTATATGAATAATATTAAAGATAGTTGAGTTGAGTTAAATTTTGAGTTGAAATAAAAGTGAGTAAATTATTTCATAGACAAGCAAGCCTTGGTGCTCGTCTGGACTTGCAATCATATTCGATTTTTTTTTCTATAATTACTTGCAAAATACGAATTGATTTAAAACATCAGGTATTTTTTTTTTTAATTTGTTATTAACCACCTAAATTTCTTCTATTTTTCTGAATAACTAAACAAAAATTGGAAAATGTGATGGTTATCTTCCAATTACTAGTCTGTTGGTAACCGAGGACTCCCAGAAAGGGCTCAAGTCAATCGAACAGGCTAATTTTTTACAGCCGACCCCTTAATTACATAGTATGCTCCAAGTAATCATGCGGGATATAATTCACTAGAAATGCTATAGATACATAATATTTTATATAGAGGTGTATATAACACTCATATTAGAGCATCCACAATACTTTAAGTTCAATAAAAAAAAATGAATGTCACCTCAGAAATAGACTCAGTTTAAAAAAATATGTTCTCCAATGCAAGTGTAAGTGGACTAAGTCTTGCTGATGTGGCAGCAAGAAAAAAAAAAAAACACGGTCTAACCTTAAGTCCAATTTAGACTCAAGTAGAGACCTAGTCTCCTTGCATTTTAGTAGATTTTGTTAATTTCGTATACTTTTGTCCACGTCATCCAAGACTTGGGTTCATTTACATTCCACATGTATAAAACTAAACCTAAAGCATTGCAGATGCTCTTAAGACCTAGAAAAAAAAAATCAAATAGACCACACTCCATGTGAGTGTTACGTGCATCCCTACTCATAGCATTTTTTTTATGGATAAGTTAAAGCAACACAAAAACCAATAAACTCCAAAAACTAAAAGTACAAATGCTGTATGTCAATTGTCAAGCAAAATTTAACATCCATATCACCAAGTTCTCAAACACTCATTTGCATGTCCACATACATGGCTTCCACATAGAAAAGCATAACTTATCATCTATTATGTCCACATGCCTATGCATCCTCTAGTAAGAGATCAAAATGCACAACCAAAATTTCTGCTCCGCCTGCAAAAGGAAAAAACACTCGACTTTTTCCCACTAGTTTGTTTTGCATAGCCAACGCAGCACAAAGCCAATAATTAAAATCAGACCCACAGCTTCATTCCCGAAAGCAAACTCTTACATTTGCCAATATATTTAAACACTCTGTAGTGGGAACCATTGTTGAGGCCACTTTGGATATGAGCGTTTGAACAAACTCATGCATACAGTGTCATGTTGCTGCAGGACATTGTTAAATATGCACTTCATGGCCCCTGCAGGATAAAATCCGATCAGAACGCGGATACAACACAAACGAATTTTAGAAACATAAAAATTCACTGTCTCGTGATTGTTTTTATTAATAATCAAGAACTTCAGTTCGTTAACTCGTAGGGCATGATTAGTTTTCAGACCCTCGACTCCCAACATAGGCCAAGTTCAAAATCGAAGTGATTATACGATTTGGAATATATAAGGGGTAGTTAATAACAGCAGATGCTACTACTAGTGCGTTAACTGAATCAACGAGCCCGAGCTTGAGAATTTCGAGCTCGTGTTTGTTTACGTTTGAAAACTATTCATGTTCGTTCGTTCATTTTTCGAGCAAAAAATCGTGTTCGAGCTCAGTCGTTTAATTGTTCCTCAAAGTTCGAGTTTATTCGTGTTTGAATAATTTATGACACAAACTTCTTAAATATATTTGATTAACTCGAAATCTGTTCGATTGAAATCCATCGAACTCAAAAACAAAAAATATAATAGGATATTTTATATTTTAGATTTTTTATTAGAAATAACATGTAAATATACAAAAAATAAATAAAACAGTAATAAATTAATGTTGGCGAACATTGCAGAACGTTTGCGAATGAGCTCGTTTTCGTTTGATTAATAAATGAGCCAAATATTTTGTTCGAACTCCGATCGATTAACAAACGAACATCTCTTGTCGAACACGAACGAGCTTCTGTTCGTGAACGTTCGGTTCGTTAACAACCCCAGTTACTACCCTTGAGTTTTAGCATTATTACAACAAGCCCTATCATATCCAAAATTACAAATATAATCCCTTCACGTGTTCAAGTAGAAAACTGTAAAATAGAAACACACCTTCAAGATTATATTTGTAATTTCAAGAAAGAGATGAGTTTCTAGTTTTGTATATCAACACTAAACTATACACCTTATCCTTGAAGTATTCTGAGGCTAATTATGTTGGTGGCTGAGGTAGACCCAAATGCTTTAATACACCCAATTTCAAAATCTAATCAGATGATGGAACATACCATGTGTGCCTACAGGTTCCTTAATGCGACCACGGCGACCACATTTTGTCCAAACTTCTACAGGCTGCAATCACCAGAGTCTCAGAAATAATGCCACTAGGAAAAAATAACACAAGGTACATATCATCTTACCTTGAACCATCTGACATCCTCCGGACTATGAAACATGTACCTCACAGTCGCTTTTGATTTAGACACACGCTGGGGGTAACTGCATAAGGTGTGTACTCCATTGTCAGTTCAGTTCATATTATATCAAATTTAGCTATTCGTCAATATATTCTTGGAAATTGAAATTTCAGGACATGCGGTTGATTTCTTCAGGTACACACAGCTACTCAAAGGTTTTACCAGATGCACAGCAATTCAAAGTAAATTTAATTTAAACATGAAAAAATTGCAATGCTGTAACCCAATCTATTTATTAATCAAAAAAAAAAACTTCCGAACGGTAAAAATGGTGCAACCACCGAATTTCGTGACCAGCAAGAAATTATAGAAGTCCTAGCTGGAATGCAGTAGAGACTGTAGAAAATAAATTCTTCACCTCGACGTTGATTTTCCAGCATTGATAACTATAATACTTAAGGCACCACAACATGAACCATTATATAATTCATCTTAATGATCATCAGGCTTACCCAGTTAAAATGATTTTCTTGAGAATAATCCTATCAGGGTCTACAGTTCTCAACGAACCAACGGCAGCAACTACAGGAGGTGAGTCTTCAGCTAATTTCTTCAAAGCTACTAAAGGAGGAGAATGAAAAGAAATCGGCGCAAATATTGAAGCTACTGAAAACCTCCCAGCATGAAGAAACCTCTCCATTTTGTGCTTGTTGGCATTGATGCTATCAGAAGAAAAAATTGGCCTGCGTTGTCGAAGGCAGAAGGCACATGAGACTAGTAAACCATTTATTTGTAGAAAAAACTCGTGTCTGGGGTAAGAACAAATAGAAAATTATAGTTTTTAAGTATATAGAGCTTCTTTTCCCATAATTTTTAGTTCTTTTAGTTTTCCTGAAGTTTAATTCGGTTTTATTTTAAATTTAAATTTCAAGACCTAGTTCAGGAGTCCATATGATGGATCAAGATTCAATAGCCTGCCTCATGAGAGTATGCATTTATTTAGTTTTCAATTTCTCCATCAATACAAGACAGCAAAATTACCTTGATACAAACTGCCGGAAACCAACATGGAATAGGAGTTCTTCCTTCGCTTTAATAGGATCATCATATGTATCGTGCTTCCTAATGCTAAGGATCCATAAAGTTTAATATGGTGAGGAAGCAGCAACCAGTCATTAGATAAGATAACCAATGAATAGGATTAAGAGGTGCACCTGAAATGGAGAACAGAGATTTTAGACTCATGTTGCAATAGGCCAGAGGCTATTACAGGCATTGTCTTAGATAACATGCACAACTTGGAAGCTATGTTAGATGGGACATCCTTAATATGAAGCCTTGCGTAAGATCCAGCTGGTATACAGCTGTCAGTCTCTTGCTCCATAGTAAAAGCTTTAGCAAGAACGTGCTTTTGTGTTCTTGAAAAATTATCAAATGCGAAAATCCTAGCATATTCAGGAGGCAGAGATTCCTGCAGTCATAATAACAAAAATTGGCCAACGGTAACAGCTGAAAATGTCTAATCAACCTTATATGGAAGACATACTTTGGGATCCCAGGTTGAAGTTCTAAAGGACTTGACACCTCTATACTTGGCAAATCTTTTCCGTGCAGCAACGTCTAATGGTGTATCCACTTCATCTGGAAATTCTGGAGATGTAAAAGATGCAATCAGAAAACCAACAAAATGCTTTCCCCATTGAATCTACTGACCAATGTTAGAAGCTGACAATTAAGAAGAAAACGTAAAACATAGGATAATCTAATAAAAATGGTACCCTCGTCTTCAGCGTGTTCTTCTTTAATTTTACGAATCTGTTCTGCTAATTGTTCCTTGGTTAAGCTGTCACCGTCCTGCGGTACAACGAAAACTCATTCATACTTCAGACAAATAAATGACTTAATTGAGAACTCACTGTGAAAAATTTCTCTCCGAAAGCTTGCAGGATTGCCGCTACACTTCACCAGAAGAAAAGGTACAATATATGCATCAAAAACATTAAGTGTAGTTCTTGTCTTTGCAATACCAGATTACCTTTCCCAGGAGAGGGATAACGAGTGAAAACAGTAAAAGAAATTGGAAAAATATAGAAATGAAAGTAAATCTTCTCGGGGTATTATCCACAATTTGCTATTGAAGAACACCAGCAGTTAATATCAGCAAATACCTCCATCATCACAGATTCTGTTTCAGTTTCTCCATCAGAATCTCTTAAATTAAGGGAAGCCTGGTCATCATCAAAGTCAAAATCATTGTCATGCTTCTGCTCAGGTAAGTTCTCTCCATCATCCATCACCATACCATCATTTAAACCTTCATCACTATCAGAATAGTCAACATCCGAATCATCCACAATCCATGCAGCCTGTAAACCAACCCAAAATAATAGGCGAGAGTTACTTAATTTGGGCCAAGTTGTCTACAATTGTACACCATGACAGAAGAGAATAAAAACAGACTCCAAGAATGAAACAACGCCCAACCTGGTAGTCTGATATGCCTCTAGGGAGCCTCCTCTTTTTCAATTTTTTCTCCTGGTGATTTTTGTCAGCTTCAGCCATTTCTGCCTCTGTTGGCCATGTCTGAAGAGATTAAGGAAAGAAGCACAAGAGTTTTAAAACAAGTTTATGAGAAAACATAATGATGCTGTAAAGCATGAGAATGGAAATAGACCAAAAGCCATACTATGTGCCTGGATAATAATATCTATTATCTCTATCGCCCAAATTGTGACCAAACACTGTATGGATTACATATTTCAAAAGACAAGAATCTGAATACAGGCGAAGGGTGAAATATCCAGAAAACATACTAACCTGTTCTCCAGCCAAGAGATCAGGGATATTTTCAACTACTACAGGCTCTTGTTTCATCGGATCAGGCATAAGACAAGTCAGAACCTGCCATTATTTAAAGCAAATAGAAGATCAGATGAATGAAAAAGATAGCAACAAATCTAGAAATGGCTTTGTTTAAAAATGTTGGGGGGAACCCCAATATCTAACAAAATCGGGCTTAAGCTGTTGTCAGCCTTGTGATTGGTGAGGTCTTACAGCTATTAAGTCAGTCTCATCCACTTGAAATTGAACAATGAGAATTACGGTTCAATGAGTAGAGAAAACCCATCTATACAATTTTTCCACCCATGAAAGAGGGCTGGGAGAGAGAGACTATAAGGGCCCTTCTGGGAAGTATGATAGGACTATAGCCTTTGTGGACCTAATCATGTGTCTTATGATATTGTCGCATGATTCCCTAGTGTAAAAAGAGGGGCGGTTTTGGAAATTGGAACTGATTGCCACACTACCCGTGGGCCATTTTCCCTTTGGCATAGAGGAAAAAAAGCCAAGGTTTGAATTTCATGAAAGGGCCATAAGTATTTTACAATGAGCCAATACATGTAAAATTTCGCCTTGAGAGCAATTTTAAAATTCCAAGTGATGAAACAAACAAAATTAGTTTCACAATATTAAAATGTGATAGTGTCTCTTGCATTTTCTGTTCTCCTTTCTGTCTGTCTATGAGAACCAATGATATGCTGTAAGGAATGGATATTGTGATGAAAAGTGACACGAAAGAAAAAATACTTGTACATCATCCTCAGAGTCCATGACATCTACTCCTTTCCTTTTATTGAGTGGGCATGGATCCTTGAGAAGTTCAATTTTGGACAGCTGGAAATCCCCAGCTCCAGCAACATGTACCTGATCTAGAAACATTCAGACATTGGAAAAGATTCTGATTTTGTGTATCAAATGGTATAGACAGAACCATCACCAGTTGATTCACCGAAAGGGCATGTGAACGTAGATAACCAGTAAGAGCAAGTGTAAACTTTTCTGGATCACCAGCTTCAGCTACCACATCAACCTGTTCCGTTTGAATGCATAACATATAAAAATGGTGCTATGAGTACCGACCACTTTCCATAGGAAGTGGACAAAACCACAGGTAGTGTTATAATCACATCAGTGGCTAGAGAAGATATAGCTGGAACCATGAAACTCAAACTGACAACATTTCATACTTCACTATATTGTCCAATTTACTATCAAGTGCAGAGCATGAAGTAACACACTACGTTGAGAAGGCAAATGAAATATATCATAACAAAGGTTATTATGTGGCCTTAGATAGTAACCTTTTGAGCCATGAGATAAGATCGCTGGTTTCGCCAATGAGGTACGGTAAGCCTCTGCTCCTTGAAAAGCCACAGGAACTACAACAAAGAAAGAAGTTAAACAACTCTTAACTTTCAGTAAGCCAATATTCTCCATATATTTTTATGATATTCTAAGACAAGGGATCAAGCAAACGGCAATAAATTAATTTACCTTATGCAGTTCATCTTTCTTATCAGCAGGAAAAAATTTACAATCCTCCGGAAACTCGGGAGCAAGCATGGATGCACAAATTTTTTTCAGTTCATTTTTTCCTTTCAAGTCATCAGGTAGATCCTGAATATATATTATAGGATTTAATTGTGTATATTCTTAATAGCTTTGGGAGGGAGGTGTAGGATAGACCCATGGAATAGTTACTTACACGAAGTAGTACCACAGTGCTTGGTAAGCCAAGCGTTCTAAACACAGAAAGACATTGTGACCCAAACGAATCAATAAATCCATTGGTATCATCTGTTTCATGCGAGCATGGAGATGCCACAAAAGCAAGCAAATCAGCAACCTACAGAATGCATGCGCCCATTGTACAAGAGACAGGAGATGTGTCAAATCAGGAACTAAATGCAAACAAATGCAATCCAACACAGGGGAAAACCCACAAACTATATAATAAACAGCAACTACCTTCGCCATTTCCATGCATGTCAGCAAATCACCATGAGGAGCTTCTAAGACCTATCCAATTCAAATAAAGACCAGAATTATTCTCCAAATTGAAAAACGGTGCTTCCATTCAAAATAATTTTATCAGCATCCTGTATTTACTGGAAGTGAGGATAAATAGTTCCAAAGATATAAAAGAAAGAACACATTAAAAGTATCTAAATTATTTGAGACATAAAAATGTGATAATAATGTCGGAGAAATTGAAATACTGAAAAAGGAAGAGAAATAATTTACTCCAATTAAGTACAAGAAAAATTGGCACCGTTATAAATGTACCGTGGCTCGCAACTTGTACTCTGATGATGCTATGGCAGGAAAAATGACACCATTTTGTTCTTCAGATAATAATGATACAATATCTTCTTTGAGAGATTTCAAGTTCACATGGGCTGTCAGACCAAATAGTACCTGTAGCATTCACATACAGTAAGCAAAAGAAAAACCAGCATTGTTCATTGTTCAGGTAACATAAGAAAAACATTACTATGCTGGTTTAGTCTTTAACAAGACTTACGATAACACGGGGAGGGCTTGATGGTCCAGATAATGCCCTCTTCTCTTTCAAAACTGCTGCTCTCTTCTGCTCCCTCATCTACAAATCACAAACTTCTGATCAAAGTCTAGCCGAAAGAACTTCAATGCATAGAGTTACATAATTCATGCGACTACTATGGAAAACTAAATTAAATAACGGAAATAACGCACATTAATCGAACGATAGTACCATTTTATTTCGCTGCAGACGAGCTGCCTTGGCCCCTTTGGCAACACTGCGATCAGATTTTGACATCTTGAATTTATCTGATGAAACGATAACCACCCAAAAATCATAAAAATTTATGCAAATCAAATCAGATATATGTTTGGGTTTAAGGCAGGAAAAAACAGAAACTACAAAATACAAGTTTCAACATAACAAATTAGAAGACACAAATCAACCTAACAAATTAGAAGACACAAAACCTTGGGAAGAAACTTTGTGAGCATTTCGAGAAGACTTGGAAGCAAATCGCGTTTTATGCGCCTTATTGAACTGAACCCTAGACCCTCCCATTCTGAATTACGTGCGCTGAATGTTCTATCTGCGGTTATCTGGTCGAATGGACACCGCGCTTCGATTACTCGGGGAGCTGCATACGCGGGGCGGATTAGGGCGGAGAGTCAGCTGAGTGGACTTAGTGGCGCTGTGGTGGTTCGGGTTTTGCTAGTTGGGAGCTGAGTGGTGGCGATTTGCGAAGTGCCCTTGGCCGCCGGGGTTTAAGCGGTAAATGAGTTTAGGGTTTCAAATTGTGGTTCAGTGGTGGTATAAATATCTGTAAGCCATTTTGGAAAAATATCTTGGCCTCCTTTGGATTAATATATACTAGTACAACACTCGTGTATTACACGGGTGCTTGTTAAAAAATTATATTTAAATTTTAAAATTAATGAGAAAATTATATTAAATTTAGTTTAATTTAATACCAAAAAAATATATTATTATATGTTGATAAACGGATTTGATCAACCTTTTTTATTGTTAATTTCTTTGACTTGTGTGGAAATAATACGAGTTTATTGGTTAAGCGTGGAATAATTCGGGATTGGCTCAAGTCGGTTTTCAGGACTTGAGGTCGGTTTTCAATAGTACACTTGTGTTGGAGAATATTACAATACCGAGGTGATAAATGCGGAATTAAATGTGTCGGAAAAAGATCCTCGTATGGTGTTTAATACTGCTATTTATAGTAACTCTGGGCTCGTCTTTTGAGGGGGATGCGGCGGCATTTAATGCAGTGTGACAGGACCCAGCACTTTTTCAGCAAGTGGGCCCCCTTTGCAATGATGTCCTCACGTGGTCCTCAGCTATCTTGATGGACGCGCAGTTAATGATGTCTGTCGGTCCCGACGTCGGCCCATTTTTGAGGTCACCTATGCAGTGAGGTCGGTCTATGCAGTGAGGTCGGTATCTTGACATAGTAAGGCCCCCGAGGTCGGTTTATACAGCTCGGGAACATTATCCTAGCTCTACTCGGGTCAGCCCCCTTTTTCCCTTCCTGTCCACGTGTCGTTCATCCGGCGTCCACAGGAATCTGATGTCAACATTATATATTTTAGAATGATATGTGTTATTTATGACTTACATGTGTTATATTATATTAGTTTTATAACTTATATCATATAACTACTTGAAATATAAATATATTAGTTGATAAATAATTTTATTTTTCTAATTAACACTACAAAAAAATGATGAAAGTTCAACGGAAATCTATTCCATAAGAAATATTCCAATGGCAATTCCAACGAATATTTCAATACTATTATTTCCGTTGGAATTTTTCAATGGACTCCAACGCAAATTCGAAGAAAAATATTCCGTGGGAATGGATTTTTCATTGAAATTTCCGTTGGATTTTGACGATTCCAACGGTGGATTTTCCTACGGGAGTGGAAATAAAAGTTCCAACGGAATTTGCATATTCCAACGGTAAAAAGTCGTTGGAAATATAGCCGTTGGAATCATCAAATTCCATTTAAAATTCCAATGAAAAACACATTCCAAAAGATTATTTCCGCTGGAATTTCCGTTGGAACCATTCCAACGGAAGCTATACCATTGGAATATCCGTTAGAATATCCATTGGAATATATTACCATAGGATTTTCCGTTGGAATATAACAATTTTTTTGTAGTGTAATATTAAAAATAATTTTATTATTGTTATAAAGATAAATATAAATTATTTTTTAAACATACAATATGGATGTTAAATTGAAGCTCATCAAAGGAAGATTAATTTGATATATTACATATGTAAAACTGATAAAAAATACAAAAGTTATTAACTTTTAAAATATATATACAATTCAATAGTTATAATAAGGAATGATATTAAAATATTAATACATTTAACATGACCATAAACAATCAACATATTTATGGTAATCCGAACCTAATTATTTTTTGTTTGGAATTAAATTAAAATTTACTCAAGCCTAATAACGAAGCATGTAATTTTGCCACATAGGATTCCGAAGCACCAGAAGCAGCCACGTAGGCTCAGCGCGTTCTGGATTAATATATAGGGGGATTCTTAATCTATCACAAACTCATCAAATTTTGGTGTCCAATCTAGGTCGTACATGTAGTCGGCCTGCATTACACCAAAATCAGGAGCTATTGAACTTTAGTACAAATAGCAAATACTTGGGGTTTACTTCCTTTTGCGTGTGTGAATTTATTTGTTGTGAAGTGTGTGGTTTAAATAGGGAGGTATCATGTTTCGTTATCAGTAATGCTACACATGGCAAAAGCTAGAAATCATGGTCGGCAAGTAAGTGATTTCTAATCTTCAGATCTGCAGTGATTGGTCATATCATGTCACTTCGATTGTGAATATTTTGACCAAATAAAGTCTTTTACGCATGCTAGTACACATGCTCGTGAAGTCCTTTACTCCAATCAACTCCGCTTTAAAGAAAGCTTAAGCCTAACTATAGACATGGCGTGAGTTATCATAGCACGTCGTGTCAAATTTCATCAATGGTCAATTTATTGTTATATTATATTTTTTATTATTATGATTATTATTATAATTTCTAATACTTATAAAGTAGTATTTTATATATATAAATATATAATGATATATATTCAGTGTACATCAATATTATCTATTGATGTAATTATATTAAAAAATATATAAAATAATTAAAATAAATATTAAACCATAAACGCATTCTATTCAATTTTTAATTTATCCTATTTCATAATAATTAAAAAAAATCACATATATATAGGATAAATTTAAAAATTGAATAGAATGTGTTTATGGTTTAATATTTATATATATATATATATATATATGATTTTATTAGAGTATTAAATATATTAAGCCTAATAAGGAACATTTCAATATTAAAAATGTGATAATGTTCTATTTTAAAGTGTTTGCCTTTATTTGCAATTACATTATGTCATACAACATCTTTTATTTTTTATATAAATTTTTTATAATGCGACAATATTACATTTAAATATTTCAGGATATAAGATTACGCTAGCTCCTTTGCGACATTTTTTCATTTTTATGCAGATCAAATAATATAAAGAATCCACATAACATAATATGAAAGTCTTTCTGTTTGTCCCGTTTTTGTTGCTATTTTCGTTGCTATTTTGTGTGTTGTTTTCTCCCGTTTTAGGTCTTTTGTTAGGATTTTCCGGTCCTTTTTAGTCATTCTCGAGTTT
>CACSLK010010322.1:2571343-2592673 GCA_902706635.1 Striga hermonthica
TTTCCAACCTTTTAAAAGAGTTTGTTGTTAGATACATATGGACAAACAAATATTAACTCATTTAAACAACATAGTCGATTTGTGTCGAAATTTTAAAAGTCATCAAATGTGATTTGGGCGGGAATTTATGATTATTTTTTTTTTAAAATCTAATATTAATAAAAGCAAAAATGTAAGATGGATACATATTATTTTAGGTATTCTTTCACTTTTTTATATATTAATAGATTAATAGATTAATAGATAGATACTCTTTGGAATTTTATATTAAATTAATCTTTGACTAATAAATTTAGTTAAATACCAACTGGAAAATAATTTATTTTAAACTAAATTTATTGACTTCTGGAAGGTTTGGATTGAGAGTGTAGACATCGAAATTTTAATATTTTATTAATTAATGTCTTTATTTATTTTAGGACATAAATCCAAGATAAATAAGATATTTTATTAATAAAGTTATTATTTCTTGCCCCCAAGTCAAATCATAGGATAAAGAAAGAGATTATATCAATTCTTAGGAGAAGGAAAGAGATTATGTCAAATCATGAAGGACCAATCAAATTGAAATTTTCTTCTCCAACACTCTCTCTCCTACACCTATAAATAGGGCTCTCCTCAATGCCAAAAACACACCTCAAACACCTCAAACACCACAAAATTATCAAACACATCTCAAAGATTAAAGTCTCACATTCAAGGGCTCTCAAGAACCCTCTTGAAGATTTGAAGAAGTTCTTGAAGAACCGCCCGAAGTCCATTCAATGAAGAAGAAGACCAAGAAGAAGAAAAAGAGGCGACGACTCTTCCCCAAGAAGTAAAGAGACGACTTCCACTTCTCTCAAGTCAATCCAAGAATATCAACGACGTTCAAGCGACATTCAAGTCCCGTTCGTTGAGAAGTTCAACCAACATAGCGTTTGGTCCAAGAAAAAGCTATCAAGCCTCCGAATCAACGTTATTCAAGTCAGAGTCCCTCTTTCAAGAAGATCAAAGAATCAAGTCTTCCAAGAAGTTATATTCAATCAAGTCAAGGCCTAACATTTAATACGGGAATAAGTTATTCCACCCCCAAATTAATGTTAGAGAAATTCAAGACCAAGCCCGAAGGAGATTCATTTGTCAAATTCATCTTTGAAGGTCTCAATCCCAAATTCATGAAGAGAAGAATCAGAGGAGATAAATAGAGATTGTACCCGCAATATCATTTGATCGAAATTTAATCAAGTTGTACAAAAGTTTTATGTCTTCCATAAAATTTGTTGTTACAAATTTGGGACGCCCAGTGGGACATTCTCTACCTCTCATCTCTTCTTTTGAAATCAAGTTCGAAGATCTTTGAAGATGCATGAAGACCTCTTTGAAGAAATTGTACAAGAGGGCAACGAAGGATGATGTCTCTCCATGCCATGAAGTTGTCGAAAACCGACGTGTTCATCAAACATCCAAATGGAGGAGAAAAAAAATCGGTCTTCCATATACTTCTGAAATTCCATAGGGGTAATTTGCATGAAGAGCTCCTCCAAATTATTGACGCTCCTTTATATGAGCTTAAACTATCTACATATTCAAACGCTCCTTGATATGAGCCTAAACTATCTACATATTCAAATGCTCCTTGATATGAGCTTGAACTATCTACATATGCTCCTTGATATGAGCCTAAACTATCTATATAGCTCCTTGACACGAGCATAAAATGTCTTCATATCAAGATCTCCTTGACACGAGAATAAAAGGTCTACATATTAAACTTGCAGGCTCCTTGAAACGAGCATATAATGTCTACATATCAAGATCTCCTTGACACGAGAATAAAAGGTCTACATATCAAACTTGAAGGCTCATTGACGCGAGCATAAAATGTCTACATATCAAGATCTTCTTGATACGAGAATAAAATGTCTACATATCAAATTTGAAGGCTCATTGACACGAGCATAAAACATCTACAAATTTGAAGGCTCCTTGATACGAGCATAAAATGTCTACAAATTTAAAAACTCCTTGATACGAGTACAGACTATCTTTCAAATCAAATCAAGACTCCTTGATACGAGTTTAAACTATCTACAAATTCAAGTCCGAGTTTAAACTATCTACAAATTCAAGTCGAAAACTCCTAGGTAAGAGCTTAAACTATCTACAAATTCAAGTCGAAAACTCCTAGGTAAGAGTTTAAACTATCTGCATGTCCAAACCAAATCAAAAATTTTAAGACTCATTCACTATCAAGACATTTTGTCCGTGAACAAGTCTCAAGGGGACATTTGTAGACATCGAAATTTTAATATTTTATTAATTAATGTCTTTATTTATTTTAGAACATAAATCCAAGATAAATAAGATATTTAATTAATAAAGTTATTATTTCTTGCCCCCCAAGTCAAATCTTAGGATAAAGAGAGAGATTATATCAAATCTTAGGAGAAGGAAAGAGATTATGTCAAATCATGAAGGATCAATCAAATTGAAGTCCTCTTCTCCAAGACTCTCTCTCCTACACCTATAAATAGGGCTCTCCTCAATGCCACAAAACATACCTCAAACACCTCAAACACCACAAAATTATCAAACACATCTCAAAGATTAAAGTCTCAAATTCAAGGGCTCTCAAGAACCCTCTTGAATATTTGAAGAAGTTCTTGAAGAACCGTCCGAAGTCCATTCAATGAAGAAGAAGGCCAAGAAGAAGAAAAAGAGGAGGCGGCGACTCTTCCCCAAGAAGTAAAGAGACGACTTCCACTTCTCTCAAGTCAATCCAAGAATATCAACGACGTTCAAGCGACATTCAAGCCCCGTTCGTTGAGAAGTTCAACCAACATAGCGTTTGATCCAGGAAAAAGCTATCAAGCCTCCGAATCAACGTTATTCAAGTCAGAGTCCCTCTTTCATGAAGATCAAAGAATCAAGTCTTCCAAGAAGTCATATTCAATCAAGTCAAGGCCTAACATTTAATACGAGAATAAGTCATTCCACCTCCAAATTAATGTTAGAGAAATTCAAGACCAAGCCCGAAGGAGATTCATTTGTCAAATCCATCTTTGAAGGTCTCAATCCCAAATTCATGAAGAGAAGAATCAGAGGAGATAAATAGAGATTATACCCGCAATATCATTTGATCGAAATTTAATCAAGTTGTACAAAAGTTTTATGTCTTCCATAAAATTTGTTGTTACAGAGAGTCTGAACAATATTGTCTTATTTGAAAAGAAAAAATATGAATCACCAACTAACAAATGCATAATTAAGAGAAGAATTCAAAATAAAAATCAACCAAAATTTTAAGGATATCACATATTCTTTTTAATAATATACAACATTTTAAGGATTAAAAAAGAGTCATATTGAAAATGCAGATCTTTTGGGATAACTGAGGAATTTTTTCGACAATGAACAATGGTGAAAAATAAGATTTCTTAATTAAAGATAATGATTTCTAGTTGAACAAAAATAATATATAAATTCAAGGAGCAACAGATAAAAATGGCAGATTCTTTTCAAAATTTTTATACATCAATTTATTAGTTAAATTGGACAAACAAATATTAATCACTTTGTAATTCTCTACAAACTTTAAATATATTGATTAGTAGATAAATATGGACAAAACAATTTTCCAAACTGTAAAAAAATTTACACAAATTTCCAAACTTTTTATCCTAATTTAGTTGATTTGGCCGGATTTTACACACAAATAATAATCACTTTGGGATTCTCTACAAAATTAAAAAATATTGTTTAATTAGATAAATATGGACAAAACAATTTTCCAAACTTTAAGGAGATATGCACAAATTTTCAAACTTATTATCCTAATTTCGTTGTGATTTTGCCGGATTTTATATATTGACTTTTTTTAAAATTAAAAAAGAGTAATGCTATTTAGCCTACTTGGACGACAACTTGGGTTACAACACAAGTGTAAATATATTATCAAAAAGTTTAAAAAATAATATTTTTGCACTTGAGTTGTAACCCAAGTTGTCATTCAAGTTGGATCTACAACATTATTCATTAAAAAAACCTTGTCCAATGCGATATTAATGAAAAGTTTGGAAAATATTTACCAATAATAGTAAAAATAATTTTTTTTTGGTGGGATTCTACATGCTTTTTTAGATTTTTTTCTTAATTGCTATTATATAGTAAGGCCTCGTTTACTAAGGTTGATAAGATATGATACGGTTGGTTAACCAACCTTATCATATGTTTACTAGGTTGATTAAGGAAAATGACTAGTCTAATGTGGCATATGGGTCTCTCTTCATTAATATGATGTGGAGGGATTGTTTTGTCCCCCCATTTTGGGGGGATATTTTTATCCCAAAGTTTGAGTTCCAATTTTGGGAGGATATTTATAAAATATTAATTTAATTTTTTTAATTTAAAATAATATTATATATAATCTAAAATAATTTTATTTAATTTAAAATAATATTATTTAATTAATTTTATTTTATTTAAATAATATTGTTTAATATAAAACAATTTAATTTAAATTTCCAGGAAGCTCAGAGCAGGTCAGGACATAAGAAGTCTACAAAGAAGGCAGTCCAATTTGGCGCTTTCCTTGCCTTAAGTAATACCTTTTGTTTTGTGTTTTGGCTTTCCTACTGCTCTTTTCCCGATCTCTTTTTCTTCACAATTAAAAGTCTTTACAAGCCGCAAACATATAGCCAGATTCAGAGGTTATCGACAAAAAAGATTTGTTTAAGTCACTTCGTTTCTTTTTGTCCAAGTCACTTTTTTTTTTTTTTTTGTCTAACTCACTTCCTTTTTTCTGTGTGGGTTTGGGGAATATCCCCATTCATAGGTCCGAGATCTACACCTATGAATTGAAAGGTCCGAATGATCAACTCTGCAATCAGTTGGTAGAATCAATAGATCTTCAAGTTGTTCATTTGAAAAAACGGAAACCCTTCTTATTGTTATTGGATGATCATGAGACTTCCCGAAAATCAAAATTCTTGACATATAACACGACTTTTCAGATATATTGGGTTATATGGGATTTCTGGGAGAATTTTAAATAATATTATTTAATTTATTAAAAAAATTAAATAATTTTATTTAATTAAAATACTTCTATTTAATTAACAATAATATTATTTAATCTAAAATATTTTATTTAATTTAAAATAATATTATTTAATCTATAAAATATTAATTTAAATAATTTTGTTTAATATAAAATATTTTTAATATAAAATATGTTATTTAATTTATAAAAGTTTAATTTAAATAATTTAATTTTATTTAAAATACTTTTATTTAATTCAAAATAATATCATTTAATCTAAAATATTTTATTTAATTTAAAATGATATTATTTAATCTATGAAATATTAATTTAAATAATTTTGTTTAATTTAAAAAATATTTTTTAATATAAAATAATTTAATTTAATTTAAAATAACATTATTTAGCCGTCGGCTTGGGTCGACTGGCACTCGGGTAACACAGTGGATCTCATGGTCGAGTCCGGCGGCGGACGAGTTGAAGGTTAACACGGATGGATGCTTTGTTCCGGATACGGGAATGGCTAGAGCGGGAGGTGTCATTCGCGATCATCTTGGATGAACATTGGGTACTCGTCCATTGTCGGGGCGGAGTTGTGGGGTTTGTTCCAAGGCTTACATTTGGCCTGGGACATCGGGGCGCGTAAGATTCGAGTCAAAGTTGATAACAAGTCCATTCTGACCATGGTTCAGGACGGGCGGTACACCGGGCCGCATGGGAGCCTTCTACGGAGTATTCGGGAGCTTATGGATCGCCCGTGGGTGATTCAGCTTGATTATGTGTATCGTGAGGTCAACTTCGTGGCGGATTATTTGGCGTCGCTGGCGGCTAAAGGTCCGGAGGGCCTGCATAGACTGGATAGCCCTCCGTCGGGTACGAGCGTCTGGCTCCACCATGATTTGGCGGGAGTGTCCTATCCCCGCCCGGTTCTACATTAGGCTATGCGTTAGCCTTCCTTTCTTGCACCGAAAAAAAATAACATTATTTAATTTATAAATTATTAATTTAAATAATTAATTTACATAATTATATATAATTTATAATTATTTTATTTAGCTTAAATAATATTATTTAATCTATTAACTTTTATTAATTAATTTTATTTAATCTAAAAATATTGTTTTATATTATTTTATTTAATTCAAAATAATATATTTAATTTATAAAAATATTTATTTAATTAATTAAATCAATAATTTAATGTATTTATCAAGACTTTTATTCACTTTGATAAACATGGGATAATTTATATCCAAAATGTGATGTGACAAATTAGAGGGATTAATTTATCCAATCCCATGATCTCGCGTCTACAGGCCTAATGGATTTCAATTAAGAATAAAATTAAAATTAACAAAGAAAAAGAAGACGACCAAGATCACTCAAGCAGGCATAGATATTGTAGCCTGTAAACGATAAACTGTATCTTGCTGGGTCGTCGTCACTCGTCGGCCCGGATAAATAACTATGAACACGCTGTTACTCCCTCCGCCACAACTCCACCTCCGCTCCCACATCCCCCGCCCGCCGTCCTTCCTCAGCCACCGCCACTGCCGCCACCTCCTTCCCTCCGCCTCCTCCCACCATGACTTCACCCTCCCGGCCGCCGTCAATGGACACGAGCAGGATCCCTACGACGTCGCTCGGCTCCCCAACCCCTACTACGACTTCGCACCGCTCCTCGATTTCCTCTCTACCCGCTACAAACCACCCCACCCGGCCCGGCCGGACCCGCCCACCGCCCTCGACCCGTCGGAGCTCAGCCTCGCCGAGTCCTACTGCGCCGTCCCGGCACCCCTATGGCACTCCCTCATCAAAACCCTATCCTCCTCGCCGTCGTCCTTCTCCACCGCCTTCGCCCTCGTCACCTGGCTCCAGCGCCACAACCTCTGCTTCTCGTACGAGCTGCTCTACGCGATCCTTATCCACGCCCTAGGACGAAGCGAGAAATTGTACGAAGCCTTTCTGCTATCTCAGCGCCAGAGCCTGACTCCGCTAACTTACAACGCCCTAATTGGGGCCTGCGCCAGGAACGACGACCTTGAGAAGGCACTGAATCTATTGGAGAGGATGCGCCGGGACGGGTACCAATCCGATCTCTTCAATTACAGCCTAATTATTCAGTCCCTGATGCGAAACAGCACCATCGACGTCTCCATACTCGATAAATTGTACGGGGAGATGGAGTCCAGCAGGATCGAATTAGACACTAAGCTGTTTAATGATATAATCTTAGGGTTTGCCAGAGCCGGTGACATTGATCGGTCCATGTACTTTCTAGGAATGATGCAGGGGAAAGGGCTGAGCCCGAAAACGAGCACGGTTGTGGCCGTTGTAAAGGAGCTTGGTACTTCGGGCAGGGTCGACGAGGCAGAGGCCATTTTTGAAGAATTAAAAGAAGGCGGGCTAGAACCCAGGACCAGTGCCTATAATGCCCTCCTGAGAGGGTATGTGAAAATCGGGGCCTTGAAGGACGCCGAGTACATTGTGTCGGAAATGGAAAAAAGTGGTGTTTTGCCAGACGAGCACACATATAGCTTGCTAATCGACGCGTATGGTAATGCCGGGAGATGGGAGAGCGCAAGAATCGTCTTGAAGGAAATGGAAACAAACAATGTAAAACCCAACTCGTTCGTTTTCACTCGGATTTTGGCTAGCTACAGGGACAGGGGCCAGTGGGAGAGGTCGTTCCAGGTTCTCAAGGAGATGAAGAGCTGCGGGATCAAGCCCGGCCGGCAGTTCTATAATGTGATGATAGATACTTTTGGGAAGTATAATCGCCTAGACCACATGATGGCCGCTTTCAAGAGGATGAAGAGGGAGGGGTTCGAGCCAAACACGGTGACTTGGAACACGCTTATAGACTGCCACTGTAAGCAGGGGCATCACGATAAGGCGGAGGACTTGTTTGGGGAGATGCTGGAGAATGGGTGCTTGCCTTGTGCGACAACTTATAATATTATGATTAACTCGTTTGGGAGGCAAGAGAGGTGGGATGATGTGAAGGGATTGGTTGGAAAGATGAAGGGTCAGGGTTTGCTGCCGAATGTGGTGACTTACACGACGCTTGTGAATATTTACGGGCAGTCAGGGAGGTTTAATGATGCAATGGAGTGCTTGGAGGAGATGAGATCAGCCGGGCTGAGGCCCTCATCGGCAATGTATAATGCGCTGATCAATGCATACGCGCAGAGGGTATGTTTTCTCATAATTTGGCAGCTATGTGATGTTGAGCTAAAGCTTGTGTCATTTTGGAAATGCTTACTACTAAGGGAGTGCTTGTAGTCAATCTATAATCTATCTATCTATCTATAATCTATAACTCTGTTATAAATAATAAATATAAATATAAATATAAATATAAATAAAAGCTAAAAGGATGAGTGATTTCTTGAAAATTTTGAATTGCCCATACTATCCTCAAAGATGTTACTTTAACGGGCGTAAATGTAATTTAAGATTTTAAATTAGAGTTGATAATGATGATTTGTAACTCATCCAACCACATTTAAATAGAAACTTGAATTGCCAATACTACCCTTAAGAAAAAAAAACTTTTGTTTGAAGAATATAAATGTAATATTATGATTTTAATTGAAAATCACATTACAACTACACACCTGAATTCTTTTTTTATAAATAAGTTGTCTTGAGCTCTTCCATTTTCTCTTTATCATATACAAATTTTATCATTTATATAAAATTTATTTATTACAAGAGTATACATTGTCCCATTTTGGAGCACCACCTTCTAAATTGTTAGTCATTTTCAATCACAAATTGTTGTTGTCACTAATTTATATGTCATCTAAATGTTTTTCAAATGATATTGTATTTTATTTATTCAATAGTGACGCTATAATTAATTTAAGTTTTATCATATTGCTAAATTTTCATTTTTTTAGATATTTTGGTATTGAGACATTGTATGTACTTTTTGTTTTATCATACTTGCATTTACATTATTTGAACTGACATGTCTTGTGAATTAGAGAAAATTAGGAAAGTTAGTATGATACTTCCACATTTTAGGGTCCATTAAATATCCAAAATCTTTAATTAGTCTTCATTTATAAAAGCCGATGAGGAAAAAATAATGAAATTCATGTCTCAAAAGTATGTATATTATATTTTATAATTAATAAAGTAAATTTACTAGACGACTACCCATAGCTTTTGCGTCTTTCTAAAAGTATAGTCATGGTAAAATCAGTTCCTACAACTTTCCCATTTCATGGATTTTGGAAATAGGAAAGGAAAAGAATTTATTAAAATAATTATTGATTGATATCCAATTTTTATTTTATTATGTTATTTTATATACTTTTTTTGTATTTTATTTGGACTGTAAGATATGTATATAATATTTTTTAATTAATAATATGTAAATTAATATTTCATTAAAATAACATAATATGATATCCATTCTTTTGATTTTTATAGAATTTTTGTATTTTATTTGGACAATAATAGACAACTAAAAGAGAATCATTATACAAACTTATTCATATTAATTTATTATATTGTAGTTGTCATATAAGCAACCAAAATAGAGTCAAACAATAAATTATAACTTACATATATACTTGTTATTCATTTTATTCATTTATGAAACTCCAAGTACTCTTAAAAAGGACACAACTTTTGGATATTTGTTGGATTTTTATTATTTCTTTTCGATAGTTTAGTATTGTGACATTCTAATTAATTTTTTATTTTATCATGGTTATATTTTCATTATGTATGGGGGATAATGTCTTGTGAAATAGAGAAAAATTAGAAAAGTTAGTATGATGCTTCCACAATTTAGTATAGTTAATAGTATATATAAGAAATAATAAGTATTAAGCCAAATAATAAATAATGCTTTTAATTTTCAATACATATTATTTAAAAACTACCTTCATCAATGTTTATTTTCATCACTATGTCTCTTCAATGTTTACTCATATCTATATTTATAGTTATAAAATAAATTACATGTATGAAGAGTTTATAATTTTCAAATTTTAAAAAATAAAACTATAATTTAGGACTTTCTATCATTCCAGTGCAAATTAATAATTTTAATTTAATGTCATATATATGATTATTTGATATGTGATAAATAATTGTAGTTGTAGTATTTTCATATTCAGAATGTATTAATCTTTTAACTAAATGTGGATAAACAAGTTACAAATCATCATTATAAATTCTAATCTAATATATATTTTTAATATAATTGCAGTTGATTGATCATGAATGCTCACTATCATTTTCAAATTTTAGTAAAAAACAATTGAAGTACATATTATGTGTAACAAGTTAATATGTTAATAATCAAATTTTTATAAAAAAATACAATTTTTATGTAATGAACAATCTACTTTTTTTTTTAGTTTAATCGAAATTAAGCACAATAATAACAATGGGTTTAAAATCCTTATAATAAGTGAAATGGATTGAAGTTCCATTTTCAAATAACTATCTTAAAAGAGAGTTGTTTCTTGAAAAAATTGAATTGCCAAAAATCACATACGCTATAATTAATTTCTAAAGTTACTAATGTAATTTTGTCACATTTGTTAGGGAGTTCAAATATTAGTAGTTTCAATTATTTTTTCGATCAATTTTTTTCATTCTACTTTATTTTTATTATTTGTTTTATCTATGATCTTATTAATCTTTTATTAAACTTTTTTTGTAATCAATAATGTAATTTCTTTTAGTTGATATAAAGACGTTGGAATATCTAAAAAATTTTATAAATCAGAAAGAAAAAAAGAAGAAAATAAATTTAACGAAAAATATAGTTTTTAAATGTAAGAGAAAATATTATTTTAAATTTCATAAATAAAATATATTTTATTTCACAAGTGTAAAATATATAATGCTCTATAGAAAGTATCATATCTACTATAGATATTTTTTGTTATAGTAAAAAAATTAAAGTGAAACAATTTAGTGATTGCATTAGGAGTGAATGAATCAAAAATTATTTTTCAACATACAAAATGTCAGTTTTTTTGCCGAAAAAATCTATTCATTAAGTGAAAATATATAATCTATTACTATATACAGTTAAGAAAAATTATGAAAAGAATCCGAGTTTATAAAGTTTTTTCTCGCTTTTATTTTCGTTTTTTTACCATTTATGGTAAAGTTTTTTGAATTTTTTTAAATTCCCGCCCAAGCCAATTTTTTATGTGGCTGAATTTGAGTGACAGATTTATATGCGGTACGTGTAATCTATCTTGATAAAAAATGTTTATCCCTATAATTTTGCAAACAATATTTTTTTTCCAACAAAAAAATAATCTCCACGATTCTTTCTATGAATATCCCTAATTAACTGTGCATATATTGTATTGGTAATGTTACACGCCGGATCGTCCATGAAGGCGGGAGACTCAAATTTTACAAATTTTAATTGAATTTTTTTGTTCTTATAATGAATCCCAAATATTTAAGGTTCATAGTTACGTGTACATGATTTATTTAGTTGTCCATAAGAAATGTGATTGTAAGTAGATAAATGTAGGATAAAAAATTATTATTCAGTAGTTTAATCTAAAATCTATAACTAACAAGTAATTAACATATTTCTAACTAGCAATTACAATTAATCAATATTTGATTATTTTTATAGCACATAAACGACAATCATTACATTTTTATCATCTCTATTATTAGTAATATTTGTTTATTTCTCTTTGTTTAAAAGGTGACTATTTATATATATCATATTTGTAAGAAAAATTCACTATTTATTAATCTAACATTAAAATTGTGTAAGGTCATATTAATAGTACTTACAATATAATATAATAACTTTATTTAAAATAATGTAAAAAAATTAAAATTCCATAATGTGAAGTAAATTCTTAACTTTATTTTCATATAATCAAATTCCTAACAAACTAATTAATATTATATTTTTTTATCTACATTATCTAACTAATTTTTGTATGATATAATTAATATAATATCTTAATTAAGTAATCATTTATCTAACCGGAATTATCTCTCTAACAAACTTGCCAATTTTTTCTAAATTAAAATGGTATGATTATTCTTACGGAGATACTTCCAATATATTAAACATTTAGAAACTTTTTTAAAAAAATGATTTATCCATCCTTTTGCTTTATTTGAAATTCTAAGTTTCATTTTTTAATATATTATGGTTTTTTTTTTCTTACGTGTAAATGTTTATTATTTATTATCTAAGTGATAAATATTATTGATTTATCTCTGTCATACATGTTTAATATTTTTTTACGTGATATAATCTAAATTTGGATTTTATATTTTTAAATTCAAACATTTAAAGGAAAAGATCACAAACAAATTTTTTTTGGTACATTTAATTTTATCTTAACTTCCATATAATCACATTACTAACAAACTAATTAATACAATAACAATTATCTAACTGGAATTTTTAAAATATAATTAATATAATATTTAAACTAATTAATCTTTTATCTAACTGAATTTATCTTATTAACAAACATGCCAAAATTTTTGAAATTAAAATAATAAGATTATTCTTATGGGTATACTTACCTGAATATTAAATACTAAAAAACTTTTTGTTTTCATAATAGACGAGATGTGAAAACCATAAATAATTATATTTTAAGTAAAGTCTAAAAAAATGTTTAAAATATGAGGTATCTCCGTGCATCGCACGGGATATACACTAGTTTTAGTAGAAATATTCTGATTAAATTATTCACTAAAACAATATTCATTCATAATATGATTAAAGTTCTTCCTGCTAATATTATGTATAGTATAAATGTTCTTTATGATAATATGTTCACACAACAGTGCGCCTGATATGTTTTTTTCTACACAGACGCACCCCGACGAATATGTGTCCATAGTTCGGGACCATTTCAATCAAGCTCTCCACATGATGTTACATAAAAATAAAATAATCTTAATTGTATTATAAATAAAATAGAGTAATTATAAAAATAAAATAAAATAATTAAAACTCAATTTTAGATCTTGAATTTCAAACGTACTTGTTGGAAAATATATCGTTAGATTTAAAATCAATTACATAAAAATAAATAATACATTTACCTTAAATTTATTTTCAATTTTTCACTAGCCAATCTTATTTATAAAATCTTCTATAAATTAAAATTTTCAAATCACTTCTCAAAGTAGGAAACATAAACTTTTTAAAAATATTGACAAATATATTAAAATAGTATTAAGATAAAAATAAAATATGAAAGAATCATCATTTTATAATTCATTTAAAATGGGTTTATTTATCTTTCACATTTAAGTAGTCTTGAAAATCGTGAACGGAAATGATAATGCATGCATGACAATATTAGGAGATGCAACAATAATTTATTTTAGACAATATATATAGATAGGTACCTTCAATCAACTAATGTTGCGACAATATATATAGATAGATGAGTACCTTTAATAAATCAAGAATGTTATTTTCCTAATAATTTTTAAGTAATTTTTTTTTTCTTTAAGAAGTTATATATTTTTAATTATTTATATCTCTTATGTCATTATATTTAGAGAGAAAATATATATCTAAGTATAATGCAATATGTACGTGCAAATATAATTGAATTTGCAACTGTAATGAACAAAATAATAGTATTGAACGAAACATTCAACCATAGTGGGTAGCTTCCAATCAACAATAAAAAAAAAATAATAACAATAATTACAAATTATAGTTATCAAGTTATTTTTCAAAGAGTATGGCGCAAAAGGAAGACATTAAAAAACTATATTATGTTGACAATAATAATGGTAACTATTTTAAACATAACTATGATTCATTTGATAACAAAATCAAAGACGACATAGATTTCTTTAGCATTTAAAATTTCACAAAAAAATGTTAATTTTATTTGGATTTTTAAACCCATTTTTTTATTTAACTTTATTTTTCATAGAGTTCGGCTAAGAGTATTAAATATTATATTTTATTGTTCAATACATTTATTATTTTTATCATAAAATAAAATACATCATTTTTGTTAAATAATGGAAAGAAAATTATATTATACTATTAAATTAAATCTTATAATAAACATAAAATTAAGCCAAAAAAAAAAAAAACAACAACAACAACAATATCACGTGCGTAGCACGTGCATCTTCCTAGTCACTTAGAAAAGCAGTAGTTTGTTATGTTCTCAAGTACCAACTTTTGCTTCTGCTTCTGCTTCTGCATCTGCATACTGTGGTTAGAATTTAAAGTAGGGTCAGCTTGCTTTATACTTTTCTAATTGTGTGGTTTTCACCCTTACAAACAAATGAGCGGTTTTGCACCAGACACCATCAACTTCTGATTCTACAAAGTAATGTGTGTGTAGTGAATAGCTTTAGTGGGGAAAAAAAGGATGGGTTTGAATGACTGCGAATAAGTGCTATGTAATGCGCTTCTGTTTCTGCTCTTACGGAATGTAACTGAGATCAGTAATAGGGGTAGGGGTGATTGAATTTTTTTCCCAGCTTCTAGTTTGAATTATCCCTTACTAATGAACACTTTTGTGATACATTCATGTGCGACTCTCTGCTAGCTTATTCACTTATAGTGTGCATCTTTAAACACTGCCGGCTTTCAAATACTAATATATTCTATTTGCAAATACTAGTTACTTTCTGTTAGTTTTTGCTTCCATTTGCAAACAACACTTACGACCTAGGTTGACTGCTGCCATAGATGATTAAGCTGCTCCCTGATCTCTTGGTGTTTTTCCTAATGTGTTGATGTGGATTTTGGGATACTTGTATGTGGAACTTTATTCCACACTTGCTTACAGGGATTATCTGAGCGAGCCGTAAATGCATTCAGAGTAATGAGAGGTGATGGTTTAAAACCCACTCGTCAAGCTCTTAATTCCCTGATTAATGCTTTTGGAGAGGACAGAAGAGAATTGGAAGCTTTTGCTGTGTTGCGGTACATGAAGGACAATGTGAGTGTCGTTGACAATCTGTGGATACAATTATTTGTTTTTTTTTTTTTAATTTTTGCTCCTCTGTGTATCCGTAGTCCTAGCTAAACCGGCGTGCATTTTCTTGTTATTGCAGGACTTGAAACCTGATGTCATTACTTATACCACACTAATGAAAGTGCTAATTCGTGTGGAGAAATTTGAAAAGGTCTGTTCACTATCAGTTACCTTTGTAGTTTAATGTGCGTAACATGGGAAACAAAGGAATGTTGCTCTAAATATGAAAAGTGAAGGTTGTGCAGTAGAATGCTTTTGTGTCGTGAAGCGTATAACCTTTCGTCCTTTAAATTTTCTTTTTCATTTTGTCCATAGCCCACAAAGTAACAAATATGTTACCCATATAATGGCCAGAAATAGGATCAAGATGAGACAAACAGATGAAAACTCTTTTTAACCAAACCGAAGTTTGCTCTGGAATTGTAAAGAGGACTGTATATGAGCTGACTTATAGTTATGAATGAGACTTTGCAAGAACTAATAACTTCTCAAACTTTAAGTTTCTTTACCATATTGTAATTTTTTGGAACTTTGAGTTTATGTGAGATGCTATGCTGTTTGATTTGCTGACATGGTCCAATGTAGTACTTACTGGTCCATATGATTTTAGGTCCCAGCCGTTTTTGAGGAAATGCTTGCATCTGGGTGTACCCCAGACAGTACAGCAAGAGCAATGTTGAGGTCTGCTCTAAAATACATGAAGTCTACACTAAAACGGTAGCTGGTTCCTTTTTGTCATATGGAAAAGTGAATGATGGTATCAATTGCAAGCCGACGTATTTACCATTTCTTCTAGGTCAGTAAATATTGTCCCAAAAAAAAAAAATCACCAGTTTCTGTTCTACGTTAATATACGTAAAAAAATAAAAACAAATCATTACCTGCTAATTACACCAGTAACTTTAAATTCTTCTAATTTTCTGAGTTAATTCATGTGCAGGTTGTTTCAAGACATGATTATGAACCATACACTCTGGTGGCGGCACAAATGCCTGGGCAGGATGTTAAACTTCCTCTCCTTATTTGATAAGGAATTTCAAATATAGAATAGGTGATTACTTCTGTTGATTTGATTTGTTGACATTTGAAATGAGTAAGTCTGTCAAGATCTTATCAACACTCAACAGTTCACTGTAATAGAAGCATTGGTGTATTATATGAAATCTCACAAGAGGCAATTTCTTTTGTCAGAAATTATGATGTTTGAAGCATATGATTTGTCCAAGCCAAACGAAACAAAAGCCGACAGTAGTTGCAAACAGAAGGTAAGAGTTGAAAAATATTTGATTTTGTTGGAAAACCTTTATGTTTCATGAAGCTTAACGAAGGAGAGTGGAAAACGACCATTCCATCTGAAGATATCCATAATTTCTCATTCAAGATAATTGCTTTTTTCAATGCTTATGCAGTAGATAACGAATCAAATCTCATGTATCTGCTGTTACAATAATCCCGTATACACTCAACATTTTCATTTCATACCTCAACCAAACAAAAATGTATATCATTAGAAATAATAATAATAATATACACTTGCCCAAAGGAACGGCAAAAAAAAAGGGACACATCTCTCGTCCCCAGCAAAACTTATCGAAATAATCCAAATTTTGTTAAACCAAAAAAAAAAAAGAAAAAAAAGAAAAGTAAAACCTTGTGGATGGTCACAGAGACATGGAGGCAACAATGGGCCTAGTGCTCTTGGAAATTCTTGTGCAGAACATGAACAGTAAGAGCACTGAAGACAACAAGAACAACCTGAAATACGTCCTTATCTCCTGGAGTCCAAGGTCAAGAACTTCCATTTTTTTGCCGTATCTACTTTTCCTGTGCATTAAATATCCATTAAGGTAGTCATCTATCGATACCCAATTGTCAAAACTGGAAGCGATTGCCTTTGTCTGAAGCCCATCCATCTGCATCACGCCTATGTTGAACATCTTGAAGAATGCAGCCGACCAGTCATTCAAAACTCTCTATCGTTCAAAAAATCGACCGAGTTAAAGGATTATAAAATAAGTAGTTTGTCCAGAATATGTCAAACTAAATGCGGAATGATTACTATGAAAACAACCGCAGAGATCAAGCCAACTAAAAAGAAACTTTTATTGTCTTTCAGAAGAGAAAAAACAAAGCACATTTTTTTCGAAAAAGATTGGGCAAATATCAATGTAGGAAGCATGTTATGTATCCTGAGCATACATTGAAGGAGGTGATGTCTACAGGATTGAACATTTTGAAACAGTCGCTTGAGGAAGCTTTAGGATCTCCGTAAATCTGCAAAAAAGTATGTGCATATAAGACTTACATTGGGACCCAACAAATAAGAAAGAAGAAGAATCGTAATTCATAGTGAGTTGTTTGCAACCTCGAAGGTAAAAGCCATGGGAACCCTCGCAACATCAAACATATAATCTGTTGCTGTCCCATGGGCGAGATACCTAGAATATGAAACGTATTTGCAATTAGCAGAGTCTTCAGTATTTCATCCCACACTATTAGCACAAATGATGCAGGAAAAATGTAACATAAATAAACCAGAAGTAAAGAAACAATATGTATATATTTGAAGTAGCACAAACCCCACAGAGCCTCCACCAGACCCAATTAAGCATTGATCTTTGAGGTGAAAATGGTTCAAGTCTTCAAGCACTGATTTCATTATCTGAGATGGTATTCCGGGAGGGGTGGTGTTCTTGTGATCGTACGGCATGAACAAAGCCTGTATAATAGAGTTGTTGATCAACATCAAGGATATAGATATTCATATGTGACACTGACACATACATAAATAAATTACGCGGCTAAGGCTGGGTTGTATCTAAACATAGCAAATAAAAGAGGGCCGACTGAAGGGTTGGTAAAATGCACTCAATTGAACAAATGCTCGATAAATTAAAAAAAGAAAAAAAAAAAGAATACACAAACTTTGAATAAAAAAGTAAAAAATAAAAAGAAAAAGAAAAAATGATGTGATTGACTATTCTAGTTACAGTTATATTTTTAGCACGGGATTAGAACTCCAGCCTGTTGCAGTAGAGTTTGAGAACAATTAACTTACCTCCATCCCAGAGTGCACATTAACCCAAATGTGTGGTTCAAATGAAATAGCCAATTTTCTCATTATCTGAGTCTCAGGCTCGCTGAAAGGAGCAGTTCCAGGTCTTTCTTCGAATGGATCATAATCCTGAGACAAATAAAAAGACACCTCAGGACGTATTGCGATAAAAAAAGAACAAAAGGTGTACATGCAATCACAAAAATAAATTAAAACAGTGTTCCTTCTGCTAGTTATACGGTAAATGCCACTACTGTACAGGAGAAAACACAAGTGAGATGAATTTTAAACAAACCTTCTCTTTTTTGCCCCAATCCACACTCCAATTCCGGTTGAGATCAACACCCCTTCCTGCGAGAAACTCGAAATTTAAGCCTCTAGCATTTCTATGAGAGCCAAATTGTAATTGATAATAAAAAATGCGATTTTTTAAGGAGACCATTTCTCCTCTCGCAAAGCTCTCCATCTTCAACAAGTTTGCGGCCATTCAAATTTTCCAGGGGTACAATCTGTCATAATAGGAATACTTGAAAACATTAAATCTGAATAGAAGTGTTCAGGCACCAAGAATGCAACAAACTCGAAAAATATTTTCTGCAAAATACTATCACTAGCCATGGAAGTTTCAGAAAAAGAAAAGTTCATTTGAATAACACAAACTGTTTTACTGCAATTACTAGGCTTGAAGATCAACACCCGTTTTCTCAATTGTCTACACCCGAACAAATAAAGTTCAAAAGAACCACTAAATAAAACATACCTTTATAACAAGCCTATCAAGTGTTCTATTCAAATAAGATCGGTCCACATTGGGCAAAAATTCCTCTTCGCTCAGAATAGAAAGGATCCTTAATGCTAGCTCAGTTGTAATAAGCTCTCTAGCATGCTGTCCAAAAGTCTGGAACACAAGGAATCATCTGTCAAAAAAACCAGCATAACCAACCTGAGAACTTTTAACTGTTCTATACTAAAGAAAGGGTATCGTAGAATGAGAACCCACAAAATAACCTCAGGTGAAACAGGTTAGGGATAATCATACACCTATAGCCCTTTCTTCTTACTCCATTAAACCGAAAGACGAAAACAAATTCAAATTATTAAAATAAAGAGTTCTAATAGGGCCAGGGTATAAGTACTTACTAGCAGAATCCTAAGCTTGGGTCTGTCATCACTCCCTTTCATATCACGGGAATAAGTAACCACACACATCTCTGCCTCATATCCTTTATTTTTACGAGTAATTTTCTCAATCTGTTAAGATGTTAAGAACAGTTTAAAAAGGGAGCTCTTATGTCAAGGTCAATTACCTCACTGAGGCAAAAAAATTTGAATAAAGTAAAATGATACTCACTGAAAGGATATCCGAGTGTCGATGGACCAATGATTCGATTTCCTCCAGTAAAGCCCCGCTGCACATAATTTAATCAGTTACTGAACATGTTCAAGATGGAAAACCCGAAAAGTAATACAATGCCAATGCAAAAAGAATGTATGATCGGTAAATAAACAATTCCGAGTAAGCTTACTCTACTGCAATAAATGGTAGATGCAAAATAGCTGACAAGAAAATGGGTTAACATAAAAATGAATCCTTTACATCTTGAAATTCCACACACACATACACACATACACACAAGGAAACAATAAAACAAGGAAAAAAAATAAATAAAAAACCTCAAGCTTCCATCTCCAACCTCAACCTTTTACCAGATTTCAATCATTACCACTTCCTTAAATTACAAAACTTCAGCAAGAAAGCAATTAAAACACGAAGTGAGACAAAACATTCATTGAGACACAGTTTTCCTTAGGATTGATTCCCACTTAAGTAACCTACATAATACATAAACAAACAACCCCACCGGCAAAAACAGCATTAAAGATGCAGATCTGATCAAGAAAAATCCTTAAAAGGAGGAAAACATACAATGAACAAAAAACATTTACCTGGTATGGTAAAGATCGTGATCGATAGGGGTGATAGCAGGAGTTTTCGTATCATTAGATCTCCCATAAGCGGAGGAAAAACGATCGGCGAACACGACGACGGACAGGAGAACCAAGAGATTCGGAAATGGATTAAATCCCATTTATAATCGGCGATTAGGTAGGCTGAGACTGCAGATTTTGAGCTGATTATTCATCTCATTGATCGGGAAACCTTTTTTTTTTTGGTGCGCGAATTTGCAGATATACTTTTGAGGCGGTGCGAGTTTTTTCGAACTTCCAAAGTCGAAAGACCCTTTTCGTCGGAGAAGTGCAGAGTTCTTGGAAAGAGGCGTCGATGCGGTTAACGGCAGCAGTATCGCCGATCTGATTTTCCGCTGGCCACCACTTTCAGCTGAATTTTCTCGCCAGTTGAGGAATACAAATATGATTGGCCAGCAGTAGAAAAGTGGTAACGACTCACGAACTGTTAATAAATGCGAGATATGTACCTTTTTCCACGCGTTCAATATTATTTTCAAGAAGTTAAAAAAAAAATAAAATAAAATAAAATATTTTCAAGATATGAAATTCTTTGAAATTTATGATAAATTTATTTTGAAGTACTTTTTATTGTGTAACAAGACGAAATAAAATGAGAACTATGAATGAATCAATTTTTACTTCACGAAGCATCCCACATCCCGATTCATTACACTTCTCTAGTTATTTTTGTGGCTAATACATGGTTATGAGAGCTTGTAGTGGATCTTTCAATGTCACACGAACGAACACCTCTCGCAAGTGTTTTATGGAAAAAGAAAAGATAAAGATGTTAATCTTTAGTCCGTGAGAATACAAACTGAATGCTTGGCTGAGTCGATAAAATATAATTAAAAAATGAGCTTTATGATTTCTTAAAATTCTTAGTACATGCAGAATTATCTCTCTCTCTCTCTCTCTCTCTCTCTCTCTAATATAGTTGCTATTTGGATATTTGTAGGTACTAGAAAACGTGTTTAGCTTTGTAATTTTCAGCTTTTCTAGTATAAAAATATCGACTTTGTAACGTTGAGGGTTAATGGAAAATATCTCTGATATCTCAGCTTAGTGTCTTGATACTCTGCCATTTTCTACATGATATCAGAGCTGGAGGTTAGTTTTCACCAACAATAGCAAACGCCTGGAATGCAGCAACCTGGTCGGTATTGAACGTCGACGACAAAAAATAAAGCTTGTCCAGGACCGATGTTCAAGCTAATGAAGCAATTCTCCTTAAAAGATCCGATAATCCTGGCGTGATTTTGGTATCGCACTCGTTGACATGTGCGAAC
>CACSLK010010322.1:2609497-2621227 GCA_902706635.1 Striga hermonthica
CCAGATGAACCGTCAGTGTGAGAGCTCAAACTCAAGCCCTTTAGCATAAAAATGAAAATGACTAACTATCGTATCGATTTTTAGAGCGTCATCTCTCTTAAAAAACGAGTGTCGCTTCTCGCTCTACAAATGAGGGAAGACTTGAGCGAGACTCTATCTCTCTTCTGCAAGCATCCTTGGTCGACGCCTTCTTTTCTATCGCTTTTGGCATAGTGGGCCCCCGGTGGGGGGCTCGCACGACGGGCTATTAGCTCAGCGACCGTCGACAAAAGGATCACCCTAAGATGATCATTTCATGGCTATTGAGAACGAATTCAACCAGATGGTTCTATTTCTCAATCTTTCTGACTTGCTCCTATGGAACCAAGGTCGAAAAGATTGAAAAAATCAGTCATTCATAACCACTGATGAAGGATTCCTCGAAAAGTTAAGGATTAGTAATCTTTTTTAGAAATCGAATGGATTCGGTCTTATACATACGCGAGGAAGGTAATCAAAAAAGAAAGAAGATGCGGTCTTCTGTCTTTTATCACTTAGGAGCCGTAGGACAGCATGCCGCCACCTCCATTGCCGGCAAAAAAGGACTACTTCCCAGACCCTTCCAATAGAGATTTTTGCTTTCGACCATGGTTCTCTTATGAGAAACAGAACTACGAGGAACTTCAGAGTTTAAGAAAACAAGATTCTAAGAATGATGTATATGAAATATCTGGTTTTTTTACTTGAAATTTCGGTCAGATTTCTGGACTTTTCATCTAGTTTATATATTGATGGGTGATTTGAAACTGGAGCTCATCTATCTATTCATTTTTATGTATTCTGGTAAAACTTTGCTATTGTGCTACTGTTTAAGAATGCTAAAACTATTCAAACATGTTTCTTTGCAGATATTTCTTTTAGGTGGGAGGTTGATATTTGGCCCTGATGCCAAGTCACTACTTGTCACACTGTTGTTAATCATTGCTCCAGTCATTATCTTTTGTGTTTTTGTCGCAAGACATCTTCGCCATGAGTTTTCATCCTATAACGCTGGATATGCAATCCTCGTAGTTGCAGTTGTCTTCACTATTCACGTTAGCTCCTTCCCTCTTCCTCTTGGTTATTATCTATTTATTGTGACCTTGCTCTAAGTTGTTTGACCATACAATCATGCTTCTGAATAGTTGTCAAGTGACTGTCCATTTTATACACGTGAAACAATAAATCTGTGGACATCTCAAGTATTAACTAATTTATCTAATTTAATAGCTCATACATGAACATTGTGTAAACTCTTTCTTTCGCACTTTCTGAGCTTTGCGGGGATTAGATCATATTAATACTTTCGTTGGATTTTCTACAGTAGTTCTAATAACTGTTCATGACAGAGAAGGCTGATGAAGAAACTTTTGTGCATCATAGAAACAGGCAATCGCGTTTTTTTTTGCTTGGTACGCTTGAAGATGGATATTTTTGGCCTTGATCAAGGACTGGATGGGGAAATTGAATTAACAGCTAAATCATTTGAATTCATTTCAGTCAATACACCTCTATGTTTCATACGAATGGTTGCTCAAGTGATTTTAAATAGCGTAAATTCCCACCATCAAGTTGTACAATAAAATCGTATTGCATCAATCCATAGCTACAACCAGGTTTTATGAGATGAGTTTTTGTCTCCCAAAGACCAATGATTTGTGCAGTGAGCATATATATTTAGTATGACTTGCAACCCTAGAAAGGCACCCCGATTTAAAGATACCATTATAACCATCTTTGTTGATGTGTGCGATATTGAAATGGCGAAATAACTTTTAACCTAACTTTGGATTACAGAAATATTTGATATAGCCATCCACAGCTTGGTCCAAAAGCATTTAAGCATTTTTGTGTACTTGGGATTGGTTCTCATAGATATAAGCAAATCCATATTAAGTGATTACATATATGATTTTGTGTAAGACAAATTAGGTTGATGAAATAGCCACTATGGTTAGATCTTTTCCCTCTCTGCTATTTTTTTTTTTTTCAATAGGAATCCCTCTCTGCTAATTCAAAAACCTTGTTTTTTGAACTAATATTTGATCTGTATTTAATGTACTTCTACTATCCACGTATTGAACTATTTGAATCACGTGGCTTATGCTTATCGCCTTAACTGATTCCAATAGGTTTTAGTGCTTCTGCTTCTGACTTCAAGTCGAGACCCTGGAATTGTACCACGAAACTCACACCCTCCGGAAGAAGAGTTCCGTTATGACACATCAGCATCAGTCGAGATCGGTGGGCGGCAGACGCCGAGCCTCCAGTTCCCCCGAACAAAAGAAGTAATGGTCAACGGACTCCCTGTGAGAATCAAATACTGTGACACTTGTATGCTATACAGGCCTCCTCGTTGCTCACACTGTTCTGTTTGCAATAACTGTGTCGAGCGTTTTGACCATCACTGCCCTTGGGTAGGCCAGTGCATTGGCTTGGTAGGAATCTCTTTATTTAATTTTTTTTTTTATATATTTTATTTCGGTGAACTGCTGCTATATAAGCCTAATGGGTCCTTTTCTTTTCTTTTCTTTTCTTTTTTTTTTTCCTTATCTTGTTCGACAGAGAAACTACCGTTATTTCTTCTGCTTTGTATCTTCGGCAACACTTCTTTGTGTGTACGTGTTTGCAATATCTGCTTTGTACATAAAAGTATTGATGGACGATCATCAAGGCACCGTGTGGAAGGCCATGGCAGAATCCCCTGCATCTGTGGTTCTCATGGTCTATTGTTTCATATCCTTGTGGTTCGTTGGTGGGCTCACGGGTTTTCACTTATATCTACTAAGCACGAATCAGGTGAGCTTCTTTATTTCATCCGAAGAACTAAAAACATGATTCAGCGAGTTTTCAATATTCGCTTTATTAATCTACCAGTTATTTTATTCCTTTGATAGACGACGTACGAAAATTTCCGGTACAGATCAGATAACAGGATCAACGTATACGATCGTGGCTGTGTTAACAACTTCCTTGAAATATTTTGCACCAAGGTGAAGCCCTCGAAGAATGATTTCCGGGCTTTGGTGCAGGAAGAGCCACAGAGGGTGCCACCCGTGCACGCCTCACGGGAGCTCGGACCGGAGGATAATTACTCGGGGGACGATCGGCGAATTAAGGTCGAGGATGATTTGGATATCGGTGGCGATCTTTTGAAAATCTCGCAACGCCATAATAATATAGAAGATATAGAGGCGGACATCCGGAGCAGGGGTAGTGACGTGCCGCGTCATCATAACTTGTCAGAGGCTGATTCGGTCTTAGGTTCGGACAGGCGGGTGGTGGATTCGAACACTCGGCAGTCGAGCTGGGAGATTGCGAACGATGGAAATTATGCCACTTCAAAAGAAATATGAAAATGAAGAATGAAGTGAGGTTTTGAGGGGTCTTGCTTCATCGATGGAAGCGAAGCAGTGAAGTTTTATTACGGTTAGGGTAAAATTTGTGTAACCATTCTTTAACTTGCTTGTTCTTGATTAGATGTAGCCTCTCTCTCTCTCTCTCTCTCTCTCTCTCTCTCTCTCTCTCTCTCTCTCTCTCTCTCTCTCTCTCTCTTAATTATTATTATTTTGTATGGAAGCATTGAAGAGTGAGGTTTTTATGATTTGCTGGGGAGAATGTTGTTTCTTGCTTGTGTTTTTCTGAAGTTTCTCATAATCAGATGACCAAGGAATCTGATCGGTTGATCGACCACCGATCAGGCTATATAGGTTCAATAGTTAAATTGGTAACTAATTTATTCATATATTTAAAATACATATTTTACTTTTAAGTAATAACATATATATAAATAATATTAATTAATATAACTTAATACATTCGAATTACTAAACTAATTAATAAATTTTATACATTCGAACGGTTTAAATGCTGGGCGGTTTGATGGTGATGTGGTTGTTAGTAATGGCTCAAGGGAAACCGGTTGGGATCCGGTCGTCATTGTCATGTGAAGGGGACCGGATAAACATCATGGTAGTGGGGTGATTGGGAGTGTTCGGCGTCGCTCGGTGTTCGGCACCTCTCAAGTGCTCGGCCTTGGGAGGTACTCGGCGGGGGTGCCCGGCGCAAGGTTTTCGGTGACACGTGTTCAGCACGAGGTGCTCGAACTTGGATGATGCTTGGTGGGTGCTCGGCCTTTGGAGGTGTCCGGCGGTCCTCGTGCGTCCGGAGGTTCTCGTGCGCGTCGAGGAGGTTAGAACCTCAGGGTGACTTTGTGATCAAGTTACGAAGGAGTTAGTAGTAACAAGGACTCTCGGGATTCAGAAGACCTTTTAACCTAATTAAGAGTTTGATATGAAGAAGACTTCTTATCCCACTGGGACTCTCCAAATTTCTCCTATAAAAGGGAGTAGGTTCATTCATTTTACACAACACACATTCATGAGTTATCTCGTTACTCTGCCGTTTTCTCTCTAGACCATCACTGACTTGAGCGTCGGAGTGTTCGCGCCGGGACCACCCCCGGCGTGCTTTGCAGGTACCGACGATCAAGGAGACGTAACCCGGTTCAAGAGGAGCGGTCCAGCGGTTCAAGTATTTGTGGTATAACAGATGGTTCAATCCGGACTAGAATAAAGGTCGGTTCCCGGACCAACCGGTTGAACCGGCCAGTCCGGTCCGATTTTCAGAACAATGAGAAATATCATCATTAATTGCTTCAGCTAATTTGCCATGCAAAAAGGAAATGTCTTTGTAATTTATTATGTGAAATCTAGTTTTTGAGTTAGATTGCCGTAAATAAAAAAACAGGAAATGAGTTTGTAATTTATTTTGTCAAATTCAATTTGTGAATTAATCCTTCCATTATGTAACACATTTATGCGGATGACCAGCACAAGGATGATTTAGATATACACAAATTCATTATCATAGAATGTTTTTATCATGGAAACATTATGTTTTTATTAATTTTTTACACGTGACACTTTTTTTTTGGGTTAAATTTTTTACACTAATCATGGTAACAAATATTTAAAATGGAATGCTATAACAAAATAAATAAATAAAAAATTAAATCTTTAATGAAAAATTATTTTACAAGTTTTTATATACATATGAATAAATCGCATATTTCAACGTAAAAATATTATTTTTTAATATATAGTTATACAAAAAAAGTAATGAAATTGGTCACAAAAGTTTATGGGGATGGACTGTGGTATTGTAGCCATTGTTTTAAATAGCTCGCTATATAGCTTTTTTTCGAAAAAAAAATGCGACGTAGCTTTATATATTTAGCGTTTTTCCCTAAAAGCTTGCGCGAAATGTCAAAATGACACGCTTTCTTAAGCTATTTTGCGCTATTTCACGCTATTGTGCGCTAAATTGCACTATATTTCTACAACGACATTTGAACAATAAAATAATAAAAAATTCATATTTTTTAGGGATCATAGTCATATTTACAAATGACAACTAAAAACTAAATTTTTTGATAATCCAAATTGTCTTGTTGAGATCCAGATTGTCTCGCTGAGAGTCATTTTGGGAATCCAAATTGTCTCGTTGAGAGACAAATTGTCTTGTTGAGATCCAAATTCTTCCTATGGGAGTTTTGTTATTCAGTTTTCTGTGGCTTTTCGGATATTCGCATCTTGTTTTTGTCTTGAAGGAGCCCGTAATTACGTATTCTCAGTTCTAGGGTTTTTTCTGGGATTTTGGGGTTTTTGGGATGGAGGATAATTTGGGTGGCTTCGAGATAGGGGGCGATTTGAGTGGGGATGTGCTGCGGAAACTTCATGCTTGTTCGTTATCTGAAAAAAAGGCAGGTGGTGTTGAGTTGCGCATTGATGATGTGAAAGCTAGTGAGGTTGAATGTAAATGGAGTCTGTTCGGGAAAGTTGTTGGGGACAGACCTGCTAGTTTTATGGGTGTTAAGCGTACGATGAGCAGTGTTTGGAGGTTGCAACAATCGGTGGAAGTTAAGGAGATCAGCTCAAACTTTTTCCAGTTTCTTTTCTCCTCTATAGAAGATAAAGCTAAGGTAGTCGCGGGCAATAACTGGTTGTTCGAGAACTAGTACCTTATTCTAACGGAGTGGTTTCAGGGGCTTCATAGCAATCATCCTTGTTTTGAGGAACTAAACATCTGGGTCCAAGTGCTGAATGTTCCTCTCAACTGGATGAGTACGAAGGTGGGTATGAGAATAGGACAAATATTCAGCAAAGTGAAAAATGTAGTAATTTGGAAGGTGGGAGGAGAAGTAGGGAGCTTCTTAAAAATTCTTGTTGTGTTGAATCTAAAGGAGTCTATCCCCAGATGCACTGTTGTTAAACTTGGTGATCAGAGTACAATGGTGGTATTTAGATACGAGCGACTGGTTAATTTGTGCTACTACTGTGGGATGATATGACACTTGGATAGGGGGTGCAAACGGAGGGCAAAAGATATAGAGCGGGGTAAGCCAGTTGAAGGTCAATTTGGGGAATGGCTCAAAGCAAAGAGACCTATCATGGTGGCAGAACTTTCCTGGCCAGCAGCTCAGAAGATAAGAGTGGTCCACCTTATCATCATTCCAATCAAAAGTCCATAGTCTCTGCTAGTGAAACTCCTGCCCCAAAGGCCAATGCTCAATCTGAGAGTTTCAAGGAGAGTACAGGTAAAGAGAATAGAGATATTGGGGAAACAAGCCTTTCACCTCAACAACCCAGAGCTTTAGAAATGGTTCCCTCTGCAGTGGAGCTCTATCCCAACTTAATGGAGCTTGGGGTGGAAGGAAATGAACTTTTCATGGAGGTGGAATCCAAAAATCTGAATGATCTGTTAAATCTGGAGTTCGCTGCTAGAGGAAGAAGTAATGTGGTGGGGGGATCTAAATCAGTGGCTTCTTGGAGGAGAAAGCATAGCAGTGCTGGTCGATTATTGAGGCTACCTGAGAGTGAGAGTGCTTTACCTTCTAATCCAGAGAGTGGCAATGCCGCCACAGACTCAAAAGCTTGTAAGAGGGGCAGAGAGATAGTTATCTATGAGAACGTTCAGAATAGTGCAGAGGAAGGATTTACAGAGAAAAAAATTAAAGTTGCTTATGTTGATTCTAAGGTGGAGAAGGCCAGCCTCAATTGGCCCCGAGGTGATCAATGAAAGTCAAGGTGTGGAATTGTAGAGGGCTGGGTGGGCCCTCTACAATTTCCCAGATGAAGGACTCTTTAAGAGTCCACCACCCAAATGTTACTTTTCTTTCAGAGACCAAAAAATCATGGGCCTTTACTAATACTGTTTGTAGGAAATTGGGTTTTGGTAGTAGGTGGCATCTGGTGAATCCCTGGGGGACCAGATGTGGTTTACTGATTATGTGGGATGTCAACACAGATATTAAGAAAATTGTTTCTAATGATTTCTGCATTCAAGTGGAGCTGAGAGGGCCTGGGATGAGAGAGTGGTGTTGGGTGATCTTTGTCTACATAAGTACAGACAGAAGTGAAAGGGTTAGTCAGTGGGAGTTTCTGGAGTCCAACAGAAATAATTGGGGCAGATACTAGGCTATAGCCGGTGATTGGAATGACATCATTAGCACTGATGAGAAAAGAAGTAGTGTGAGAAGACATGAATCCAACTTTAGAGGATTCAGATCCTTTATTCAGAATATGGGGATGCAAGAGATGGACCACAAGGGGGCTTTCTTTACTTGGGGAAATAACAGAGTGGGTGATGGATATTTGGAAGAAAGACTTGAAAAAGTCTTCACTTCATTTGATTGGATGGTTTCTTTCCCAAAGATGGAGGTTATTAATTTCTATAGGACAACATCACATCACAATGTGTTGTTCTTTGATACAGAAATGGAAGTTGACAGAGTTAAGAGGAGGTTTGTGTTTGGTAAGTCCTGGACAAAGCTAGAGGGTGTTCAAGAGGCTATCAAAGCAGGGTGGAAAATCTCAGTAGAAGGGTCACATATGTATCAAGTTCACCAAAAGATTAAAAGTACCAGGATGGCCCTTCTAGCATGGCATAAACCTGTCCACAGAAATAGTGAGAAAGCTGTTAAAACTTTCACTGAGGAGTTATAAGAGATGCGAAGAAGTGGTCTAGATAGAGATTGGGATCAATGGGGAATGCTGAAAGCTAATCTAGATTGTTCTCATAAAGAAGAAGAAACCTATTCGAGACTAAAATCCCGTGCTTTGTGGCTTAAGGAGGGGGATAGAAATACATGATTTTTCCATGCTTTCACTGCTCAGAGGAGGAAGACTAATCTTATTCAGAGGATAGTGACCAGAGCAGGAGTGGTATGTGACTCTAAGGAGACCATTGCAACCCACTTGGAGGATTTCTATTCAACCCTTTTCACTTCTAAAGGCAGATCTGAGGAGGATGAGATGTTGCAGCATATTCCTCATTCTATATCTGATGTTATCAATAACATTCTCATTCAGCCTTCGGAGGACATGGAGATCAAGGAGGCCCTGTTTAAAATGGATTCTGATAAAGCGCCGGGGGGATGATGGTATGTCAGGTTATTTCTTCAAACATTTTTGGGATATTATCAAAGATGATGTATGTAGGGCAGTTACTTAAAAACTGGAAGCATACTGTGATTATTTTGATCCCTAAGTGTTTGTACCATGATTCTTTGTGTAACTATAGACGTATCTCTCTGTGTGGTTTTATCTACAAAATAGTAGCAAAGATTCATGCTGAAAGGCTTAAAGTATGCGTAGACTCATGAATTTGTAGTGCTCATACTGCTTTTGTGCCTGGGAGGAACTTATTAGATACTGTGGTCATTGCCCATGAGGTTTTCAACTACTTTCATAGGCATAGATCTGGTCCTTATACGTTTATGGCTGTTAAACTGGATATGGAGAAAGCATATGATAGGGTGGAATGAGAGTGCATTAGGAAAATCATGGGGAAAATGGGTTTTCATGGGACTTTTATTAAGTGGATCTATGGTTGTATCTCTTATCCTACTTTCTCTTTTAATCTGAATGGGGAAACTTGTGGATTTGTCAAAGCTACTAGAGGTATCAGACAAAGTGACCCTCTCTCACCATACTTGTTCATTCTAGTTTCTGAAGTGTTTTCATCTTATCTGAATTTTAATAGCAGTATTGGTCAATTCAGGGGGATAAAAATTGCTAAGCAGGGTCCTATGTTGTCTCACCTTTTGTTTGTTGATGATGCCCTTGTATTCTGTAAGGTTGATGAGTCTCATGTTATGCTTCTGTTGGAGGTTTTGCATAAGTATCAATGTTTTACAGGGCAGAAAGTTAATTTGCATAAATCTTCTTTTTTCTTGAGTAAAAACTGTGGTTTTGGGCTGGTTAATAGCATTTTTTTCTATTTGAGGGGTGTTGTGGTAAAAAGGTCCTCTAGATATCTTGGACTCCCTTTGGAGATTGGTGCATAAAAAATGGATGCTTTCTCCTTTGTGGAGGAATCAGTAAGGGCCATAATAGAGAGTTGGAAAATTAATTTTCTATCAATTGCTGAGAAAGAAATATTGATCAAATCTGTACTGCAGGCTGTACCAATTTTTGTTATGTCTTTCTTTCTGATCCATGTTGGGTTGTGTAAGAATATTTGCAGGCTAGTGGCCAAATTCTGGTGGAATAAAAGGAGTTCTCAAGATCACTGCCTTCACTGGAAATCTTGGGATAAAATGGCCAGGACAAAAGCTGATGGGGGACTGGGTTTCTTGGATATTAAAACCTTGAACAGAGCTCTAATTCTGAAACAGCTTTGGAGAATCATTGATCAACATGAGTCTCTGGTCATCAAAGTCTTGAAAAGCAAGTATTTCCATGATTGTAGTATTTTTAACTAGAGATCTTCTAATAGTGATTCATGGTTGTGGAAGTCATGGGCCTCAATTCTTCCTGTGCTGAAAGATCACTTAAATATTATTGTCAGAAATGGTGCTGGCACAAAGTTGTCTGACTATAATTGGGTCCCTGGTCTTGTTGGTGGTAAACCCTCTCTTAGAATTCATATTGATGGGCATATGTTTTGGGTGAAAGACTTGTTGATTGCAGGTGGTTGTAGCTGCGATGAAAATCTTGTTAAAGCTCTGTTCAATGAAGTTGATGCCTCTAGAATATTGGAAATCCATACTTTGAACCCAGAATTGGTTGATCTTTGGAAGTGTCCTTTTGTTGATAAAGGGAAGTTCTCTGTCAAACTTTCTGTCTGTTGGCAATGTGTGTTCATCTGAGGTGGCTGGATGTAGTTCTTTGGCTGGGGTAACAAAAAAGCCTGACTAAGATGCTGGAACCTGAAGGTGCTAAGTAAGGTAAAACATTTTATATGGCAGTGTTTTACTAACATCTTGCCTGTAAATGTGAACCTGAAATCCAAGGGGTCTAGACATTGATATCCAGTGCAAAGTGTGTGGTGAGGCTGCAGAGACCCTGGAACATGTATTGTTTCAATGTGACAGAGCAGTAAAACTGTAGAAAATTTCCCTTGTGCAATGGAACAGAATCATCCAAGAGCAGCTGAGTTTCAAGCAGTGGTGGTGGTGGTGGATTAGTTCAATGATTGCAAAGACATATCTGAAGCCAGAATCCAACTTTCCACTTATATATTATGGTGGCTCTGGAAAGCTAGGAACATCTGGGTTTTTGAGGGTCAAATGCAACCAGAGGTGTGGATTGTGAAGACAACTATGAGAGATTGGCTGGACTTTGCAAATTCTGACTCCAGTTTTCATTAGAGAATGATTGAAGATGTGCTAGGCTTTCTGCAGTGGTCTATCTTTGGTTTTTTTTGGGATTTTTCCCTTTGTACATTCCCATTTTTATGGTTTTTGATATGAGATATATTATGCCGTTGAAAAAAAAAAGTAAAGTCCTATGTTGAATAGTGCAAAATATTTATCGTTCATTTTTGTTATATCATTTTATTTTTCGATATTTGAGATTTAAATAAAGACTAAAAAGTTCATATCTAAAGGTTAGAATTAAGTTGTAGTTAAATAAAAATAATAATTAAAATGCATATACTTAAAATTATACTATGACTTACCTCATTATATTTTTGTTTTTGTTTTTATTTTTTAGTATATTCGATTTATTATTAATATTTATATTATGATGATATTTATATTAAATGTTTGTGAGAATAATCCTTTGATGTTATTTTTTAAATCATTCAAATACTATGATATGTTTGTAATCAACCGTCCAATTTTATTATATGCAAATATATTTGTAATATTTCTATAAAAAAATAAACCCAAATAGCTTACGCAACACGCTACACTATTTACGCTACGCAGTATAAAGACCAAAACGCGACGCATTATTCTATACGCGTTTTAAAACATTGATTGTAGCACAAGGATGATTTAGATATACACAAATTCATTATCATAATTTTTTTGATTAAACGTGACAATTTTTTTGTTAAATTTTTTATATTAATCATGGTAACAATATTTTAAATGGGAATGTTACAATAAAAAGGAAAAATACAAAATTTAATCTTTAATGAAAAATTAATTTACAATTTGTTATATACATATAAACAAATTGCATATTTCAACGCAAAAATATTATTTTTTTATCATATAGTTATGTTGTATATACAACTTTAATATTAACTTTAAAAAAAAAAAGAAATATATGTAAAGATTTCATTTTAAAGTAATATTAAGAAATTAATCAAATTGGACATAAAGTGAACACATATTATTCAGACAAATAATGTAATCAAATTAGACACATATTATTTACATGTAATATTTTGTATTTTAAACATGTTATATATATA
>CACSLK010010322.1:2623755-2638897 GCA_902706635.1 Striga hermonthica
AAAAAAAAAAAAAACTACCGCCCACAAAACATGAGTCCCTCAAGAAACAAATTGCAGGCCATCACCTTTTCCTTCTTCTTCCTCATTCTTTCAACCACAAAAGCACAGCCAAACAACCAGACCACAACTAGCCCCAAACCCCCCGGTCCGTACGAAACCGTGAACAACTTCTGCCTCCACAAACGGCTCAACGTGGCTAAACCCTTTTGCCTCAGAGTCTTGAAGAAACCTAAAGCCGCTAACACGACACTAAACGATCTCAATCCCCTCCTCCAAGTCGCCATAAATTCAACCTCCTCCTTCGTATGCCGAACCCTCAACAAACTTCTCGACCTGTCGGAGGACCTAACCACAAAACCTCCTCTCATCCCAGCAATCGACAGTTGTTTGACGTCTTACGAGAATGTGGCCGAGTACATCACAAACGTGTTGTCTGATGCTTCTCAAGAGTCATCCATTGCAGGTTTAGATGGCCAGGTAATCGAGGAATATATAAATGGATGCATGAAGGCCACGTCTAGGATAAGGGAACCCGATATTGAGGACTGGAATAACGAGGCCAAGAGTTTTGCCAAGCTCTTGATTGACATTGCTGATAGCCTCACCAGTAATGAATCTAAACAAGATTAAAAATCAGTAAGAGGAATATATGGGCATGTTTCTATCGAATGAGACCTATTATTAATTTGATATGTCTCTCGGTATTCAATATTTTTTTGTTATCAAGAAATAAGGAGTTTGAATCAAGGGCTCCTTTATTATATATTTATGGGACAAGTTACAGGAGAATTCATTCTTTCTATTTTCTTCTCCTTTTATTTGTTGTCACTATGTAACTGCAAATTGCAATTGGCATTCTCCTCACTGATTTGGCATTCTCCTCACTGATCAAGAGAGTAGGGCAAACCTCAAAAAGAACTAAAAATTATAACAAAAGTAAGAAAAAAATCTAATTCTGAACACTTCAGTAGCCCGTATATACCAATTATGTGGAAGGTTCAACTCAACTTACAACTTTCCATGGTCCTGAAAAAGCAGTTCAAGTAATACATCGTGCGTTCACAGTTAACCATCATTGTATTTCATCTTCTTCACCTTTCTATTTCGATCAGGAACTCAATTAAATGTCACACAATAAAAATTCTCCTTAGATTGAATGTCAACAACATGCTCCATAGTTCTCCTAAAATCATCATGATGCAGTGTCGTAAATGACATTTAAACCCATTCCAGCCTGCCCTGGTACTCGACGAGGTGTTGAATTTTACCATTAGGTAAAAGAGCCAAGTTTTTAACTTTAGCAGGTCTTGTGCTGTAGTTCACTTCGAATCTTGGCAACTGGTTATCATGCTCTTTCATGCTCGCCGATGTATCGGGCGGGACCTCATCAAGAAACTCATCAGCAATATCACCATCTTCATCTATCCTAAGGCGTTTTGCATACCATCTCAAACCCTGTGCAATTAAGGAAAATGAGGATAGAGATGTTGCCAAAAGCTTTTAAAGAAAAGAGAAATAAAAAGAAAATTTTTATGGAAATGTATGTAATAATAAATAAATAAATTCTATAACTAATCTGTCAACTATGCTTCGAGGGAAAAAAACCACAAGTTGTATTTTTTAAACAGAAAATCTTTTAATATGCTGTTTCCTTTTTTATACCGAATAAGAAGAAGTGCACAGGGTCAAGCTAAAGTCCTGATACCTGCAGAATATTACGATCCATGTATCTCAACTATTTTCTTGTTCATATGTCAAATGAAAATTCTGTAAATCTATCTATTCAGTTTATAAATTATTATCTGCCTACTGAAAATAATGCAGAAGCTTTTCCAACACCAAATTTTCTCCCATCATAATACACCCATTTTACTTATTTCTTTTTCAGAAGAGAGAGTAAACAAGATAATCCAGTTCATAATTTTTCAACTTGTTAGGGTCCCAAAGCATGATGGACTTCAGTATTCACAATTGCCTCCTGAATCGGATATCTCACAAAAATAGCAGTGCTCGAGGGCCTCTAATTAGCAGAATGTACAACCAGCAGTTTAAGCTTCAAAAGCATCCACCCTTCCCCAATCTGTGGGGTTTGTTTGTATGTGTTTAACTACAAATACATATGTATATATAAATTCAACCCAGAAAATACAGATGCAATGCTCCCATGGAATCATATTGAGTGCATTATGACCGAAAGAGAATAACAAACACCCGTAAGGGAAGAAACTTAGGGATGGTAAAGAGGAGAAATACAATTTTATTTATCTTTTACTCATAACTATCACAGAATAAGGCAATTAACTTAATCTTCCCTACCTTCAATGAAAGACATCATGCACCTAAATGTAGATCATATATAAATGCTCCTAAAGGATAGATTGGAGAACAACAGTTTTAGTGACCCACAGACTCAAAATCTATCCTGTGTTGAAGTTCGTATTTGGCCCTTGCATTGCCTCTTGCCTTATCCACAGAAATTCATCCTCTACACATCGTATATCTTGCATCTCCTCACCTTTTCCTGGAAACAGTCATCCTACTACAGAGAGAGCTCTGATCAAGTTTTATGATTCTTGAAAGTTTATCCTATCATCTCCTTGTTGAGAAAATAAAATTATAAGTTGAACCAAATCAAAATATTTTGGCTTTTGGGTGATAACTTGAGAATCTTGGCCGACAATGTCAGCTCAAGAATTGGGTCGAAGTTGATAGACCAATAGACGAATCGAAACAGGACTATACAAAACCCCCCTAACCTAAAGAACTACAACATGGACGAGTTCATATTCCGAGGCATAATGTCGTCACTCGTCAGATCTAAAAAAAAACATAAGCATATGCTTGACATCCAAAGACTTCATATTAACAATCATTTCCACAATATGGACGAGTTCAAGCAGAAAAGAGAACTTAAACGCATCAGCTAAACCAAGAAAGTAAATAATAAAACAAACAAAAGGAGAAAAATCTCATCGCGTGATTCCTCGGACTAAACAGACCTGAATTCCACCGTCCCCGGCGGGGCAGAACACGAGGAGCGGAGGAGGCGGGGATCGCTCAACGGGGACTTGAACGGGGACACTGAAGCCCCTGCGGGGAAGATGCTGAGCTGAAGCGAATGCCCCTGCAGGAGCCGCCCCCGGCGGCGACGACGATGACGGGCCGGCGGCGTCCGCAGCTGCATCGTCGTGTTGATGCTGTTCTTCGTCTCGAGCAAACCCTAGCAAGCCCGCGAGTCTCTTAAACAATCCCATAATCCCCAATACATATAAACAATTGAAAGAGTACTGATTCGAGTTTCTGAATTTGCGAGATCAGTAGGTTTTTGAGCTACGGATTTTGGAAAAATGCTAAGAAGATGATCCAAATTCTGGAGGCTGTTGAAAAAACACATCTAAAATGATCTATTTATTTTACTTTATTATAATATAATATATTTATATTTTTCAAATATTTTATAGATAATTAATTAACTTATTTTTACTTAATTTGAAAAGTTTTATGCTAATAATGTACTATTTTTTATTTAATTATCAAAATTTTAGGTTATGAATATTTTAATTGTTTTAATCACTGAAATAATTAAAGTGGTTTAAAACCACAATTAATGTTATAACCTTTTTGACCATCGTTTTGTATTTACTTTTCTAGCATTAAAAAAAAAATTGTGAGATAAATGCACTAGAGGTGTTCACGGTCCGTATAGGTCCAGTTTTAGCCCAAATCATGATCAAACCGAACTTAACAGTTAATTTTTTTTCTTGTCCATAATCAGACCGGTTTTATTTTTAACCGGCCACAATCCGGACCGCATTGGACGGTCCGGTTTGGCGGTTAACCGGTTAAATCTAAAATCTTTGTTTTGGGTTTTCAATTTTTTTTTTTTTTTCATTTTGGATTTAATTTTTACTTTTTAATTTTGGGTTCAAAAGAGATTATTTGGGCCTAAAAATTAAGAAAAACAACAATAAGAAATAAAAAACACAATTCGTCTCATACGCATAATAAAATACACATCTCGTCCCAAAAAATTAGGAAGGAGGTGGGAAAATTTGAAAATAAAAAAACGAAGGGCTGTAAATGAGTCGAGCCGAGCTCGAGCTTAAGGTGTTTGAGCTCGAGCTCGAGCTCTTAACGAGCCAAAAATCGAGCTCGAGCTCGGCTCGTTAAGGCCTCGAGCTCGAGCTTTAACGAGCCGATCTCGAGTTTCAACTAGTCGAACAATAAAATAATTACATAAATTTCACTTTTCGAGCCTTATCGAGCCGAGCCGAGCTCGGCTCGTTAACCAAACGTGCTTTAAATGAGCTCGAGTTCGGCTCGTTAAGGCTTCGAACTCGAGCCGAACCGAGCCTTAACGAGCCGGGCCGAGTCAGGCTCGTTTAATTTAACAGCACTAAAGTGAAAAGTTATAGTGTCTTACAAAATTAAGTCAACAAAATGCTAAAAAGTGAAAGTGAATGTATTGTATTTGTCGGCCATAGTGAATGACCGAATGTATATATATATATATATATTTATTATAATTTTTTAATATTTCGGTCCGGTCCGGTTAAACCGGCGGTTTGCCGCAGGTAATCCGTTAATCGGACCGGTTATTCTGAATTTTTTAAAAAAAAAATTAACCACTGGATTTTTTAAAGTTTTTTTAACCGACCATTTAACCGATCCGCGATCTGGATTGACGGTTTTTTTCGGTTAAAACCGGACCGTGAACACCCCTAAAATGCACTACAATATCATTTCAAATTAATTAGGCCTAATTGCTTAAAAAACCCCGACCTTTTACTAAATTGCATATAAATCTCAACTTTTTTAAGTTGGCCATTAAATTCCCAACCTTTAATATTTGTTGCATTTTAAGCTCCGACGAAATTTCCGAGCCCATTGTTGTTGAGCTGTCCGACGAGGTGATGAGATGACTGAGTAAAAAACTGATGTGGCTTTTATGTTTTATAACATACATATACCCATTTCCACATCACAATTTCTTTATTTCTCTCATTCCCAATTTTTCCCCTCTCTGCAACCCTAATCTCGATTCTTCAACCCCAACTTTGAGGAGCTGCAAAATTAAGAGGAAAGACAAAATTGAGAGCTAACAGAAGCATATCAGAGGTGGAGCTCGAAATAATTTGTTGTGTCATCAATGGAGAACATGTATTCCCCCTGTGCCAAAAGATAGGGTTTCGTGATTTGGGCATTTTTTGTGGGATTTTGAAATATTGGTTAATTCTTTGAAATTATGTTTTGCATATTCTAAATTTTCTTATATATTGTACGTATGTTTAAATGTATCCATATTTGAAACTTGCAGGGATGAGTTCTCCATTTATCTAAACTATGGTGGAAAAATCAATAGGACCAGTTTAGGGATGGAATATGATGGATTTGGTTTTAAGATTTTACATGGCTTAGATGTCGATAGGTTTGGTTATCTAGACTTAGAGGATGAAGTGCAAAAGCTTGGATACACAAGTTGGGGTAAGTTATATTACAAAGTTCCAGATGTTGAAGGGCATGATGGTATGAGACTTGTCCATAATGATGATGGAGTTATGGAGATGATAGGATATGTTCAAAAAGGAGAGAAGATAATTGATGTTTTTGTGGATAACTTCTTGGAAGAAGAAAATGAGGGTGATCATAATTACTCTGAAATTCAGACTCATGAAGATGAGCCTATTGTGATGATACCAATGGGGAAGGACAGTACTAAGGGGAAAGGCTTTTTTGATAGTAGTGAAGATGAAGATTATGTGCCTGTAGATGAGAGTTCATCTGATGATGGATTGTCGGATCATGAACTTGCTTCAGATGATGAAGAGAGAATTGTTGCCAGGAGGAACTTTAAGGAATATAAGAGGGCTGCTCCATTTGAGAAGGATGTTAATTCAGTACAAGTGGAATTTCCTGATGATTAAGCAGAAATACAATCTGAGGGCTCAGATTTTGACCGTGCTGTAGTATCTAACTCTTCCAGTAGTGATGAGTTTGATGTAGATGAGGGAAGACCTAGGAGTAAAAAAAAAAGAATCTTTTATGATCCTAACTACGATCACAAAAAACATTGATTTTGTGCTTGGGATGAGGTTTGAATCTGCAGAACAGATTAGAAGGGTTATACAAAAGGTTGCCATTGTAATGGTTACAACATAAGAAATGTCAAAGACATCAAAAGGCAAATACAAGCCAAGTGTGTTGAGGGTTGTCCATGGAGTCTTTATGCTTCTCCAATTATGTCTGAGGGTAGGTTTGCAATTAACTACTTGAATCATGAACATAGATGCCATAGGGATGTGCACACTAGACAAGTGACAGGAGATTGGATTGCTAGGGAGTATATTGGCACTTTTAGGAAAAATCCAAATTTCACAATAGCTCAATTGGCAAATGACATATTAAGGAATTATGCAGTTCAACCTACCAAATGGAAACTGTATATAGGGAAATGGAAGGCTTTAGAAATGTTGAGAGGATCCATTTTTTATCATTATGCCTCTCTTAGAAGTTATATGGCTGAGCTACAAAGAGTTAATAGGGATAGAAGATTTGAGTTTGAGTTACAAGGAGATTCTGTGTTCAAATCCTTTTACATTGGATTTAGTGCCCTTAGGAAAGGCTTCTTACAGGGTTGTAGGCCAATCTTAGGCTTTTGATGGTTGCTTTCTAAAGACCTTTTTAGGAGGTGCACTACTTTGTGCCACAGCAAAGGATGGAAATAACCATATGTACCATGTGGCTTGGGCAGTGGTTGAAGCTGAGAATGAAGCATGTTAGAAATGGTTTTTATCCATTTTGTTCAAGATTTGGGAATTGGTGATGGCCTTGGTTTAACTTTTGTCAGTGACCAACAAAAGGTAAGATCATATCCATCTATCTTTAGTTGGTTATTTTTATTTCTGTTTGTTTTTTTTCCTTTTTACTTACTAGTTATTCTTATTGATGAATAGGGATTAATTAATGCAATTGAGGACCTAACACCACATGTTGAGAACATAAACTATGCTAGACATGTTTATATGAACTGGAAAAAGCAATTCAAGGGCCAAGTGTTGAAGTCTATATTCTGGAGATTGGTGTTGAGCACACATAGAGCTGCATACAACATTGCTCTAGATGATTTGAAAGCAGAAAAAGTGGAAGCATATGATGACTTTTTAGACAAAAATCCTTCCAGGTTTTGCAAGGCTTTTATTTCTCCTATGCCTAGATCAGACATGATTGAAAATAATGTTAGTGTAACATTTAATGGATATATTTGAAGGCTAGGGGAAAGCATATTATAGAAATGCTAGAATGCATTAGGAGTGAGCTCATGCACAGACAATATAATAAGCTCATGGAGGTGACTATGTGTGACACAACCAGCTGTAGGGATAGATTTCAAGTGGCATGTGATGAAGACCAGTTTGTTGTTGATTTGAGAAACATAACTTGTACATGTAGGGAATGGGATATCACAAGAATCCCTTGTATTCATGGTTGTTCAACACTTAATTTTCTTCACAAAGATGCAGTTGATTATGTTCATGACTGGTATAGTGTTCAAAAGTACATTAGTTTGTATTCCATTGCACTGGAGCCAATTAATGGTAAAAAATTGTGGCCTGTTGCTTCTGGATATCCTATCAAGACACCAACATTCAGAAAGATGCCTGGGAGGCCTAAGAAGAAAAGAAGAAGGGCTCCTGAAGAAGAGAAAAAATCTGCCACGAAGTTGAAGAGGTTTGGTCTCCAAATGACATGCCAAAATTGTCTTAAAAAAGGTCACAACAAAAATACTTGTACAAAAGAACCGGTTCAGAGAGAAGAAAAGGTAACATATATATTCAACTGAATTTGATATAACACATAAAAATGTATACTGTCATTTTCTTTTTATCTTGGCAGAAACCAAGAGGTAGGCCAAAGAACACCCAATCTTCATCTGAAGTTCCTGTTGTTGAGCCAAACAATTCATCGAGAGGAACTAAGCTACCAGTTAGAAGGAATGTCAACCATCAACATAGTTCAACTGTTCAAAAAGAGAGGGCAATGGTAGTTTTTATTTGCTTAATTTTTCAATTTATGTATAGTTTAGATTGAAATCATCAATTAATTTGAATGTTGATACTTTATAGGCTAGGAAAGGATTTGGTCTTCTACAATGTGAAGAAACAAGCAATAGTTATCTGAGGGTATGTACATGTCATTTTTTTTACCCTTTTTTCATGGATTTTGTTTTTTATCTTAAATGTGCATAATAAAATTGTATGTTCTTTTGTATTGCAGATGTCTTCTCATAGAAAGATTCACTCCATACCCTCAAAAAAATCAACATCAATTGGTGCAAGCAAAATGTCACAGGCATGCTTATTTATTTATCCTTTTTTTATGCATTTATTGCCTTGATAATATATAATGGCATAGTTAAAGTCTCTTTAGTGTCTGAGGATATGATGATTGTATTGCCATAGTTATAGTTAGTGTAAAGGAATGATGATTGTATTGATATAGTTACAATTGGTGTTGGCATAATTGTAATTGCTAGGAAACTTGTTTCAGTCTCTATAGTTACATATTTTCATTTTACCACTTTTCTCTTACAGTTAGATATAAAAGCTGTAAACACATTTGATTGTTGAGATACAAAAGCTATAAAAACATTTGATGTTCATAAGCTCAACTACCTATCAGTGCTTTTTTGGTTAAGTATTCTTATATCTATTTTCTGCTGTAGATTTCTGTTCATGTACCCTCAGGAGATTCAACATCAATTGGTGCAAGCACCATATCACAGGCATGTTTTTTTTTTATTCACTCCAAACCTGTTTCAGTCTCTTTAATTTCATATGTTCATAAGCTCAAGTGGTTGATGTCTACTCTTAAGCTTTGAAGTACCTATCAATGCTTTTTTGGTTGTCTGCTTATATCTATTTTGTGCTGCAGATTGTTGTCCATGTACCCCTCAGGAGATTCAAGGTTAATTGGTTCAAGCTCTAGTGCAAGAAGGACAGTTGCAACAGGCCTATGAGATGAAAGTAGAAAAAGTTGTGTAGATGACAATGTTTGCACTCAAGAGAGTGCATTAGACAAGAATTTGTGATCTTCTTTTGTATTTATTTTGGATTGAACATTGGTCTTTTTAGCTGAACAATGGTCTTGTCAGAAATTGTGATCTTCTTTTGCATTAGACAATTGTTGTTTGGTGAAAACCATTGTTTTGGATAAAACAAGATAGTGCAATCTTGTGTTCATTTTGCCTTATGATATTGTGACATTAGACAATTGTTTTGGATTAAGACATTTTTTTTTGGTGATAAAAGTACAATGTACTAGTTGTTTGCAATTATCTTTATGTTGGTGTCTCTTTTACTTTTTGTTATCATGATTTACATACTATTGCATTGTGAAATGTACAATGTACAACAAAAAGTACTATTTCTTAATTAATAGAAAAAATCAAATGTCAAAAACACTATTGCATTGTGAAATGTACAATGTACCATCTTGTCATAAGTATTCTTTGTTTTCCTGAAATAATGAAACTTCTATTTCTCAACTCCAACATAACGTACAACAAAAAGTACCAGCAACACAAAGAACTAAACAAAGCAAAAGACAATTGGGATTTAAAAATCACACACAAACCTAGTACAAACTACCAGCAACACAAAGAACTAAACAACACTTAAACAACAATCAAGCTACCAAAAGAGTGCAAACTAAACAAGTACACATGCCACCAAAAGAGTACAAAGAAAACAGGCACACAGGCCACCATAACAAGCTTGTTACGGTTGGTTTATTTTTAATTAAACAACTGGAACATTGAAACAAATGCAACAACAAAGAAGAGTGCAAGTTTGAGAATTAGGAGTTTCTTCTCCAAATTTCTAGCTTTTTTCATAGCAAGGTCAAGTTGTAATTGCAATTCAACACTGTATGTTTCTTGAATCTCCAAGCTCTTCACCAACTCATTTTTCTGTTTTTTTAACTTTTCTACCTCAAAAGTTTTAAACTCCAACCTCTCTGAAAGAAGCTTCTCCTTTTAATTCTTGCACATTAGTTGCTCTTGCAATCTGTCCCTTTCTGCTTTAAGCTTAACAAAATAGCCCTTCTGAAATGGTGGGAATTCCGGGTCGATCCAAACAAACATGTCACAATCGTATTTGGACTACATAAAAAATAACTGATTGTCAAATTCATTCAAAACCTTACAAGCCAATATGTCACAAATTTTGGTAAATACTACAAAAGATTAACCTGTTGTGAAGTTTTTTACCTTATGGTGGTGACATTTGCAGAATCTTCTTGCTGGGTTTTCATTTGTCATTGATGTTAACACATCTCCTTCTTCACCATGCTCGCAGACTACCGCCTTAATCGAGCTGCTAGATGTTCTGAAGTGCCGATTGTTTGAGCTCGTGCGAGAATTATCTGACATCGTGTTGATTTTGTTGAATGTTTTTTGTTCTCGTTGATATTGGTTCTCAATTTTGCAGCTCCTCAAATTGCAGGTTGAAGAAGATCGATTAGGGTTGCAGAGAGAAGCTCAATTTGGGAGATAATTGGGTATGGGAGAAATTAATAAATTGTGATGTGGAAATGGGTATATATGTTATAAGGCATAAAAGCCACATCAGTTTTTTCCTCCGCCATCTCATCACCTCGCCGAACAGCTCAACAAGAATGGGCTCGAAAATTTCGTCGGAGCAATGCAACAGATATAAAAGGTTGGGAATTTAATGGCCAACTTAAAAAAGTTGAGATTTATATACAATTTAGTAAAAGGCCGAGGTTTTTCAAGCAATTAGGCCAATTAATTTTGCCACCAATTCACTGAGTGACGTATTGTTTTATCATTACTACTACACCCGCGCATGATGTTAAAAATAATGTGAATGAATTATAATTTAAATAATTACAAAATATTTAGGCCTCATTTACTTTTCGGGATAAACTAATTTAATCAACATCACTTTGCATGTCATCATTTAATCTTATGTTTACTTTGCATGTAGGATTCTTGTATAATTCAATCCATTGTTTACTTCATGTGACTAAATGGTAGTAATCACTAGAGATGATATGTGTGCCATTTTTATTAAAAAGCGAAAAGGTGCAAAGTCATTTTTCAGGACGAGCTCGACATTCATCGCCATGAAAAAATAATAAAAAAATGTTTTAAGAATTTCGGATGACGAGATGAAAGTGCTTACCTCAAACAAACAATTTGATTTATCCCAACGTCACCCAACAACTACCCGCACAAATTAGGGTTCTTCACAATCACCAGAAAATGTCATCCATGAAAAAAAGTCACAAATTAGGGTTCTTCGCGGTCACCACAAGATGAAAGATAACAAGAATTAAACAGATTAAAGAAATCGAAAGCACCTTTCACGCCCTTGAAAAAAAATTCTCCTGAAGGATGCGCGCAGCTATGATGGAAAAGGGAGGGGGCACTCGTCTGCAGTTAGGGTTATTCTTTGGGATGTGAAAGCTTTTTATGTTGGCATATTCGTAATTAAGGTGAAACATAGGGGTTTGACTGCCATTTTGTAGGCATTTTCGAGGGCAAAAAAGGGAGCCACAGTGCAGGATTGTAAAATCCGATGCCCAACACGGGATGAAATTAATCGACCAAATGAGGATTTCTGCTCCACAACACAATGCCACGTGGGTGCCCCGTCAGCTAAATCCTGTCCCAATCTGCGATAGTAAACATTGGATAACTGTAATATTCTATCCAAATCCTTTAAAGTAAATGAGGCCTTATAGAATAATTGGTAAATAGGTACAAATATGACTCAATAAAAATTAAAAAATATAAATTAAATACTTAAAAAAATATATATAAAAAAAGACTCAGTTTTGAAACACATACATTCAGTTTTAAATTAGCTCCACAAGTCTTTCACTTCTTTTAATTGGAAAATAAATTTCAATTTAATTTATTTGCCCATTAAGTCCAATGATGATCAGAATCACGTGCAAGATGGATCCCATTTTGTAATGTTACCAATATGCACAACAATCGTTAATGCTCACGTTGATAACAAATTATTTATTTTTTACACGTATGTCATGTGAAATGTAATGTAACACTCTCTCTTATTCATAATAAGTGTTGTTTTGTGAAGTTGCACATTAATTAAAAATAATTTTTTTGTCAATAATAACCCTATTTAATGAAGATAGTGATGAATGTTTTGAGAAAATATGAATAGTGAATATGAAAAGGCGTAATGTATTTATTAATTAAATGAGGATAATAATTAAAAAAATATGTACAAAAAATCCAAAACGTCATTTATTTTGTTAATGATTCAGCCAAAATGACATTTAAAAAGAATAGGAGGTAGAATAATTTTTATAATTGTATCAATTTGTAAAATGATACTAAAAGACATTTAAAGTATATTATATAAATTATAAAAGAGTAACATTTTTTTGAATAAAACAAACATTTATGATATATGATAAGAAAAAGTGTTGATGCATTATAGTAAGTAGAATTGAACTTTATCTATTGCAAAGATTTAGTAGCGATAATATATTCTTGTCATTATCTTGAGAAAAAAAACATGTGTTATAATAACAAAAAATTAACAATAATTAGAACATTATGCTAATTTTATTCATAAAAAATATAGTTGCATAATTGTGGATCAGTGAAGAGATAAAAATGTAGGCAATCACTTTGGCTACAAACTTTTAGATGACCTAAAATTTAAGTCTAAATGAAACAAATGATATCAACTAAAAAATATGGTTTAAACAAATTATGCATTTTGGCATCAAACAATTCAATCATTTAGGACAAAAACCGTTATAAAAGGCCTCGTATATAACAAATATTCCATTATATGATTGAATGATAAATATATATTGTTTATTCAGTCTTTACAGTCAAAATCATAGAGTCATTCGTGCTCTCCCTTGTCGTTGAAACACCCTCACTCTTTCTGGTATTAATTTTTTTTTTCCTTTCACAATATTATTTCGCAATATTAGCCTCTTTCTTAGCCGTAAACGAAACCAACTTCATATGTCATGTTCAAACACTAAATTATCAAATATTTATTTTGTATACAAACTGTACAATAAATGTTTACCTAAAAGTAGGAAAATAAATGTAAAAGTGTGTTTCCTTATATTTTTAAAGTTCGACCACAAGTGTACGGGTTCGCTCGTAGTATGTGGCAAGAAAAGTCGTATCTCAAGAGACCAAATAATTAATGTCTCAAGTACAAGATTATGATAGTGTTAACTATAGTTAGACGACCAAATATTAGATGAGTTAACCAAACTAAGATAATATAATCAAAAGATAATAAATCAAGAACAAAAACAAGGAAAACACGGAAGACAAATATATAAGAATTATAGATTCTAAAACTATGGTTTCAACTAACAATTAGGCTTTTTAAAAGATATCACAAGTAAATGTTTTCTTTATCTACCCTATAAGATGATCAACAAATTTAGCTTATCCTCCCTCTCGAAATCGATAAAACCGCATATAAATTACATATATTAGCGTCTCCACTCAACACATGCAATTCAACTCTAAATAGACAAAAGATGTAATATCCTCACAACAACCTACTAATTCTCGATTCAAACAAGAATTTTGTTTCATATAATAAAGACCTAATATTAAACTCGTCTCTCGAATTATGAACAATATTGTCAAACATGTAAAAACATTGACCAAGTGCTAAACATGAAATAAGAACAATATACTGAATAGAGTTCAAAAGAAAAAATCAATTATAATAATTCATCCAAAATCCCAAAAAAATAATCTAATACCAAGTCCTCGAATCAATTAAACTAACCATTCATGTTTGAATTCAAATATATAGACATATTAGGAACCGACATGATAAATAAAATATCTAAAAAAGAAGAAAAAAAATTATGAATTTCTTCGATCTCTCAATCTTCTTGATTCCTTCGTAGTTGGATATTCTTTTGCTTCCAATTGTTTCTCTTGTGTGTTCTAGGGTTCCTTGCCTTTTGTAACGTCCAAAAGCCTTTTCCTTTTCAAAATAGGCAAAAATAAAAACCAACATCTGCGCGCGACATGGCCATACAGCCCGTGTCACTGTCCGTGTCGCATGTATAGCCTCGAAATCTCACTGTTGCGGTGACACGGTCTTCAACACCAGCATAATGGTTGTGTCACAAATTTGCACTCTACTATTTGCTCGTTGCACTCGTTTCTTCTAGTTTTTTTCATCCGTGCATCAGTCTTTTATCATCTTAGGGATCTTAAGTACTAACCATGTGCGTCCAATAGTCAAAAGCTATACATGAATGTGGAAATATCTACAAAACAAGTACGTGTAATATATTTTCAACAAAATATAGAATTAAATCACAATAATGCAATTTATGCATCAGTAATGCAATAAATAAGCTCTAGATACCATATAAATATGGCGTAAAATCACCCATGAACAAGCCCCTAAACTTAAACCACTGATAGTCCCGATCAATGCATCAAACTCCTATCAACACACAAGAAAGCACAATCACAACTTTCAAAGTCAATCATGAACATTCTCAATAGGCATCGAGCAAATAACTTAACGAAGTCCTGGAATTTATAAACATAAAGAATGCTTCATCAAAATCATGGTTAATACTTTTAATCCACAAACCTCATTGGATAAGTGTATACTCTCACTCTTCAAAGTGTATAGGAAAATAATCGCTCAAGTCATTTCAATGTTGAAGAATTACCATAAGCTTGCAAATCATCTATTATTTCCACCACTTATTGTGCGTGCAATTCATGAATAAAAAAGGACTTTCATTTGATTGTGATGCAAGCTCATTGGTTAGGGTAGGAAAAATATGGATAACGTGACGAAAACTTTAGCATCTAGAACTACAAAACATGAACTTCACAACTTCATCACCTACCAATCAAGATCAACCAAACGAAATTATTGCATACCTCATTTCATTCAATACTCGTAAACCATACAAGAAATTGTAAAACTCCAATCAAACTGCCTTTTTTTTATTATTATTTTTCGGATTTTTTCTTATTTTTTTCATTTTTTTTTCACTTTTTTTTTATGACTCTTTCAACATCATTCAACTTCCACTATCAAATTATACCCTAGTTCACGTATTTCTC
>CACSLK010010322.1:2693206-2712102 GCA_902706635.1 Striga hermonthica
AAAACCAATGCTTTGGTGTATCCTACTTCTTCTTTTTCCTTTTTGGTTTTTTAATTTAGATGAAGAAAAATGCTACATTGTCAACTTAGTGTACAACTAGGTTGACAACACAAGTGTAAACTTCACTTGTGTATTTTTTTATTTTTAATTTTAGGAGTGTTTATACTTGTTTTGTCAACATAGTTGTACACTATGTTGGTTATGTAACATTACTCTTAGATAAAAGAAGACGTGGCAAATGGGCCAAAAAATTGTAGTAAAAGTTTTTGGGAGCAATATATTTTATGTTGATAAAAAATTATAGTAAAAAATTCACGGAATCAATTTCCCGTGATTCATGTTGATAATATTTTTTCAGCATAAATATTACAATATATTTTATGTTCTAACCATAATATTATTTTTTTTCACAAATATCCATTTTTTTATCTAAAAAGTATTTATAGATAAGTAGAAATTTTTTCTTCCAATTAATCAGACGGAATCAAATTGGTGAATTAATCTTTGCCAAAATTTCTTTTCTTAAACTTTACTTTGTTATATATATAAAATAAATCAAAAATTCTATGGAGCAATCAGATAGTTTTCTTGTAGAGCCATCGATCGCTTAGCATATTGACACCTGTCCAAATTGTATTTATTGTAGGACACGTGTCAATACACTATTGATGGATAAGTGTGGATTGCCCCATAAGTCGAGCCATCCGATGGCTCCATAGCAAAGCTGTAAAATAAATTATCCTTCACATTAATGTAATTTACCATTTAAGAGATAATGACCAGATACATCAAATAGTTTTAATAATGGTAAAAAATTAAACTTTATTTTAAATTGATTACATAAATAATTAACACTAACGTGCTTTAAATTTTTTTCATTACATAAAATAAAAAGAAAAAGAATACGTACAATTTCTATAACTTTAATAAATAGTAATGATATTGTATGACAACAGAGTTTGTAATAAAATAATAATTAAGTATTATATGGTGAACAATAATAAGTAAAATTGTTATTTTCTTTTATATAAAGTAATAAATATATATACCAAAATCACATTTATGTTATTATAAATGTGTTAGTGAGATAGTTTATTAATTATTTTACAAGCTAGCACTAATATACTCATATTCAATGTTTTCACTAATAAAAAAATGTTGATTATAAGAGGTGAAAAAAAATTATAACTTTATTATTTTTTAAACTTAACGTTGATTAAAATATATGAAAAATAGATGATAACACTATTGCTTTTTAGACTTAAGCAGATAGACATTTGAAAATAATTCATTTATTATCTCTGTCTCATGTATCGCACGGGATACATACTAGTTATTCCAAAACAACCATAAGTAAATCTAACGTTTTCAAAAGATGATTTGATTAAATATGATTACCATATTAATCTCCCAATTCATACCAAAAAGAGGATTCATTAACTTTTCCAACACAACTATAAATAACTTCGGTCCACAATATACCAAAGAAAAACACATTTAATTTGCCAACACAATAACATAAATTGAATAATATATTTCTAAATTTAGTAAATAGGATTTTTTGGCGAGAAACAGTTAATATTTTATATAGATATAGATATTATATGATTGAGAGTTAGAAAATTTATAATATAAATTACATTATACTTTTAAAATCTGATATATTAAAAATTGAAAATAATTTTTTTTTTTTAATAATGCTCGTATAATACGCGTGTTGTACAACTTCTATTATTATTAACTTTAAAACTAGAGTCGGCTTGAAATTCGATTTGGGAAAAAAAATGACGGCTTGTAGCAACTACCAAGTAGTAATTTTCATGTGAATATGAGAAATTCGAAATACAAACTCAAATGGACAGGAGATGAGTATTCTAGTAAGCGCCTAACTTGACCTAGTCAAATGGTCATACTAAAATTACAGGTTTATTACACTAAATCCCCTTGCATTATATAAAATCTGCGCGTTATCCCTTTATATTTCAAAAATTGCGTCAAACACCTTTGTATTTAATATCCGCATGCATACTCACCATTTGATGTTAACATCGTTACTTTAATACTGACGGCGTTACTTTTTCGTTAAATTTACCATTATACCCTTACTTTATCACTGAATTTACCATTATGCCATTACTTTATCACTGAATTTATCATTATGCCATTACTGTTAAATAATATATATTCTCTAAATTATATATAAATAAAATAATATATATAACATATTTATATGAATGTGATTATATATATATATATATGTGTGTGTATATATATATATATACATAAATATGTAACGTATAAAGAAAATAATATATATATATATAATATGTATATAACGGTTATTATATATACTATATATATATATTATAATATATAATATATTATATATAAATTATAATATATTATAATATATTATATATAATTATATTATAATTATATATTATATTATATTATATTATATATTTAATTATATTATAATTATATTATAATATATATTATAATTATATATTATATTATATTTTATATTATATATATAATAGAATATATATTATATATTATTATATTATATATATAACGTATAAAGAAAATAATATAAAAATTATACATATATATTCTAAATTATAATATAAATATATATTATATATTTTATATTATACAATATATTATAAAATATTTTATATTATATATATAATAGAATATATATTATATATTATTATATTATATATATATATAACATATAAAGAAAATAATACAAAGATTATACATATATAGTCTAAATTATAAATATATATATTCTAAATTATAACTAATATAATAATAAAGTATATATATACATTCTAAATTGTAAATATATATAAATATATTCTAAATTATAAATAATAAATGACTGAATAAATAGATTCTATATTATAAATAATATAACAATTGAATAAATTATATTCTAAACTATAATGATAATTATAAATTATGAATAGTATAATAATTAAGTATGTAGATTTTATTATAAATGAATAAATTGATTCTAAACTATAAATAATATAATAATTAATTAAATATATTCTAAATTATAAGTAATATAATAATTAAGTGAATATATTCTATATTTTAAATAATACAATGGTTGAATATACAGATTATAGGTTATAAATAATATAGTGATAAATATAAATTATAAGTAATATATAATGCAGTATATATATTTCATAATAATGGAGTAAATATGGTATATATTATAAATAATAATAGAATAAATAAATTATAAATATGAATAATATAATAATTAAGTAAATATTATTTATATATATTATATTATTTCAATTAAAAAATGTATATTTAAATGTTATATTCACATTTATTTTACATATATATTTATATTTTAATTTATTTAAATGAAATTATCGTTTTATTTTTTATTAAATAGTAATATATTTATTTATTATTTTCAAATTTCACATTTAATTTTATTTAATTTAATTTTTTTTATTTAATTATATTACTTTCCTTCTTTGATTTTATGCTTTGGAAGTTTCAAATATCATTCTTATAATTAATTTAGGGGTAAAAAAGTAATTTCCGCGACTTTTGGGTGAATAAATGAAGAAAAACCGCACAGCACGCACGTGCACACCACTTCTGTAACACCCCGCCTAGACTTACTAAAATCAGAGTAAATTTTTCGCGCTATAAATGGAAAGCACTGCTTTAATTTTCGAAAACTCATATTAATTTTTCGAAAATACTTTAACTTTAAAACACGGGGTGCTACTCAACTTTAATCTTATATCTTTATCTCTTTAATCTATCATGCATGCGGCCAAGTAAATTCATTCTAGAATTAAGGTCATGAATAATACCGGATAAAACATGCATATTCTGAAAATCTGACATAGTCTGACATCTGAAATAATAGTCTGAAATCTGACATCTGAAACACAAGTCTAACATGTGGAAGCAAGTATAAGTTCAAAAAAGCACACAAGCATAAAACAAACATAGATAATTCAAACATGTTCAAATACTACATGACATGTTTTCACAAAAATGTCCTGAAGCTGGACCAACACCACATAACTGCTCACGCTCCACGCGGGACCCCATCACCTGAAAAATAGGGTAGTGGGGAGGCGTGAGCACAAAGGAATCAACGGTGCTCCGCCGGAACCGGCACTGAATACTCAGCACAATTAATAACAAACTATGAAATCAACATATATATGAAAAAACTGGTCTGGCTATGGGACTAACGGTAAACCGGTACTCATGTGCACACTCTGGGGGTCCCCTCCCACAGAAATCAAGGAAAGGCACTAATCACCCCATCTGGACGCTAGACTTAGGCTGGGCATCGCCCACTCAACCAAGTCACAACTGACATCTGACATCTTGACCAAGACGGGATCACTCATCCGTCTCGGTCCTTCAATTTAATCACATATAGATCTCAGACATGGTAAATTATTAAAAGCGATGAAATACACAGTACATTGTCCCCACCTGGAAAACGGCGAATGCGGATGCTGAAATATCTTAAATATGTTGTGTAGCAGGCGGAGGCTCGACTCTCCTCAAGCTACAAATTATGAGCGAAATATTCTAAGTACTGGGCTCAGAATAAAACTCAAATCTTTAATATCTATTGTCTAGGTTCGCTCACTCTGCTTTTAAAAAATCATTTTAGGGATTTACGAGCTGATTTTAGAAAATATTATTGTCTTTGAGGCATTCTAGAGTTCTCTGAAATTTTCCTAAGTTTGGAACTAAAATCTGACTTAATCTAATCTGACTAAAATCTAAAATTTGTCTAAATCTTTAATTTATCTGGAATCTTAACTTTATCAGGAATCTTAACTTTATCTGGAATCTTAACTTTATCTGAAATCTTAACTTTATCTGAAATCTTAAATATATCTGAAATCTTAATCTGACTGAATCTGAAATATATCTCGAACCGTCTGGACTGACCGGACCGGTTCAACTGAACTGGACCGACAGCTCACTCGGAGTTGGTCGGTCATTCGCTTGTCTATGTGCAGCTCGGTTTGACCGTGGTCCGAGTTCGGCGCGGCAACTCGGGTCGGCACGAACTTGACTGACACGGCTTAGCCGATGCACGAGTTTGAAACGGTGTCACGGTCACTGACGCAGGGGCGTGCTTGGACCACGACTAACGGAATGACGCGTAGATGGCAAGTCGGATGGACTCGGTGCACGGGCACGCACTCGGGGGTTGACTCAGACTCGGTGCACGGGCACGCACTCGGCGGTTTGGCTCCAACGGTCGGACCAGGGACGGTCACGTGCACGAGACGGCGATACGCATTACGAATTGAAGATACAACGGCTAATAATTATCCAGACGGTAATAGGGTTCAATCATTTAAAATTGGATCCAGAAATATACCCGGTTATCGGAACTGGATAAAACTAGGGTTCGATTCTCGAAATTCCTAACTCATTTAAGGCCAATAATTAATATATATTTTCTATATGATTCATAATGAATTTATAGTCCACAACTGCAGCTAAAACCTCAATCAAACTAATATTTTATTTTTACGGCATTAACGTCTAGAGTCCCGATTTTTATAACTAAGTCATACGACATCCAAAATTTATGAAATTCGAGTCGTAGCATCCTCAATATACTAATAGTCAACGGTCAACATAACAAGTCAAACGGTAACTCCTAATCTAGTCAACTCCAAATTACTACGACCGGTCAATGCATTTGACCGGCTTGTTTACCTACCAAACAATGTCCACAAATTATAAAATTTGAACCTACGCCTCAAGACAATTTGTTACGATTTATCAAATTTAAATCATCATTTTATGACTTGTATACCAAGAGTTCAAATAATCGATCGTTCCAAGCTCGATAAATCCCGATAAATTCAATAAACACTCAAATCCTCAAATTTTCATTTTATAATTATCCATTTATCATAATAAAGCCATTGGAGAAGGATTCAAGCCAAAGTACCTAACCGGGCTCAAATCGGAGGTCGAAAAGACGAGAAACAAATAAAAGTACTCGGTGAAGCGAAACTGGGTCGTTGTTGCTCAAATGGGTCGAACCGGAGTAAATGTGAAGCGGGTCAACTCTGTCTGAGTTGACTGAGTCCGAGTTAGGGGTGACTCGGACGAGTCAGGCCGAGTTGACTCGGCGAGTGGTAGATCGCGGCGAGTTGGGGCGAGTAGGGCTGCAGGGTCGTGCGTGGAGGGTCGCTGTTTTCGGTCTCAGGGTGCTAGTCACGGTTCCGGTGCGGGGTGGCGCGGAGGAGTCAGTTTCCGACGTCAACTCACCGGAATCGGGCCTGGGTGGCTCGGGCTTGAAGCTGTAACGCCGGAACTCGGCTGAAAATGGCTGACTTAGTCGCGCACGGCGAGCTGGTTCGGTTCGGAGGTGAGCTGGTTGCGGTTGCGGTCGGCTAGGGCACACTCGTCGTGGGTCTGAGCTAGGGTGGACTCAGGCTCGTCGGTGTAGGTGGACCCGCAGGTGTACGGACACCGAGAGTGACAGGACGCGCACGCTGGGAGGCTGCCCGTCGCGCCGGTGGAAGGGTGTTGTGACTGGTCGGAGCTGCAACGGACATTAATGGCAGAGCTCAGCGTGAACTCGCCGGAACAAGGCCGTCGCGAAGGAGCTGCGACGGCGGGGAAGCTTGAAGGCGGCCATGGTTGCGGATCTTCCGGCGGGACTGCTAAAAGTGACAGCGAAGGGCGTTGGGCTCGTGGATAGACGACCAGATGGCAGCAACGTACGAGACGGCATGAGAGCTCGGCTTGGTGAGGACAAGGTCGCCGGAAAAACAGATGTTACGGGCTGACAGCGTGGATGACGAGCTCGGATGCAGGCTGACGTGAAGATGTCGGCGTTTTGAGGGCTTGATGTGAAGACGAGTTCCACGCCGACGGAAACACGACGGCGGCTCGCCGGGAAGGGTGACTGGCCGGAAAATGCTTGAGTGTGGAAGAGATAAGCTTGCTTAATGTTGGTGTTGGGAGATGTTGAAGAAGATGAAGATGAAATGAATGGATATGGTGTTGGGTGAAGTGGATAAGATGCTATTTATAGACCAATAGAAAGCTAGGGTTTGATAATCTTGTTGGGCCTTAAAATCGGGCCTAAGAGTCGGGCCTAAATTCGCTACATAATCGGGCTAGTAAAAATCCTAATACTCGGGTTTGATTAACCCGGATAGTGACTAGAAAATTAAATACTCAGTCTATAAATAAAATATGACGGCTTGTAGTAATAATTCCGACTTGGGCCGAAATTAAATATTGGCTTGATTAAAACACTACGAGGGCTCGATATTTAAAATATCGTTTGGGCTTGGAAATTAATTTGACTACTTGAACTAAAAATGGGCCGGCTAAAATTACTTGGATTCTAAAAATTAATTGGGCTCGAAATAGTCCAATTATTTGACTTCGGTTCGCTTAAATAAAATTTTGATTTTAATAACTAAAATCGAATGAATTCTTCATGGCTTAGACTTTAATACTAATTATTTAATTTAATGCAAATAAATATAATAAATGCATCAAATTTAGAAACTTAATATTTATGGAAATATAGTCGAGCTCCATAAATAGTAAATAAAAATCTTGGCATTACAATCTATCCTCCTTAAAATATTTCCGCCCTCGGAAATGGTAAAACTAAACATAAGTCTGACTCAACTATAAACTAGAAATCAAAAAGTACATATTACTTATCAGAATTGAAACTCTGGATAACGAGCGCGGATCTCATCCTCTCGCTCCCAAGTGGCCTCGGCCTTGGGTCGTCGTGGCGGCTCTAGCGAACGCGGGCTAGAGATACATCTCTATTCCTCAGCCGTTGGACCTTTCGGTCCAAAATCGCTACCGGCTGCTCCTCGGAAGTCAGGTTCTGCCCGACCTCTTGCTTTCTGAAATTCAACATGTGCCTTAGATCATGCACGTAATTTCTCAACATCGAAACGCGAAAGACGTTGTGCACACCCGGAAGCTCGGGTGGCAATGCCAAACTGCATACTACCTCGCCCACTTGATCGAGGATCTCGAATGAGCCTATATAATAGGGATCTCAGACTTACACTATGGTCTTTGATACTCCGTGGAAATGAGCAATCCCACAAACGTAAATACTAAAAAACTGCTCCATGGTCATCGTCATCCTCACGGGCAAACGGGGGCCGACTTCGCCAGTCGGTCCACAACTACCCAAACCACGTCGAGCTTCTCTTTCTATTTGGGTAGTCCCGTAACGAAATCCATGGTAACGTGCTCCCACATTCACAACGAAACCTCTAGTGGTTGCACGAACTGAGTGGAAACTTGTGCTCAGCCTTCACTTGCTAGCAAACTAAGCACTTTTTCCACGAACTCAAAAATGCTAAACTAAGGTATATGTCAAAACTCTAACCTTCAAGGCCAGAGACAAATTAAACTCAAGTCTAGGATTTCTAACTCTGAATTCTATTTTCCTCCTGCTAGTGATCTCGGTTATGCCATGGCAACTCCGGTTTCAAGCCTCCAGGTAACTTCGGACTAGTGACTCTTATTTCAAGCCTCTATAATTTTCCCGGCCTTATGGCTATTATACACCATTAACCCAAGTTCAAGAAACTGGGGTCTCTGTCTGGATACTGTAATAGGGCGGTACCGGCATTGGCCGGTCTCGCTGGTACTCGTTCGTCATGGCAACTCGCTAAAATCTCACTATGTGCCTTAGATAAAATCCAAGACAAAACGTTAGAAACTATACTGGGGAACATCAAAAGAAGCTCATCTATACTCTTAGCAGCATCGCCCTAGCTACGACGACACTCCTGGACTCAGAGAGACCTACTTCTCGACTCTCTGAATAGCGTACCTTCCGCCAAAAGTGGTCGTAGGCACTATCTCACGGGTCAACTCGGATCAACGTGAGGCTCATCTAAGGCTTCCACGTGTTCGAGTTCGAGCACATCTTCTCGAATTCAAGACGTGGGGAAAAATCGCTCAACATTCCCCGAGAATTTCGGCGACAAAGCCTCAATTGTTAGGCTTAGCTCGCCGTCTCGGCTATATGCTGAAAATGACTGGGGTAACTAAGTTGTTGTTCATTTGCGGTTGTGACCCTCGGGGTCATCTTGCCGTTCACATTGGTCTGAAAGTCTTTCTGTGGCTGGCCTGTACGCGACTTTTGTCGATTCAGGGTTGCCTTAAGTCTTAGCGTAGATCGCTGATCTCTTCTCTATTGTCTGTTGGTCTACTATTGACCGAGAATCTCTCGTGCTATTTTTTCCTTGTACGTCAGCAATCTACAATTGTGTTCGTACTAAATCGTACGATGTCATGTCCACCGACATTTATTAACTATCTTAGTAGCAAATCGCTATTTCAAACGGATTTGTCATTCAAAACGCAAGCATCTGGGCATTCTGATCGTCCATCGATCTGTAATATTGATGAGGACAACTAGCAATTGCGGTTTGACTTGCTGTGACCCGGCTCCTAACGATGCGATACGTTGCACACGGTACGTTTCATACGATTTACCCACTACCCGGGGCCCACGGGCGCGGAACACCTACATGCTATACCTGCGTGTGATGTACCTGCGGCGTCAGTGTCGCCTGCAGTCATAAACACAGTCATACCCACGTCTTATGCTAGTGGCTTCACGGTACTGCGGCGCTGAGTTAACTCGGCGCGCTACTACTGGATCTAACTTCTTCTTGATACAAATCGAGGGTCTCACTACTTATATGGGTAAAATTTACCCAAGGGTACTTAAAATTTCAATGTTGAGGCTTTTCTGTTTTTTCTTCCCTCAACGTCTAATCTAAAGCTAGTGATGTCGTACACCACTAGTACTTAGAGATGACTTCATCACTTCAACTTTCTCGTGATTTCTGATCTTGAGGCTTCGGGCTCCTCAACTTCTCATAGAGGATGTCCGAGCTTCAAGTTCAATCTTACAACTTGTTGTCTTCCCGCATGGGCCGACAACTTTTCGAATCTCAAATATAAGTACTTACTCTCCTCCTTGAGTCTACATGACTTTTGGTAATTGGTGCACATCTCCTTTCTTCACGAACCATCGGGCGCACCCTAGGGTGACGCTCTTGGTCCAATAGTTCACAATTTGGATCTGGGTCTTCAGTTCTTGCAGCTTCTTGGCGTCTGGGTCTTCAGTTCTTGTAGCTTCTTGGAGTCTAAGTCTTCAGCTCTTGCAGCTTCTTGGAGTCTCTCGGTTTGCCGCTTTTGATGCTAGTCCTACTCCAGCAACAGGTTGATCAAATTTCATTTGTCGGTTAGGTGGTCTTCTCGGTAACATTTTGAGAATATGTACACGCGATTGAAAGAATGGTTAACTCTCCGGACGTTGTTAGTGAAGTGCTCTCTTTGTCTCTCTCTCTCTTCACGACTTCTAGATTTTTCCCTATCGACATATCATCCATTTGCTCACAACTTCAAACTCGAGAGTTGTAGCATTTGGCACAGGTATGCAAAATTATAAGTCTTCGCCTTCTTAAACATGTTATTTCAACTTCCACCCGGCTTTCATTAAATTCTTTGTGAACTGTCGTATGAGTATTCTCACACTATTAAAACTTCCTTGGGTGATGGCTCACTTTCAAGACGAATGAGTAAGCCGTCTCAAAATCAAAACATGGCTCGACGTGCGATTCCTCGCTCTAGCTTCCTTTAAACTGGGTTTCCTATTTCTCTGACTACTAGAGATCACCTCATATGGAAACATGTCTGCTATGGTTCTGCTTCAAGCCTCCATGGTTCCTCCCAGACTCATGGCTTTTATTTCAAGCCTCCAGGACTTACCCAGATCTATGACTCTTATACACTGAAAATCTATTACTTATAATACTAGCTGGAAGGCATCTTGCCAACTCATGTGAGGTAACCCCTAGAGTTAGAACTCAACTCAACGCTTACATAGTTCAAACAATGGAAAGTCCACTACTTTATCTATGTGTTGCAATCCATCGGCTTATTAATCTAACTCTCGTAAGTGTCGAATTATAGCAATAACTCGCTCTTTGCAATCTTTATATTATGGAATGCACTGAAATTTTGGTCTCAACTTGAATTTTAACGGAGTTTCGAAATATGAAGAAATTCCCGCAACAAAAGTATTACGAGTTCACGGAATGGAGATAATTAAACTACACGCATCTTCTTGAGTCTTCTGGACTTCTGCTTCTAGTAGTGACGGGCGTAGGCGTTGGCACTTCCTCCTCCTTGTTGATCCTGGATCGGCTATTGCTTGTTGGGTCCTGCCATTTCTGGCAGAAGTTACTGAAATGTAGAATTTACTCAGTCTTAATTCTAAGGTTTGAAATCGATCTTATGGCGCTAATATATCGCCACGACTATCCTCGATACATAGAAAAAGGTACTTGCCCACAACATAATCGAGGTTGTTTCTAGAGTTATATTCTGCTCCGCCTTCTGAAAAGTCAACGGTAGAGCGTACAAATAACTGACTCTGCTGAAATTCTGACTAAACCAGTATAGCCAATTAATAAATAGCTACACTATACTTTAATAATTTATCAAATTCCGAAAACACCTAGCTTGGCTAGAGTTCTGGTTACACTAAAATCTTCTAAGTACTTACTAGAGTTCTGACTAGAATTCTCAAATCTTAATCGAATAATAGATCGTAAGCCCCTGAAATAATGTGTATAATAATCTGTCTATAATTAAATATGCATTCGCAAATAAAAGCTGTACAGATGATGTAATTTGATTAATTAACTTTGCCAACACGATACCGTAATTTGATTAATTTATTTATGGATTGTAATTAGATTTTTTTTTTTTTTTGAAAAATAATTACTGTTTAAAAAATAATCAAATCTTTTGTTATATACGTAGATATGATTACTCTACTTAAGGCAGTATTGACATAAAGAAATTACGCTATTTATAAATTATAATTTTATCATTATCATGTGATTGCCTGCTGAAATAGTTAGGCTTCTCTTAATTTTTTAGTGACACTGTTATCTATGCTAATTATGATTTAAGAACAACCAAAATATTTTCCTTATAAGTCCGCCATTGAAAAAAAAAAAATCAAATTAATTAAGAAACAACTCAACTTGCCAATAGAAAGTAAATAGCAATGAACAATTCAAAACTTATGTATTTATCAATACAATAACATAAATTGATTAGCTTATTTCTAAATTAAGTAATTATGATTTTTTTAGCGAAAGACAGTTACTATTTAAAATATAATCAAACATTTATATATATAAATATATATAGATATGTGATTCTTAAGAAATTTTTCGTTATTTATAAACTTTAGCTATATATATATTTCATTGCTTATATTATGCCGAGTTACATTATTATTTTTTTCTAGTAACTTACAAAAAATTAAAAACAACTACAGACAATATTTAACACATTTCGTCCAGTACCTTATAAGTTCATGACCGGCTCTGACATCTATAAAATATATTTATATGGTTTGATTAGTTTGCAAATTCAATAGATTTAACTAGGTTTTTTATTGTTTCATATAACATTTTTCAATCATACAAGAATTCACACAAGTAACACATGTTCTCCCAAAGATAATACGATCCATTCATGTCCTTAATCTTTTCCCAACTTTATTCGTATTAAATTTGTCTTTATCCATACTATCATAAACAATTAGATGGGATAGCTATATATTTCCTATCATTTTGATATTGACATGAAATCTTCAAAGAGTGACGTTATATCAATCCATAATTACTGTTTTTGGCGCGCATAGGGGTGCTTTATATTTTGGCTGAATTACATATATTTTTTTTATATATATACCGATATTTCAGGTTTGCGTATGACTATTTCTCGAGGAAACAGCTCCCGGCCTCTCAGAAATTGCATCTAGTTAAATCGCGATAGCCACGCAATGGCTCTCAGGTTCATAACACCCTCAACTACCGCGCACAAGGAGTCGTTCCCCAAGTTATTGCTCGTTGACCCTCCCAGCTCTAAGTTGGCCCTACCTTTCCAGCCGTAGGGTCCAACCGAAGTGGTTGCTTCATGTTGGCCCCTTAAACTTCATGCTGGCCCCACCTATCCATGTTGAATTACATATTGATTCACTTTCAAATATCGTAGCTCACAACGTTTGTTTATAAGATAGTCTTGAAAATTAATTGTTGAAAGATGGAGTAAAATAAATATAATGGAATAAATTTAGGGAGATGCTATGGTTCCCGTCACGGAACCATTCTGTCGAGGTTTATAATCGTTAGATCAACTATCCCGATGGTTACATGATGATCTAACGGTTATAAATCCCGACTGAATTGTTGCATAATGGGACCGTAACATTCCTCATAAATTCAAACATTCGTGCAAAAGGTAATTTAAGGATTGGATTTTTGTTCTTTGTTCCTTTTTTTTTTATTAGGGATAATAAATGATAAAGAAGAAAATGAGAAGATTAGATAAAAGAATCCATAAGAATTAAATTACTAGATTATGAGTGAGAGTGAATAAATTCATAAAATTTGGTTTCATAATATATAGGCGTGACAAAAAAAAATAAATAAAAAAAAAATAAAAAATTGTCTCATAATGTGAGATGGATATTTATTGGGTCTTTATATTGGGCATTGATTGAGGTTAGTCCCTTTAACTTTCATACTGGGTTAGGAGCTAATGAACCCACAATAAATATCAAGGACAAATCTTTGGCAAAATCAAAATTGAAGCCCAATGATTAGTGGACTATTCCCTTCATTCTTATAGCCCAGTGAGTGGGCAAATTGAATGAATGATATAAGGGAAATTTTTGTCTATCCTATAAGATATAAAAGTATTTTCAATTTTACCTTAATATAAAAGTATTTTCAACAATACCTAAACCAACTATTTTATTTAAGGGATTGCATCTAATCAGTTATCTTGTACGTGCGTGAAATCCGGGATTTGAAAATAATAATAATAATAATAATAATAACTGATTTATTTATTACTTCCTTAATTCACGCAACTTGTACATTGTACTTCAAACAGCCGTCAGGTAGTATATTTTGGGTTTATGTTAGTATATATTAAGTGTATGTTGCCATATTATAATTCAAGCAACCGCCAGGTGTTATATTTTGAGTTTATGTTATGTTATATTTTGAGTTTATGCTAGTACATATTCAGTATATGTTCAATAAAAAACGATCTTCCACAAAAAAAATAATATATATATTTTTTATTTTTATACATAAAAGTATATAGAAACACCAAAAATTCCGAAATTTTGGGGGGGAATTTTCGCCGAACATACACCAAAAATATACTTCAAATATACTAAAAATGTGTAACAGGTGCAGAAAGTCAGTGACAAAAGTGTATATCATAGAAAGAGAAAAGATACTTCGGATAGAGAGAAAAGTTACCTCGGATATACCCATCAGATTACCCGAGAAAAAGTTACTTCGGATATACTCGGATATACCCAACATATAACACAAGAAAAAAAGGAACCATTAAAACAGATACCAGAGAAAAATTATTTCGGATATACTCGGATATACCCAACATATACCCAACTCGGTTTTGTAAAAATACCTTCGAATTATAATCAAATCATACAAAAAAAGGAAAGAAAAAAAGGGTCAAATTCTAGGGAACACGAAACGGATTCTTCTTGTCATCGACTCAAGCAGGAGGGTAAACTCGCTGGTGCTGCGCGAACTAGGAATCGCCGGAGGAGGGTCGCGTCGGGGGTGGCTGTTCGCGGGCGGAGGGCGATCGAAATTCGGTAGGTTTTCTCATTTTCGGACTGGAAGTCGTCTGGAACCGGGAGAATTTTACGAAGTTGGGAACTAGATCTAATAACCGGTGAAACGTCTCCACCATCCGCCGGATTTTTTTGTTGAGGAGGAGGGATTTTGGTTTTTGCCATTGAAGGGAATTTTGAGATCGGCAAAACTGTTGAGCGGTTTGAGAAGATGAAGCGATACGTGTGTTGGTGGGGATGATTACCTTTACCTTTTAGTTCCACTTTTTTTGGTAAGTGGATATTTAATTTGACTTAAGTATATCATTACCATTATTAAAAATGTTAATAACGGTTAATAAGGTTTTTAGGCATAATTGAAAATCTTTTATGTGATTTAGGTGATTTTAAAAAAAAGAAATAAAAGAGGTGCAAAAGTGATAAATATTTTAAGCATGACAGTATGACATGCAATTTCCTCATGATATAACCCTTGATAAATGGAGTCCTCAAGTAAATATGAGCCATTAGAATTTATTGCATATCAATTCATGGATTCCATGGAGCCAAAAATGTTATTGATCAAGATATTTTGAACTTTGGTATATTTTCACTAATTATGTGAGTATGTGTAAATAAGAATTTTTTTATTTTGTTTGGATTTTCCAGTTTGGTTTGATTAATTTTGGAAAAAAAATAAATTAGTATGATTAATTGTTGGTGAGTGTGTTAAAATAGTATTTAAAATAAAAAAATAAAAATAATATGATATAAAAGTAAGAGAGAGACGATATAAAAGTAAGTGAGATATTATGTGAAGCGATTGTTAGTCAAAAATTATGCGAGTGGATGAATACTGAATTAAAGTTGATGTGAAGTATAAGAATAATTGGTTGATATTATTTAACTATATTGATAATAGTGAAATTAATATAGTTGAGTCAAAGTTGAGTTGAAAAAAATAATTAAGTTACAAATGTTTATATTCTTTTGAAAATTCTTATATCCAAGCATCCTCTAAACATTTTAATGTACTCCAGCAAATTTTGCCTATAACTAAAACAAGTTACATAAAAAAAATATAAAAAATATAAAATGACATCTATATCTATATATAAAGAAAGAACCTATTTACCAAAAATAGTAACAAAAAAAATCCGCCAAAATTAATTGCATGTCACTTTGAATATTATTTGAATTTTATTTACTATAAAATCAGGCAACATTAAATGCTTCTTAAATGATGAGTTTATTCAATTAATGTTTATTTATTTCATTTTATCTTACCTTCCATATAATCATATTTATAATAAACATTAAATTTGCTTATATAATTTAAATTAATTACATCAATAAATAATATCAATAAATAATATTAATATAAATATTTATTATTAGATAAGAAATAAAATTACTTCTATAAGTGTTATAAATAATAACGACATTATACGACAATAAATAGTTGAATAAAATGATATTTGAGTATTATGATGAACCAAAATATGTAATATTATTATTTTTTCCATATTAAAAAATATATATATATTAAAATATATTTATATTAATATAAACGGGTCAACGAATTAATATAACTAGTATGTACCCCGTGCGATGCACGGTACAAAATATTAAATAAGTTATTTTCACAGACTCCGTTCGTTTGGTCTAAAAAAAACAATATGGTTATTATCCATTTTTCACATCTTTTAATCATCGTTAATTTTAAAATACATTAGGTTATAATCTATTTTTCATATATTTCAACCAACCTAGTTTTTTTTATCAAGAACATTAGATATGAGCGTGTTAGAGCTACCTTGTAAAATAATTAGTATATTATCTCACTAACACATTTATATTAATATAAATTTGATTTTAGTATATATACTTATTTTTTGATAAGAGAAAATAACAGTTTTATTTATTCTTGTTCACCTCACAATAGCTAATTATATTTTATTATAAATTTTGTTATCATATAATATCATTATAATTTATAAAAGTTAAAGAAAGTTGTACATCGTATTGTTCTTTTTATTTTATGTAATGAAAATTATTTTAATGCATGTTAGTATTATTTATGTAATCAATTTAAAATATGTAAATAAATTTAAAATTAAATAGTGTATAAATATTTTACAAAATATAAACACATGTTTTTTAGAAATTAAGTTTGTATACTAATAAATCAAAAATAAATAACGATACCAGATTTTTTAAATGAAGTTTGTAACCAACTTTATTGAAATCAAATATAAAATAGAATTGTAAAGCAGTAAACTACTATCGGAAGAAAAAAAAACCACAATTAATGTCAACTGATTAAATGTTAAATAATGCAACCAAATTTTTGGAAGAAGTTGTATGGCGAATCAAATCACTCACATTAAAATTGCAACCAATCTTATCTCTTACACATTACAATTGCAATAGATTTTTTTGAAAACAAATATAAAATAAGATTTTAAAGCTCTAAACTATATCGAATTAAGAAAAAACCCATAATTATAGGCTGCAATTAATGCTCGCGGATTAATATTGAAAAAAGGAAAACAATTTCCAAAAATAGAATGCAATTATTGTTGACCAAAAATTTTGACTTACTATTTTTGGTAAATAGTAATTCTTATTATATATATATAGATAGATGTTAAAATAAAGTTTTAAAAAAATTGTTTTAAAATACCGAACCTCGTGCATCGCTGGGATTCTCACTACTGATCCAGCCCGGCCCGCTGGGTCAGGGTCGAAATATACCAACCCGAGATCGGCCTGGTTGAAATTCGAACCAAGCTCAGACCCGTGGTCAACGGGTTTGACCGAGCCGAATCCGTGCCGTGTCCGGGCCGGGTCGGCGGGCCGGTTGACCCGTGGTCATGTCTGCTCACTAGTTGTCTCATATACCCTTCAACACTTCTCAAGCAAGATAGGGGGAAATTAGAAAATAATTGTAGTTTGCGGGACCTCGCTGGAAATCATACAAAAATTCGGCAACAGCGAGGATTGGATTTTGACTGTAATCTACGAAAATCTCTGTGTTAATCATCTTCCACAGAAATTGAGATTTTCTCCCCCAAAATCGCTCCGGTTGGGGTTTTCCGACTCCCTTTGAGCTCGGAACGTCAGTACGGCCGATGAGACTGGAATTAATGGCGGCAGAGAGTAGCAGTAATCGGGGGAAGAAAGAGTCAACGGCGGCACTGTCAATCTCGCCGCGTGAAAACGACGACGTCGAGGATCCCGTCAAATCCTCTCCTAATTCCCCAAACAACTCCTCCACTAGAAAGGTTTGCGCATTCATTGCTCGTGCTTTGTTGATTCAGTAGCGTTTCATTCCCATATATGCGTATATTTGCTCACACACAAGACACACACATACTTGAATATGTTGATTCAGTAGCTTTTCATTGGCTTATTTTGGCTGAATTTATGAAAAAAATAAGGAAAAAGGTTGAGGTATACAGGACAGGACGAACAGACACAGTGCGTTATGTCGTTGATGAATTTGTCCAGAAGAAGATCTGAAAGAGTTGGTATACAATTCCGGAATTTAAGATTCTGATGTTTAAGTTTACTTTGTGAACACGCTGTATCACAAATTTATTACTATAATATATGTGCTCTTAAATTCTTTTGTTGGGATTTACGCCGGTTAAAGAAGAGAAATTATTAATACACACTTGAGCATAAAGAAAAAGATTATTAGAGAGCAAAATGAAAGGGAAGAGAATGATTTTTCACATGGCATGGTGTTATAGAATTGGGTGTCGAGTCCTCGTCTTGATTATGCAATTGGGTCCTAAAACAGATTCTTGTATAGTGTATGTGTGTTCTCATTGGGTTATACATTCTTGCCTTGCTTCCTATTGATTATTAGCATTGGATTCTCGAATCTTATGCTATTAAATTTATTCCCTTTTTTTTCATTGATACACGAGTAAATGAGATGTCGCAACGAAACAACAACAACTGTCCTTGTCGTTGCCTTTTAAAGTTTTGTTCATTTCCTCTCATAGATATCTATGAGTGTTTCCCTTTTCATTAAAGTTACATGTTACATTATTCAATTTAATAGTTGGAAGAGTAGACCTGATTCATTTGTTAGGTTGAAGTAGATCCTTGCGCTAGAGTAACTTTTTTCTTCAGAAAGGAAAAAAAAAAAAAAAAA
>CACSLK010010322.1:2795253-2809778 GCA_902706635.1 Striga hermonthica
ATATGTTAAAAATAGGATGTAGTATTAGTTATTCTTTAAAATTTCGACATGTTATTTATTTGCATATTATTGTCAACTATGATAGTGTTTTTATCACTTTTTTTTTTATGCTTAAAAAATGAACTTATTGTAAAATATTTTTCTATTGCATAGTATGTTAACTAAATTATAAAGCCTTAGGATGAAAATTAGAAAAAATCTCTTGATTATGTAAGGAATTTATTTTTTTGGCAATTGTTAAATCATTTTTTTTTTTAAAAAAAGAATTATTATGAGAAAATTGAATTATAAAAAACATGTGTGTATTTTGTAAATATTTATACTCAAAATTTTATTTTGAATTTCATTACATAAAGAAGACTACTTCTATAACTTTTATAAATAGTAATAATGACATTATATGACTATAAATTTTATAATAAAATAATAATTGAGTATTATATGGTGAATGAAAATAAATAAATTTTTTATTTTTTCTTATATCAATGAATAAATAAGTATTCTAAAATCAAATAAATATTAGTATGACGTGTTAGCAGAATTATATATTAATTAACATGTTAATTTTTTGGCTTAAATAAATGCCACTTATTAAAAGATGTGAAATATGGATGATCCAAACCTATTGTTTTTTTGTCTAGACGTACAAGTCCTATAGATATAATTGATTTATTATATGTATCACGTGCATCGCACGGGGTATGCACTAATAAATGACCTTAAAATTGTGCACCCCGTGCATCACCCGTGTTCATGTTTTGGCCTATTACAGGTCACTTAATATATATATATATATCCCGTACATTTTTTTATTCATTTATATAATTATAAGAATGGATAAATAACCTTAAAATTGTACACCCCGTGCATCGCACGGGCTCTGTACTAGTTATGTATCAACTAATATATTTATATTTCAAGTAGTCATATGATATAAGTTATAAAAACTAATATAATATAACACATGAAGTAATAAGTAACACATATTATTCTAAAATATATAGTAATATATTTTTTTTTGTAAGAAAATAAACTAAATTTAATATAGTTTTCTCTTTAATTTTAGAATTTAAGAATAATTTTTTAACAAGTACCCATGTAATATACATGTATTGTATTAGTGATGGTTTATTACAGGATAAATAAATGGTGGGCACAGTGATGGGCTGGGCCTAAGACCGTCTCCAACCGAGACGGAAAACCCAAAATTTGCAGTGAGAATTCCTCCAACCGAGCGGCAAATCTGATCGCAAAATGCGATCTTCCTCTTCTCTCTCTTCGTTTAGATGCAATTTTGCGTCTGACGCAAAAATTTGCGTTTGAACTTTTTTTTTTTCATTTCAGTCTATTTTTTTTGGTCTCTTTCATCTTCTTTATTTATATTTCATTTTAGTCCCTTTATTTAATTTATTAGATAATATGATAATTATATTAATGAATATTATTTATATATTTTATTTAAAATAATAATAATAATAATAATAATAATGTAAAATAATAATAAAATTAATTTCATAAGTATAATATTTAAAATAATAAATGTTATATCTATCATTTAATTTGCACTAATACAATGAAAAAAAGTAACAGTTTTTAAAATGTGAATATATGCGCTAGACCATATATGGTCTAGAGTGTAAATCTGCACTAAATCATATATTTTCAAAAGTAACAGTTTTGATTCAATCGTACATAGATGTATATGTCTCTTCTTCACTTTTGAAATGAAGATGTAGTTAAAATACAAATGTTGGACAAGAAATTTTTTTATTCATATGGTATCATTTTAATATTAAAAAATTGCAAAATAAAATTATAATACATCAATAAATAAAAAACACAAAATAGTTAACATAAAAAGTACATTACACAAATTATTTAGCATAAAAATATATTTACTAATACAAATTATACAAAAATTTACCAATAATAATACACAAAAAAATAGTGTGGTTTAATTTGTAAAGTTGTAAAATATGTGGGTAGTATTGAAAAGTTATAAAAGTTGGTGTAAAAGAGAATATTCTGGGAATATTCTTTTGGGTTTGAAAATGAGTTTTTCGGTTGGAGATGAATTACTGCAAAATAGGATAGTTACTGCAAAATGGGTTTGAGTTTGAGTTTTTTGGTTGGAGATGACCTAAGTTCAGGTGTAGACAATAGACTCACTTTTTATGGATGGGCCATTAAAACAGAGGAATAGATAGTGAATGTATTTTCACCGCTCCTCCAAAACTAGGGCTGTAAACGAATCGAGTGGTTCAAGAGTCGCTCGCGAGCGCTCTAGCCAAAACTCGATTCGAGCTCGAGTTTGACCAAACTAGAGTCGAGATCGAGCGGTTCGAGCACGAATTCGAGTCGAGTTCGAGCCATATTTTATATTGTCGAGTAACTCATCGAGCGACTCACTATATATATTAAATTACTAAAGTACCACTTACATATGTATTTAAATAGTATAACACAAATGGTTAATGGTAATTTCACTTAAAAATTTTAGAGCCGAGCTCGAGCTATTTTATTTTCTTATTAAGTCGAGCTCGAGCAGCAAAAAAAAAAATCAATTCTGCTCGATAAGGCCAATGTTCATCTCGACTCGTTTGCAGTGCAATGCAGAACGGCCCGTCCCGCCCGGTCGGCCCGTTTGACGCGTCTATGTCTGTTTGAGAAAACCCGAACGAAATCGTGAACCGCCAGCTCAAAGTCGTAATTCCCTAATCCCTCATAGGGTTTTAGAAAACAGCCTTTGTCTTCAACAATTGTATTGCGCGAAATGGAGATTGATCTGGAAAAACTTCCATTTGACCTTGATTTTCATCCATCAAATAACCTAGTTGCTGCTGGTCTCATCACCGGCCAACTCCTTTTGTAAGTTTATCTCCAATGTTTTTTAAAATTATAGTTGCAAGAGTATTTTTTTGATGATTCTTCTCTATTTTCCCGCCAGATATAGTTATGCCGCTGAATCTACCCCACAGAGGTACTACTTAACAATGCACTCAATATGAGATTTTTATGCTTTCATGCTGTTCATTATATTTTTTTTTTGATTCAAATGTTTCCTATTGTTAGGCTACTGGTAGTGGATGCTCACACTGCATCATGCAGAGCACTCCGTTTTGTCAATGAAGGGCGGGGTAACTTGCATGTTTTTTGTGCATTTGAATCTTTTTACCGTTATTAGTTAATTGGTCGGTCGAATTTGAAAAATGGGTTTCTGTGCAGCTGTAGTATCAGGGTCTCCAGATTATTCCATTCTTGCCACCGATGTCGAAACTGGTGCAGCAATTGCACGTCTTGAGAATGCCCATGAGTGAGTTGTTATTAGAAAGGAAAAAAGTTTACGTTTTCACGTCATTTTTTTTATTGATCAGACGCATTGTTGCTTTGTGGGATCTGCAGGGCTGCTGTAAATCGGATAGTGAATTTGACAGAGTCAACAATTGCTTCTGGAGATGATGAAGGTTGTATTAAGGTGAGTGCTGTGTAGTCTGAATGTATGGAAGGTTATATTTGTGATAAAAAAGCCTTAGTCGAAGTTGCCAGCTTGTTTGGATTGTGAAGTTTTATGATGCATGTATTAGTTAAGTGGTGATGTTCGCGATTTAAGTACATTAGCTCTAATTGTTAAAGTTAAATTATGGTGGTTCGGTTTCTAAATAGGCATTTTGTTTCGTTTATCAACTTTCTTTTAGCATGGAAGTTTATTGGTATCTCCTTGATTAGGGATAATCGTAAGTTTAAGTTGCATGTAAGATCACTAGCCATTCTCATTCTTGTTTGTCGGTGATGATGGGGTTTAAATAGTAAACCCTACATTATTTTTGTAGTCACATTTGTATCATCTGAGTCCATTAACGAATTAGCTAGACTGCATTCTTACATTTTATAACAAACAAACTGTTGAAGTTTGCAAGCATCATCATCTAAATGTGATGTTTGTACTTGTATAGTTGTATTGATATCAAATAAAGCTCCTTCTTCCTATTGTGCTGTGGTGTGGTAAAGAAGTGGCAGTGGTTGATTGACATCCGTTTGTTCTTCTCAGCCTATCTGTGGGAATACAACTTTCTGTTTTGTTCATCTGAGGCAGTGCTTTTTTGTTAAGCAATCTGAACATTTTCTTGTTTTACTTCATATTTCAGGTGTGGGATACCAGACAGCGTTCTTGCTGCAACACGTTTGATGTTCATGAAGAATACATTTCGGACATGACATTTGCTTCAGATTCCATGAAATTGATTGGAACAAGGTAGTTTTTATCCCATTCTGCACCTGTGTGTCTGTGTCATAGCCTTTTGAAGTGTGCTGATATTTTTGGAAATGTTGCATTAGTCAAAATTTATCAATTGTGGAGGAAAAAAGCAATCAGCATTTGGACCTAATATTCCCACTTTAATATGTATATTGAAAACATTCTGCCTTAGTGTGCCGATTAATCCAAACTCTTATTTTTATCTTCTGATGCAGTGGAGATGGTACTCTCTCAGTTTGCAATTTAAGAAGCAACAAGGTATTTCTTTCTATTTCGGTGATCCATTAATTTGCTTTCTGATTAATGCTGTTGCATCTTAGTGTAGATAACTGAATCTGTTGCAGGTTCAAACTCGTTCCGAGTTCTCTGAAGAAGAATTGCTTTCTGTGGTGATTATGAAGGTTGGATTTAACTTCCCCTTAGAAAGTGCAATAATATTTTTATTCTTATATAGCTTTTGATCAGGATTAGCGTATAGCTTAAAATGAATTCACTTTACTTTGCTTACATTGTTAAATTCAAATGGGTGTGTTAGAGGCTACTTTTCTTCTACTTCGGCGGAAAACAAAGAAGCCTGAAATTTTGTTAGTGCGTTTGCCATATCCCGTCTTTTGACATTTTGTGTCTGATGCTATTTTTTTTTTTTTTTAATATTTACTTCATACTCTTGCTCGATATTCAGTCATAACTAGATCACTGTCCTTGTTACAATATTTATGTGCAATTGTTTATTTCGGTTCAGGCTGGACCTTGAAAAGATGGAGTTGCATCAGATTTATAGATGAACTGTGTGTTAATTTCTTTTTTGGTCAGAATGGTAGAAAGGTTGTATGCGGAACGCAGTCTGGAACCCTATTGTTGTACTCATGGGGATTTTTCAAAGATTGCAGGTATTTCACCTCCTTTAATATATTATCCCCAGCTGAATGATTTTAGTTCTGGGATGGAATAAAGATACCAGCACATAATTTTTTTTCCTTTCTTCTGCATCACCAAGTTTGATGATGGACATAATGCTATGCCTTCTAAATTTCAGTGATCGTTTTGTTGATCTCTCTCCTAATTATGTGGATGCCTTATTAAAGGTCTGCTCTTTTTTCGTAATTACTTTCCATTTGCATGATCAATCTTAACCATTTGCAAGTCCTTTGTCTGTATATCTTCTTGTAAATTAAATTTAATTTTCATTACTCCTTGTCTTAAGCTCGATGAAGATAGAGTTATCACTGGTTCTGAGAATGGAATAATCAGGTATAAATCTTTCATAAGAAATGAGAACTGCTCCTCTATCTCTAACTTTACCTTCCACTTTAGGATTAAACTCAATTTTCCATACTAACAGAAACAATAAAAAATTTATCCATATGTTGTCTTTAGTTTGGTCGGTATATTGCCCAACAGAATTATCCAGCCAATTGCTGAGCATTCCGAATATCCCGTCGAACGTCTTGGTATGCTTTTTACTCACTCTTTTCCATAGGGATGGATTGAAATGTTTTTAATTCATACATAGGGTTACAATTTAAACAATGTCATAACCATCGGCACTTACTTTGCCTCATACCACCTATATGATCTGGTGTTGCAGCCTTTTCTTATGATAAAAAGTTCCTAGGCAGCATATCGCATGATCAGACCTTAAAGGTCACTATCTCTTACTAAACACATTATATATGTAAATTTTATGTTTTATTATGCCTTTTTTGTTAAATTATATTGCCTTTTCTAAATCTACATATATAGCTATGGGATCTGGATGACTTGCTGCAAGGGTCTGGAGGTACTCTGTCAAATCATTCTAATGCCTCCGATAGTGATGGTGACGGGATGGACGTTGATGATAGTATTCCTAAACCTTCTAAAGGTATATTCCGGAAGTTCACTTACTCATTTCTTGTTGAATTTCAAATTACAATAATTGATTAGAGTTTACGCAAAGTCATTATCATCATCACTTGGGCTCGAGCACGATAGGTGGCGTATCTTGTTTGAGTATTATTTGTAAATGGCATGTTTTTCTTGTGATATTACGAATTGTTTTAAATATTTATGGTAAGAAAAGAAGAGCCAAGTACTCACCAAGTTCGATTTTTTGTCATTAGTGGTCATGTTTAGGGCTTTGATCATAACAAGACTTTGACCATACCGGGTCAGGCTATGCATATATTGCAAAGTCGTGTGACAATTTGAGTTCCCTAAATCAAACGACCCACATTATCTTCTATATCTCAGTATCGTGCATCAATTTAGTATTTCATGTATTCTTATTCCAAATACTGACTTATACCGTATACTAAGAACTTGAACGATCGTTTTTGCTCGGCAGGGACCAAGAGAAAAAATGGAAACAAAGGGCAAAACATTGGCAGTTCAAACAGTTTCTTTGCAGATATGTAGGCAGGCAAGTGACGCATACTAGGTGGTTTATGAATGGGCTGGCAGACCAAATGGCTGGCATGATCTTTATATTTGCTCTTACATTTTCTTTATGTTGTTTGTGGTTGGTGGCATGAGTATATATAGCCTTGATGATGAACAAAACTTTGTGTCTCCTCTCTCTTGCAAGAACTATAGACACTAGAAGTCTCAAAATTTACGTTTCGGAACCAAAAAAAAAAAAAAATAATAATAATTATGCTAAAGATCATAAATGTGAGTGCTATCCCACATTTTCTTCACTAGCACATCATTTCTGAAATATCAATGGATGGCTCACAACCAAAGCCAGATCCAATTTCCTTATATCTCAAAGTCTCACATTAGCATAATATACATACAAATCGAAGCAACTGGGCTGTCTCACCAAACACAAATCGCCCATCACCATACTACACTTCCAGCTTTGCCTCAACAGTCTAGATTTCATAGCCTGGAAATCGAGATTCCAAAGGCGTTAGCAAATCGAACCAGAGACAGGCAGCCCCGGCTGCCCCTTCAAAAAGGGAATACATCATAAGCTCTTCTCCACCACAATTTTTCTCAGCCGCCAAGATTTTCCACGTACCGTGATATAGGTAGGTCGCAAATGCCTTTGCTCTCCCTTCATATATGCTGTCTCTCGTAAGACGGAGTAGAGACAAGAACGCGTATGCATTGCCAGCTGCACCGTCCCCTAACCCCAACTTCTTCACCAACCCGTTTTTCCACACAACTTCTCCGGCTTCAATGGCTGCATCACGAAAATCCCTATCATCCGGAAACACCTGCAGAAAAACAAAGACAAATATATATCCCGTTTTTATTATTAAAGAACCTGACTAAAATATTACATAATCACTAACCTCTGATGCTTTGCATAGGGTAATAGCTATACCACCAGCTCCGTGGGACCACTGGACCAGCTTATCTCTCGGGTTCCCTTCGCTCACTGGATAGTTCCCACTATGTCGAAACCTATTACTCATCATGTACCTTAGAGTCGCCTTGACATCCTCAACATCATCACCGGACAAAGGAAAATGAAGCAACACGTGCAATATACCGGCTAGCCCATGGGCTGCACCCCAGTATCTAGTCCCATGCCATCTGTACATTAATGGGCACGACGTGTTGTCAGAGGCGCCAGCTCGGCCTCCCGCCAGGACTGCCTCGACAACTGGCATGAGAAGCTCGTTAGGGATTGTTTCGGGGCCTAAATATTTGTTCACTAACAAAGCAGCCCACAGAAATCCGGCTCGTCCATAGAGCAGGTCGTATGACATCCCAAATCCGCCTTCTTTTGGTCCCACAGGGAGTGCTCTCTCTTGTGCCATCTGATGGATGAAAAAAGGCCATAAGAAAGATGTCGTCATGGGGGAACTTTTTACTTTCATCTTGTTCGTTTAGTTGCGTTATTTTAACCATTTACCAATATCAGCTAACCTAGAATTCACTTGAGAAAATGAGATTACACTATGAAAGCGTGTGTCTTTTCAAGGAAAAAGTGTGTTGCCCTTGTTAAGTGAAACTTTAAACTTGCACCAAAACTCCCAAAATTGCCTAGTTAAAAAGAGAATATGGTAACTGTAGCCTTTGTGGTTTTCTAACATCCAAAGAAAATATAAAATTTGTCTTCATGTGCCTTCTAATGCTATAACAAACATTATACACCAAAAAAAAAAAAATAAATAAATAAATAAAATGAAAATCCTATGATACCACTGAAGGATATTAGTGACATCCTTGCATCTCGAGTCTAAGGAGTACGGAGAGATGAAGGACCACGATATCTTCATGGTCCTAGTTAAAATGAAAGTTTGAGCTAGGCAATATCATTTTTCAATAATTAGATATATGTGGACCACTATCGGGTACACCTAAAATAATATCTTAATACAGATACTGAGACGATCAACAAGAAACATGATGATACCTCCAGAAAACGACCCAAATAGTAGTCACGCTTCTTTTGGTCCCCACTGTAATTTGAAGTTATAGCACCGACAGCATAGACACCTCCTCTACCACAAAGAAAAGTGACATGCCTGCACCAAGTTAGACGGATGTCGTTATTGCAAAGAAAAAATGTATCAATGTTTTTTTTCCAACGCCGTGGATAGCAAGATCTTTTCCTAGGCACATTTTGTAAGAACTTGGGAGGCACTTCATGCAGACAAAGAATTGTCACACACTAAATTAAGTTGAAGAACATTATTATCTTATTTATCTTCATGTGAAGAGATGACTTTTGTACTGCAGGAACTCATTCATGACCCCGAGACAAAAAATCATAAGACAGATTGCTCTTAACCGGAACTATAAGATACGGTAATAGATTTTTACGTCCAAGATTGAATTCTTGTCTTTTTCATAAATTCTTTTTTCCTCACATGTTGATTACAAGAAGCCTATGTCTCTACTATTTAAGAAAATTACAAAAAAACAGGATAACAAGTTTTGGAGAAAAAAGGAGCAGCTACAAAAGGGACACGTGGATTCATAATTTTTTCTGGTATTTTTTGACACCACCAGAACTACTTGACATTTCAAAGGCAATCCAAGTTGACAGTACATTCATCCAAAAATCTGGTAATTTCTCTAAATTAGCTTTTTGTGCCATCACACATTACATTGTAGTCGCCACATGATTAGACTATTTGCAGAAAAATATCCAATATTTAGAAAAATAACAAATGCTCAAATATTATGAGCGATGTTGATTGAATTTAATATCAAATCAAGAATTCAATATCAAGATTCAATAAATGATAATAATTGAGGTGTACAAGAAATAAGAAACAGGATAAAGGAAAAAATATTAACTGAAAAGTTAGCAATTATTTATGCACACACATTTTAGATAGACACACACACAAAAAAAAAAAAAAAAAAAATGGTATATGATTTTAGCGCTATGAAGTATGAACGTAAACAAATACATGAGGACATATTCTTTAATTTCAGATTGAGATATAAATATCGGTGAGAAGATGAAGGGTGAATCAGGACTTAGAGCTATGCATGAATACATCAAAAATGAAAACTCGATTGCCTTCATATATTCAAAATACTACAATTTTTTTGCCGATACATTTGATTCTGTTAACATGACAAGCGAGAGTTAGCTCTCTGTATTTTGATCCTATTTCTTATACTGCTAAGTGAAACAAAGGTGAATTTGAGCACAAGGGTATCATGCACATGAATTATTACGGAGGTATCAGTATATATCTACTTCTACATCTTAAACATGTAACTTTAAGTGTTGTACCCATCAGCTCGACCAAGAATTAGGAGCTTAATATCTCAATAAACACAAGAACACCTATCACTTGGTACATGAGTAGAAAGCTTAGGTCTTCTTATAATAACTCCTGCCTACCATGTTTGTTCTATTAAGCAATAAATCTCTACATCACTTAATTCGAAACACCGTGCAAGCTTTGCACCAATGATCTCCATTTCTCAAAACAGGGCTTTAAAAGTTTTTCCCCAAACATGAACACTGCAAAACTATCCCCCACAAAAACACACACACAGAACTCACATTTACACATTATCTCTACTCATGCATAAGCTTCTAAACTGTCCTCCTTGTTGTGTTGGTGTCATGTTCATCCAGAAAGTACACATGGAACATGATTTACACAAGTTTTTGTGTTATAAAAATTGCATCGCCGCACGCAGGCTGACAGACCCCATCCCGGCCACCTCGTTAGCCAAACCACCCAATACAAAAATATTCCTAAAACCCAACCAACTTCATTTCTAAACCGAAAAATTAGGAAAGCAAAAGGGGGGAAAAGGAGTGATAACTGATACACCTAATAAGAACCCATGTATCATGTATGTATACTATACGCTTCCATTAATTATTAATAACTGCTAATATGACTCTACCTGTTGGAGATTTGAGCAGCCGGGGTACAGGCGTCAACGATTTCGGAGCACAGCTCCAAGTCCCGGCCGTTGCCGGTTGCCTCATAAGATCGCAAGCACATCAAAGCTGTTCCCATCAAACCAGTATAAACCGTCGGGTCCAAGCTCCAATTTTCCCCCTCTTTTCTCCATGTCATCTCCACCACCTGACAGACAATCACTTTCACTCGTCAGTTCATCCAAAACCTAACCAACTAAAAAGCAAAAAAATGGAAAAAAATCACCTGAAAACCATAGCTATTACGTAAAATCACAACTAACCGCACAAGGATTTGCACAAATTAATAGCGACTTAAAAGCACAAAAGAAAAAAAAGGAAAACACATCGTTAGTAAGTTGTCGGTGCAGAGAGAGAGTGTCAAAAGAGACCTGATCTTTGAGGGAGACGGCGGCTCTGAGAAAAGCATCAGCCGGCGGCGAGAGGTCGGAGGCCGCCGGATCACAGCTAGCTCGGTGAATTTTGAGCCGCTCATCTCCATCTTCATGGCTGTTGTTGTTCATGTTGTTGCTGCCTTGCGAAGGATGGTCTGCCACCCAAGACGACATTATCTTTATCTCTGTCTAAATTGCTGATATTATCTCTCACCTATATATATTGTTTAACTTGAAATTTTAATTATATTATATTATATATGAACATATGCTTTTTTATCCGAAAATGAGGATAAGTGTTGGTGATGGATAATATAATAATAATTTTATTAGTGTAAGAAGAGGCATCAGCATCAGCTGGTATATAAAAGCAGGGGCGGAGCCAGAAATTTTGGTTGATGGGGTCGGGGGGTCTTACACGGTGTCTTATATAGATTCCCCTACTGCCGGGGTCTTATTATTTTTTTAATGAGGTCTTACACGGTGAAATTTTGTTACATACAAGTGGTTCAACGCAAAGCGTCGGTGTCAGACGACCCCAGCGCTTCGCCACTGTATAAAAGCAGAATATGTGCACACAGATGCCATGGAGAATGTGACGGTATACGGTGGGGGGAGTAATTATGTGTGTGCGGGTGTAGAGATTTGTGGTGGAGCGCTGCGACACTGCCACGACATCCACGGGTTCGAATGAGTAAAGGGCATTACTATTTATCGCCCTCTTATTACTAGTCACCGCCCCTTTTGGACGATTTTGCCCTTCTCATTTGCACAATGTCCAGCAGCTCAGAGGTATTTTTTTTTCTGTCCAGCCAGAAAAGTGCCACGCAACCGGTGGTGTCCGGCCGACCGGACCGGACGGCTTAACACGCGTCCGGCCAGTTCGACCGGACACCACCATTTGCGTGCGGTATTGTGGGCCGTACGGACCGGTCGTTGTACTAACCGACCGGCCGTACGACCCACTTGGTGTCCGACCACGACGGCCGGTTATAACCCAGTCCGGCCTGTCCGACCGGCCGGACATCATTTATTTTTTATTTTTATTTTTTATTTTTTTTTATTATTTTTTATTATTTTTAAATGCTTTAAAATTATTAAATAAATTGCAGGTGTCTTTAGAAGATTTTGGAGGAGATGGTGTTGATTACCGTTCCGCTTTCAATACAACTACGTTGTTTATTAGTGATGTGGAGGCTATTAAGGATGCAAAAAGTACGGCAATTCTGAATGGTTTCTTTTTGACTATTTCGAAACACAAAAAACCCGGAAGGCTGAAGATCTTGAAGTGCGATCGAGACGAACGTTATAGAGGCAAAAACGTAAATATGAATAAAGTTGTTTCTAGACATTCAAAAACGAAAGCGTGCCAGTGCCCTTTTGAGATACAAGTAAAGCGTGTTGTCAGATCGACATACTGGATGATCCACACGAGTCAAGACGAAACGAAGGGATACCATAATCATTCATTTGTTGTGTATCCTGAGGGCCATCGACAGTCGAGCGGCATAAGCCAGTCATCCAAAAAAATTATTCGTGAAATGACTGTTGCGCATGTGACACCAGCAAATATTTTGGCCGCCGTCCAGGAAAAAAATCCACACGATCATGCTAATCGGCGACATATATATAACTATAGAGACTGGTTGCGTAAGGAAAGTTTTGAGGGTAGGGACGTTCCTACCCAACTTCTACATTTGGCTAGCAGCAGCAAGTATATAGTTAATACAAATGTCGATTCGAATACAAATGCGCTGACACACATATTCATGGCCTATCCTGATTTAGTGAGTCTATTCCGGACATTTTATTGGTATGTCGACATAGATTCGACGTACAATGAATGAGGAGATAATAGCTCTATGGTAAAATGAAACATGAGACTTAGTACCCAAACCTGATGGAGTTAAACCCATATCTTGTAAATGGGTTTATAAAATAAAAAGGCGACCTGACATATCAATTAAAAGGTATAAAGCTCGGCTTGTTGCACGTGGATTCTCACAACAGTACGAGCTAGACTACGACGAGACATTTAGCCCAGTTGCAAAAATCACAACAGTTCGAGTACTTATTGCACTGGCAGCAAGAAAGTCCTAGAAATTATGGCAGATGGACGTGAAGAATGCATTTCTACATGGAGAGCTCGACAGAGAAATATACATGGTCCAACCTGCGGGGTTTGAGGATCAGGAGAATCCAGACTACGTGTGAAAACTAAAGAAGGCCCTATACGGGTTAAAGCAGGCGCCACGAGCATGGTACGGTAAGATCGCTGAATTCTTGATTCAGTGTGGATACTCTGTTGCACCAGCAGACTCGAACCTCTTTGTTAAGAAACGAGAAAGAAAACTAGCAATATTGCTAGTATATGTAGATGATATCATTATCACTGGAGACGATGAAGAAGAAATCCAACAAACCAGGAAGAATTTATTGGTAAGATTCCAAATGAAAGAGCTTGGAGAACTTAAGCATTTTTTGGGACTTGAGCTAAAAGAAATAAGCGACGGTCTTTTATTGTGTGAGTCAAAATATGCTAAAGATCTATTGAGGAAATATGGCATGATTGACTGCAAGACTTTATCGATTCCAATTGAAGCAAACGCCAAGATATGTGCTCAAGATGGAAAAGACTTGGAGGATGCAACTATCTACAGACAGCTGGTCGGAAGCCTAATCTACCTAACCCTAACACGGCCAAACATTTCATATGCAGTGGGAATTGCAAGTCGATTCATGGAGAAACCAAAGAAGCCACTCCTTGAGTTAGTCCGACGTATACTAAGGTATGTAAAAGGATCTATCGACTATGGACTTTTCTATCAAAGGAATAAAGATATAGAAATTGTTGGCTATTACGACGCGGACTATGCCGGATGTGGTGATACGAGAAGGTCCACTATTGGGTATGTGTTCAAGTTTGGGTCGGCTGCAATATCATGGTATAGCAAAAGACAACTGACAGTGTCCCTATCAATAGCAGAGGTCGAGTACCGAGCAGCAGCAATGGCAGCTCAGTAAAGCACATGGCTTATGCAATTATTAAAAGATCTACATCAGCCATTTAGTTATGCGGTACAACTATATTGTGATAATCAATCTGCTATACGCATAGCAGAAAACTCCGTATACCACGCAAGAACAAAACATGTCGAAGTACACTATCATTTCGTTAGAGAAAAGGTGCTCAAAGGAGAGATAGAGATGAAGCACGTTGGTACGGAAGACCAAGTCGCCGATGTGTTCACAAAAGGGCTCAATTCTTCAAAATCCGAAGTGTTCCGAACATGTCTTGAAATGATTCGAGAAGAAAACATAACTCGAGACAATGTCGGTGTTGAAGGGGAGTGTTAATTAAATCAACACCTACCTATAGAAGCTTCTAAAATTATCTAGTATATTTAATATATAATTAGTTAGGTGAGAGTTTAATCATTTAATGCATACTAGATACTTCTTTTAAGTATTATAAATAGAGGTATTGTGTGTGTGCTGTGTGTGAAGAAAACAAGAAAAAAAAAAAAGAGAAAATATTAAG
>CACSLK010010322.1:2847601-2863539 GCA_902706635.1 Striga hermonthica
ATTGGAAGGATGTCGGTGCTGCTCACGAGGCGGTGTTCGTCGTAAATGACCCGACTGGCTTTCGGCAGTTTCTTCTTGGGGAAGCATAGGAGGATTACGCCCGGCGTCAGTGCGTCGTGTGTTTTGTTCCGGAGGCGGTTGTGACATCCGATCACGAGGTTGAGATGTAGCATGAGATGTTGTCCTTCCGCCGTCTTGTCGCGCCGGTGGATTCTGTCGGTTCGCGGGGGTTGTTGGAATGATGGAGTGTCCCGGAGCAGTTGTCGATGTTCCCGGCATCGTTTGGGCCATTAAAGCGGCAAAACCACGCGCAAATTCCGGATTTTGAAACAGAACAGCATAATTCGGTACAGGTGGAGCCGCGGCTTGTCGTCTGGCGGATTGCGCGGCGCTACGACTGTGGCCGTCTCGCGACGTGTGACCACGAGGATCTGAGTGAGACATGGTGAATATGACTGGTATGAACCGTTACGTGAAAAAGCGGAGATTAACCTCAAATCACTTATGAGGCCCTCCTTCTAGCGCCAAACTGTTGTTATATGATTTCTAACAACGATGTAACTTGTGATTAAGTGGATAATTTTGAATGATTTGGACGTAAAACATGTAAGATTTACTCAACAATGGCCCCGGTCCGAGGTGAACCGAGGTGAAGAGCCGTGATGGGCTTTTACGTGTTGCTTAATAAAGTTTTTTCAGTTCGGAGAGAGATCCCCGTACAAATGTCATGGGTCCACTATTTATAGTAATTTTTGGTAGATACATTGGAATCCGTGTACTACTTTTTTGACTAAAGTAGCTTTTTGTGGGCGGTTTGAGGCAGGGGGTCCCACATAAATGATGACAGATTTTGTGGAGCAGGATGGTTGTACGTAGGCACCTTGTCACCTGCTTAAGGAGGTGACGATCTCGGTTTATGTTGACCTCGGTAGATGCTGACCACTTCAGTCTTCGGTAATTCGGTCCGGTTCGCCGCCTGAACCGGGGTGGTGTTTAAAATCACGTCGGTTCAATGAGTATCTTCCTCTTAATGTGACGTTTGAAATTTCTTAATTTAGGTTTACCGATCCGGATGATAACATTTTCTCCATAGCCCGCATCACTTCCAACCTCAAAGTCTCACCTACCCACACTCTTTTTTCCGCCTCGCTCGCTCCTCCCTTATGTGCGAGGTAAGTGATTCATCGAGTCACCGTTTTTTTATGCTCGTAGACTGAGTTTTCGTTTTAAAGGCGTTTGCTCTATGACACGATCTGGGCTTTCTTGATTTTTAGTTAAAAAAACTCATTTTTTTTTATTATTATTTTTTTTCTTTAGTTCAAGTAATTTGTGATTTTTGAGATTTTCGTGATGCTGGTGTTGGTTGTAATCTATTTATGGGGTTAATTGTTTAAGAAAACATGGGAACAGACGCATGATAAGGATTACTCAGCAGTTGATGCTATCTGTCATAGGTTTACGAGGCATTTTTGTTATCTTGCTTATTTTGGATACTTGATGTTTGTTGATTCCTTCTCTGATGCATGTTTTAACTGGAATTAGTTGATATAGTTGCATGGAGCGAGTATTTTTTTTCTTACAAAGGTATTGGTTATGGTGTGAGATATGCTCGTTAACTGCGGATAACGTGCTTATAGAGTCAAGTCGAAAAGTAAGGCAATAGCCTGGTCAAGAAATCAGATGTATGAAGGGGGCTGGATTGATCGTGTTTCGAGTGATTGTTTGAGTAGCCATTGATTCTTCATTGTAAATTTTATTTGCCAACTTGTGTTTCAAATGATTTATCAAGTCGTTTAATCTTCGACATAAGCTATCCAGTCTTCGCCTTCTAATATTTTTGTTCAAATTGTGTCCATGGGTAATCAAGTTGATTTAATACTAGTTTTTATGAATAGATGAGTTTCCTCATCTCCTTTTTGTTTTTCCTTTCCAACTTTTTATGAAAGAAAGTTTAGCAAGATTTCAATAGGCGTCTCACTATATCTGATGTTAACACTTAATAATTATCATCCAAAGAATTGCACTGCCTATTAATTTTTTCGGCATCAATTTTATGGATTAGTTACCCACATGAACTATCTACTGTGTATAAATTTTATTTATTTATTTCTTCAGGCTTCAATCATTTAAGGAAATTCTGTCTTGAATGATTCTCCACTGAAGCCAAGCTCCAGCTGAAATTCAGCAGAGTTTCCTGTGGTTCTAAACGATGGCCAAACCAAATGGGGTCATCTATTCATCACAAAAATTGCCTCACCACCCTAAGTTATCCACAAAAATACATTGAGCCAGCAATTATAAACAGAGCAATTCACATCATTCAGCATCAAAACTGAAGTTCTTCCAAGGGATTGTGGCCTAATGGTAGAAAATTGTACTCAGATACTCCCATTGGATCTCGAGGAACTCCTTTGGTATGTCAATCAACCGAAACACACAATACAGAAACAAGAAAACGGATGGGAGACTATGGTGATTGTTCAAATACCTCAAGGTATATGCTGCTTCCTAATAGAGATTCCCCAATGTTTGTGGTGAAATCGTCATTCTATTTGATAGTCATCTGATAATTTTTATTCTGATAAACTGATCAGAAATTTCAGATGAAGCATTTATACTCCATGTTTTTCAGCTGACTACTTGAGTATTCAGTTATATCATTGGTTATTCTCTGGGTTATACTAGTAGATGGATTTCCTGTCGTGTTCATCTTGCTGCATCATATTTGGCAGTCTTGAATACCATCAGGATTTTCTTGTGTACCACCTGAGCTTATATTTTGATTTTGACAAGAGTTTTCTTTTTTGAATCAGCACACAAGGCGAGGATGAGAATTCCATGGAGACAGTGAAGAACATATCTTCTGGTCTAGGATTGGCTGAAGCATGCAAATATGTTTCTAATGATGCAAAATTCGTGAATGAAAGGGCTAGAAGCGACATTGTACTTCTTTCACGGTAAAGTGATTTTCACCTTAACTAACAGTAATTTGGTGCGATCTTGTAAACCCCCCCCCCCNNNNCCCCCCCAACCTCCCCGCCTTAAATAATGTAATTTTGGCATGTTACCTTATCCTATATTCATTCGTACTTTCCATCTAGAGGCATTATGAAATTGGATGCCCGTGCAAGGCAAGATGTTGCTTTTCTTGGCTCTGAGTTTCTCAAGCTTGATGGTAAGGATTTCTTGGCCACACTATTGAGGCTGTAGTAAATAGACCTAAAACGAAGTTTCTGAACTCTACAAACTGCTATTCCGGTAAAATTTCATGATTGCTAATTTGTGTCTGAAAGTATGCGTAGTTTCATATGGAACATGACATTATATTGACACCTGCTTTTGATCATTTTCTTAAAGATATGTATCTACGTCTACTACCTAAATCTTCATGCAAGCATCTATCTCATATCAATTCAGTCAATTGATTGATGCTAGTATTTTATACATTTCATGAGAGGTGACCAAGAAGATTGTACGTTGTGACATGCTCAATTAATTTGATCTATTAAAGTAAGTCTTTTTTTTTCTTGACCTGGTTGTCTGGTAGCACGAGCCAAGGAAGATACTGTAAAGGTCGATCATAATGTAAAGAGAAAAGCTGAAAGGCTTCATCATGTTGCAACTGCAAAGGACTACTACTCTTTTTCTTCTTTCTTTTCTTTTACTTTTTAACTTGTTGCTAATACAAATCTAAGAAAATGTTTAGTCTCTTTTCTAATTGTGCTTGGTTTTTTTGACAGATATTGAAGAACATAGCTCAATCCAGATTGAAAAGTGCTGCTGACAAACACTGGAATAATGGTGCATTGGAGGTGAGGATGTTGCTCTAGGGTCTTGTATAAATTTCTGTGATTATTGCTACCAAACCTTAGTAACTATTGTGGCGCTATTCATTACTTGGGCTCAATTACTTGTATCATATTGACTTCCTTTTTCTTGTTTGTCGAGCTCTGATTTGTCATTCTGACACTTGTGTCATCCAAAAAACATGCTTTCTTTAGTTAGTGTTGTCATACTTGTTCACATGTTGCCAAATTTTCCCACACTCTCCAACTGTCACTATCAAAGAATTAGAATCATAATGCAATCATTAGAAATGTTGAGATTCATCTATAATAAGTTTCCCTGTTTTTTTTGTGAGGATACGAGCATCTGGCATGCCAACATCTTCCCCCTCACTGGTGTACAAAATGAGTTTTGCAACTTAGAATTTGTTGATCCAACTTGTTCAAGTTTTTTTTTTTTTTTTTTTTTTNNNTTTTTTTTTTCTTCTTTCTTACTATTATAGCTGAATGTTATACAAGTAGCTTAATTTTAGTGAGGTTTAGTGAAATAGTGTTGGATGTACACACTTCATTCTGGTGAGCTAAGCTGCTCCATTGCATATAAATTTATTAAACACATGTCAAGAGATATTGGATGGGAATCTCATCTCAATCACTGTGTATATGATTCGCAAATCTTATTTTGTTTATGAATTGGCCAGTGGACTGTGGTTACTTCTTGTTTTTCCTATATATATTTCGTTAGAGTTTTCTATTCATTCTTTGAGGTCCTAGAGGAAATATAACTTTATTTTATTCGTGCAGGCAGATTTGAAGAGAGCCGACTTTGTTGCTAAGCAACGTGCAATAGAAGACTCCCTTATGGCTTTGGAGGTATTGATTGTCGGACAAGTCTTTTTTATTTTGCTTCAATTGATAAGAGAAAACATTTTCTCCTACAATGATGCCCAGGAAAAATTATTTCATTTTCTCCTTTTCGTCTTAAACCAATTGTTGCTTCACGAAAAATTATTTAATTTCATTATCTGAAATTCAGATTTCTGTTTGTTGGAGTTGCAGTTTCTTAAAAACATTCACGACATGATGGTGACTAAAATGTGCAGATTGTAAGTTTCTACACACGGCATATTTATCTTCCTCGCAACTCAAGTAACTAAGATTTTTCATCTCCTGACTGGAAAGTTATTGATTTGCTCAGGAGAAAAGTTTCTCAAAACAACGACGAGGTAGCAAGCCGTATAACACTTGAAAAGAATGGGAAAACTCTCGGCTTTTTTCCTGGAGAAGTATCAACAGACCGCATTAATGCCATTCAGGTTTGTTAATTTCTGTTGGATTTTAAATCTAATGAGAAATCATCCTATTAAACATGTTTTTTTTTTTTAATCAACATCATAGGAAGCTAATTGGAGTATAGCTTCTGCACTTTCAGAAGCTGACGGAATTGATTATACTGATCCTGAAGAGGTTCGAGTCAAATCAACTATGTTCGGATATTGTCACTTAATTATAGTCTTGATGCTTCCGTAACTAATTATTTACCATTATTCTGGAGTATAGCTGGAGTTACTGGTGGCAGCTCTTATTGATCTCGATGCAATGGATGGTAAAAGTAGTGTGTCTCTATTGGCCAAGTGTTCGAGTTCCCCTGATGTCAGCACCAGGTCTCTAATCTATTAGCTCTCGTAAGCTTTGCATTTAACTTTATTTTGGAGATAGGATTTTCAGCATGTGAAACACTGATATCATTTTGGCTCACTTTCTTTTGCCCTCTCATTAATTTCCATTTTCATTTTTTTTTAATTATGTATCATTGTGAAACAAGCGCATGAGGGCATTGGCTAATGCTTTATCAGCTGCTCCCTCCATGTGGACTCTCGTAAATGCCGACATGGGTGCCCTTCAGGTACAAATTGCACCTTACATTTTAGTAAAAGCAAATGTCTTTTGAATATTCGTAATCGTTGAAAGTCGACTTATATTATTTTGTTATTATATATGTATGTATATAATTTTCGGCTTGCAGAGGCTAGCTGAGGATAGCAATCCAGCAATAGCCGCAGCTGCAAGCAGAACCATAGACGAACTAAAAACACAGTGGGAAATAGAGGAAGAGGACAGCTGGAGATTCATGTTGAACCAAACCTTAACACAATCTCAATTAGACGACAAGGAAGATGATGATGATGGTGGGCCAGATTAGGAGGAAGCCCACATTTTTCATTATGTAGATACTTGGAGTCCCCAAAGTAATTGCACTTAGGATCGTAAGTTAACTAATTAATGGACCTATGGTGCCCTTGCTCTATTTGTATCAACATAGTCGAATAGCAGAAAGAAATAATGTTTCGCGGTTTTGGTTTCATGTGGAGCAACAATGACATATTGCCTTTATGAATTTTACTTGGCTCCTGCTCTCTATGTATCGACATCATCAAATAGTAGAGATAATGTTTTTTGGTTTGGTTTCATGTGGATGCTATGCTAGCAACAATGACATATTGCCTCTGTGAACTTGTTGTGCTTGTGGCGTGTTTGCGTATAGTGAATTTAGAAACTGTGCGCTTGAAAATTTTTGTGCGGTTTTGTAATTTTCAAAGTGTGCTTGATTGGGACGGACTCAACTTGTACTTGCCCGGACGAACTCAACCAATACTTGTTGTATGAGAAATAGAGTTTGTTTTTTACTAGTTTGTTTTTGTTATCTTTTGGTTGTTTTTTGGTTGTCAACTTCTCTTTGTGGAGCTTTTTACTCTGCTTTATGGAGTAGTTTGTTTAGGGGGACGATTGATATGAATTTAACTGGTTATGATTCAACTTTGTCGTTAAAGTGAGTTATTTTGAATAAGGTAGAATAAGTAGATGATTTTGAATTTGAAATTAAATACTATTTAGAACGTAATGATTAAAAGTGACATGATGTAAAAGTAGAAAATAGATTATAGGAAGTGATATTTGGATAAAATTATGTGAGTAAATTAATAGTGAATTAAAGTTGATGTGATATGTCAGAATGGTCTGATTGTTCAGTATTATATAATTATATTTATAAAAAGTAGGAGAGTTGAGTTGAGTTGAGATGGATTTTGAGTCAGGTAATTAAATATGAAATAACTCAATGGTTATAGCCGGTTAGTTGGATCATAACTCCTATTCAATCACTCCCTTAGTCTTCCTTCAAAAAAAAAAAAAAAAGAATCACCCCCTTAGTCTTATAGAATTATAGTCGGTTCCAGGCTCATGGCACTATATTTTTGATGAGATATTTCTTATGTTACTCTTTTTGTTTGTGTTTTATATTTTATAAACTAAATTGTAGCTTCAAGTCTGTTGGAATTGTTAGTTTAACGTGGTTTGCAGGTGCGATTGAAATTAAAATATTTGGAACTGGATTTTATTTATTGGATAAGATGAGTTGATTTAAAAAAATAAAAATAAATTGGTTTAGTTTGACGGAAGAAAAAAGTAGTTTAGATAAAATGGAGGTCGCCGTCGCGTGAGGTGCTATTATCAACATACAACAATTGCTTTAGTTTGACGGGAAAAACAGTACCACTAGTTCGCGAATACAATCCAATCGGCTCATAAAAGCTCGAGTTCAGTTTGTTTGTTTGCTTAATTGAGGCAGGCCTTTCATTAGATGAGTCGAACCTAGCTTGCTCTTAAATAACTGGTTTATTATATATTGAACAATATTAGAGCAGAACATGTTCGCAAACACAGCAATTGTTTTTGCGAACAACTCGATTACAATTTTAAAATTGTTAAATGAGTTTAATCGAGCCAATCTAGATTAGACGAGGCAAGCCTTTAATACCCAAGTCAATCGAACCATCTCATTTAATAAATGAGTACTGCTCGAGCACAAAATGCTCGACTAACACCCACCGCTTATAAAGCGGACCGAACCAATTGGTTCAACCAACTGAACTCGGAACGGACACCTAACAGAGGTGGTCCTTACCCCCAAAACCACTTGCCAAAGAATTAGTCTTTGACCAGTCGGACCAGTTTGAATTTTTAGTTTTTTATAAGAAAAATAATTTAATATTTTAAACATAATTTTAATATAAAAATTCATATTTAAATATTTTAGACATGTAAAATTATATAAACTAATTTGGGTATTTATACTTTAAACTATCTACATATTTAATTAAGAATATTTATCCATATAAAATTCATAATTTATAAGTCTATATTATATTTAAAAATATTAATGAATAAATAAATACTGATTCAACTGTTGATCCAACTAATAAATCATTGAACCTATATATTTATTGGTTTGATGATTGCTACGATTTTAACCATGCTAATAATAAGGGTTCTCAAAATTGAGTATCGAACCAGTCAAACTACAAGTATAATTGTGCATTGGTCGGACTAGTAGTTGAACTGGTTGAACTGATATTTAATTTACTAATATTTTAAAATTTCTATAATATTCTATATAAGAAACGTAATATTATAAGCAATGTTAATTCATTATTTAGCTAATTCGAAATATTTAAATACTTAAACTAACTAATACTTAACTCACCTACATGCACTCTATTTAAATATGTATTTTTTATTTATATTAAAATAATAACATTCTTTTAAAGAAATGGAGTGGTTCAAACCGGTCCGACCGACAGTTTTTAGCCGGTTCTGACCGATTTGCTGACAACCGGTTCATTCCAGCAAACGAACTACCAACTGGTCAAATGACTCGTTCCTAGCCCAATGGTCGGTTCGTCTAATTTTTACAACCATGCTAATAACACAAAAGTATCCTGACTATTTTATATGCCTATTAATAAAGAAGAAAGGGAAATTTTATCTCTCCTACACGTTTTTAAAAAATTTACAATTCTACCACATGCAATTTGTGACTTTGCCTAAAAGATAATATTTATTTGTATTAATGCATAATGACAGTTACCAGCTAATTCTAACCACTCTCTTGATTCAATTACCATATTAATTCAATTTTCTCTTTTTCTTTTGCATGTGTTTTGCGTCCATATGCTAAAAAAAAAAAAGTCCGAAAAAAGTTACGAAATCAAAATCAAGGTATATTTTTTTCCTCTTGCCAGGTAAAAAAGTATATATTTCATATATATTGTACATATATTGACTATACTGTACATATACCACAACACAACACAAAATAATAGAGGCGCCATCGATTTTTTTCTTAAGAAAAGTTATGCAAATATACTAACATAAACGCAATATATATCATCATATACGCAAACGGTAATGATGATACATGTATTGTATATATTTTCTATGATTTTAATATACATAAACCATACATATACCGAAAATATACTGAATATAATCCATTCCTATAACGTAGAAAACGATACATATAAAGTAGCTCTTATATTATAGAGAACATATACTCTATATACACACAACATATACCCGCAATCTTTTAAAAAGAAAACGGTTTTTACAAAGTGAAAAAGGCAAAAAAAGAAAAAAAATCACAACCATAGACCTCAATAATCCCCAAAAGTCGGCTGAAAATTAAAATCAACAGTTCAATACACGGTAATCTGGTCGTCGGGTCGGGTCTGCTCTCGTTGGTTGCTCGTGGTTCATCTTTGATATTTTTCCGGTCGCGAAGGAGATCTCTCGGTGAATATGGAGACCCGTTGTCGGCCATGGATGTAGGCGGTTGATGGGCGGACGCCGGCGGCTGCACGCCGAACAGAGGCACGCGATGGCGGCGATTTCTCGACGATTGAAGGTGTGCGACTGGCAGAAGTCGGTAGTGTTATGGAAATTAGGGGTTTTAAAAATTTTGGGGTAAAAAATTAAATGGATTGGCTTTGTGCAAGGAAGATAAAATTTTATAAACTTTGGTCTCGAATTCAGTGGTGAATTTCAGAATCAAGATAGTGGTGGTGCGTGTGTCTGGTGTTACGTGAATTGCAGATAAAGTTTGAGGAAGAAAGAAACGGATTTTACACAGACAATTTAATTTAGGAGATTTTTCATTGAATTTCAATTGAAGATATCATTAATATGCCTGAAAATAAGGTAATAATGGTTTAGGTAAAATTGAAATATTTTTGGGTTGATTAAGTAATTTTATAAAATAAAAATATAAGGGGCATATAAGTGTAATAAAAATCAAAGTTGTTAGTATATGGTGCAAATTCCTCGTAATTTAATAAACTTCATCATTTGGATTTGGGGCACATATATGGTCCCCATATGGTCCCTCCTATGAAGTGGGGAAACATTTTCCAGTACCTTTTTTTTTATTCATATTTCATGTAAGATTATTTTGATATAAGCCTAGTTTGTATACAATTGAATAACTTTAAAAAACTATGTAAATAAGAAAATTAGTCCAGCCGAATAATTTAGTAGACTCGAAGAAAGCCAAAGTTTAGAATTTTTATTTTAAAAAAAATATATAGATGTAATAATATCTATGAAAAAGATCTAAAAATGGCGAAATAAAAAAGAAAAATATCTCCTTTGCTATTCTACAGTTATGTGCAAAACATGAAGAAGAATATCCTCGATATCTCCTAACAGACTTTACGATTAGAAAATAATCTCCGAGTACACGTGGTTGAGATCATAACAAACCAAAAACAACATAAGAACATAAAATATGTCTTTACAAGTAAAAATACGACTAAAGACATACAAGACAAAAAAAGAAAGCAAAAAAACACAATCGTGGCCGTGTTCATGAAACTAATCACTGACTTCAGCAGTGTTGACAATAGTTATATTGAGGACTTTGGTTGTAGTACTGCTCGATAGATGGACCTTGGCGAAGATACAATTAAAATTAATCGCAATATTTATCGAATTTATACTGCAGAATTTACATTACATTTATTCACTATTTAATCGGCTTTACAGGTTATATAAATTTTTTTGTAAGAATAAGAAGTATGTCAATGTCTTAGCACTTAAATGTAAATTAAATCTATATATATATATATATATCGAGATTATACATAGATTACATCACTTTTATTTATTATCTATTATTTCTTTTACACATAATATACATCAACCTTTTTTATGAAAGTGACAAATCTCCTATAGCACTACTAAATGAACAAAGTGATATAATTTATCCTTTGAACTAAGGACCAACCTATGCAAGCCCTTGAATTGCACATATGATAGTTGATATTTATCCTTTTCTATCTATTACGTGTATACCAAGTTTACAAAATACCGACATTTTCACATGATATTGTGCTATGAATTATAATGAACTTGGAAGTCATTTAATTTGCAATACTTTAACCTAAGTACTTAATTTGAATTCATGCCACTAAAGCTAAATACCTTTTGACCAAAATATAATGATGAAAAACCAACCTCCTCTACCCTGGGTCATGATGAGTACAAATCTTGGAAGTCTACAATAAACCTTTTATATATGTACACTGCTGTTATCAACCCGGACCGGCCAGGCGAGTCGACTCGGGACTCGACCGATCTGGAGTCAAATCGATTTGGGTAGGCTATTTGGTCTGGGTAACAATGAACCCAGTCAAACCCGTCCAACCCGGCATTGACCCCGTTGACCCAGGCAATTGACCCGGCCGGGTCAACCTTATATATTTTTTTATTTTTATTTTTAAATATTTTTTATTTTTTTTATATAAAAAATCAAAACTATGTAAACATATTGATATAATAAATATTTATTGTGAGAAACTAATTCTTTAATATTTTGATGTACAAATTTTATATGAAAAATTTATTTTTGTTATTTTTATGTATATTTATATGTGAAAAATATTATATATATAATTTAAAAAAATTTAAAATTAATTATTCAGTTCACCAATTGACCCGGTGATCGACGATTGAACTGATTGTATACCTACATCATATATATATATATATATATATATACATTGAGTGCATAGCTTTTCACATCTGATACGTAGGACTTGCTGTGCATAGCTCTTTTCACATCATATATATATATACATTGAGTGCTGTGCATAGCTTTTTACATTAGCCTTTTGTTTTATTGGGAATCTCAAACAGACTTCCTTCCTAGTTTAGGACTTGGTTCAACACTAAATAAATAAATGGCTATACATTTATCAATATTTTGTTTGTTTTTACTTCCGTTTTGTTTTGTTTTTTTTTTTTCTTTGTTCTGAAAATAAAAGAACAGTCTAGAATGGTTAGTAAATAATTATGGCATTTTTTCATTTTACTCCATAATTACGTCAAACCAATCCGCGATTGCCACGTACCCTATCAGAAGTCGACAAGGGCCGAGAAATTATGGGCGAAGTGGGCGCGCTGGGAGATGGCAGACACGTCGGGAGTTGGCATGCTACGAAGAATCGAGGCGGCGTAGATGGTGGCTCTTGGGGAAAGTGTGGCGGCTGATTTGAGGGTTTGGCGAACGAGCAGTAGCTCAAGGTTGCAGATGTGGTTAAGTAATTGTCCAGCAAAGCTTGTATTTTGGGAACAAAAAATGAAGAATTTGATTTATGTTAAGATTATATTCACGCCATTGAGAATCTGACCGTGGATTCTCAATTAATTTATAGCAGCTTGTAAAGGATTAGGAATTTATTTATCATGATCAAAGGAATTAGTGGGATTTAAAGGGTTTGCCATTGTTTTTTCAAAACAAAATCAGGTATATCGATAATAATGTTAAAATAGGTAGAAGAATTTGAAATTGTTTGATGAACTTGCAATGTAAATCTAAATTTTAGTGTGGGGCAAGATTTAAAAACTTAATTGTAAGTAAAGGGCAAAAAAGTAATCTTAACTTCAAAATTATAGTTACTAACCCTCAACCAAATAAGTTAATGAGCTAACTAAATTGTTTGATAGCCTTTGATAAAATCAAGAATAATATATCAAGCTCAATCAACCTTTTTCAACCAATCACACCCTTAAAATAATACTTAATTTACGAACGATGCCTACAACAAACAAGGGGAAAAAAAAACAAACAAAAATACCAAAAAAAAAAAAACATGCCCTAAACATCTAAACTGTAATATTATCATCTTCTTCCTTCTTAAAACGTGCTGCACTCATGTGATAGAGGTGGATGCGACCATCAGAGACTTGGTGATAGAGGTGGATGCAACCATCAGAGACTTTCTGGTATCCAGCTGAAGCATGCTCGTAGAGGTAGGGGAAGACATTCTGGTGCAGGAAGACTGAGCAAGTCGAGGCTTCGTGAGAGATGTAGGAAAAATTCTGAGGTTTTCTGGTATGCCACGACAGAAAATTTTACAATTCCATTCTTCACTTTTTTAAAGAAATTGACGTACTGTTCCTTGGTATAATGGGTCGGGACAAGTTTTAAGGTTCCGACGGCAAATCCACAAGAAATTACCACGGCAGGTACTTTTGAAACCTCTGCCAATGATGTCACGAGAGCTGCCACAACACAAACTATGGTATCTCAAACCTCATATAGCTCTAGACCGAAAGATAAATTTATAAAGGAAATGAGTGTTACACAAAACGTGTACACGACAAGAACAGAATTTTCAAGGATGATCTAAATTCTATTCTTGTCGTGTACACCTTTTGTGTAACACTCATTCCCTTTATAAATTTATCTTTCGGTCTAGAGCTATATGAGGTTTTGGATACCATAGTTTGTGTTATGGCAGCTCTCGTGACATCATTGGCAGAGGTTTCAAAAGTACCTGTCGTGGTAATTTCTTGTGGATTTGCCGTCGGAACCTTAAAACTTGTCGCGACCCATTATACCAAGGATCAGTACGTCAATCTCTCTAAAAAAGTGAAGAATGGAATTGTAAAATTCTCTGTCGTGGCATACCAGAAAACCTCAGAATTTTTCCTCTACATCTCTCACGAAGCCTCGGCTTGCTCAGTCTTCCTGCACCAGAATGTCTTCCCCTACCTCTACGAGCATGCTTCAGCTGGATACCAGAAAGTCTCTGATGGTTGCATCCACCTCTATCACCAAGTCTCTGATGGTTTCAAGGCCAACACAGTTAGTACAGTGATAAGGAATCCATCACCCAAAACTCTCATCCAAAATTTTATCTCCCTTGTCACAGAAAGGGAGAAATCGGACCAAAAAGCTAAATAAAACACCGAGACAGGTAACATGATCACAGCAGTAAAAGACGCAGAATAAAACCAACCCTTTGATTTCGAGATGGAAATGAACCAAGTTTTTACCTTGCTGTTCAACACAAACAGAAGCACGAGAAGAATAGCACAGAATGCTAGCAGCAACATCCACCAATAAATCCTCTTGGCGCGTGTTGGTGGCGGACTAGGTGGAGCTTCAACCACTGGGCAAGCTTCGTGCAAACAACGGCCACTTGGACTATGGTCCGGACGAGGCGGAGGCGGAGCCGGAGCTGAAACCGGAATTTCGCGAGGGGGCACATTTTGGAGTTCGATTCCTCCGGCGGGCAGAAGAGCCGGAGAGGGAAGGAGAGATGAGGACGCCATTTTTTTTGATTGTTTGTTTGGGACTTGGGGGGAGAATGAAGTGATTTTTGCTTGGACTTGGTGAAAATGGATGGATGACGGGACTACTGATCTGTGCGGTATTTTATAGGTCATAGCTAGCTAGGGTTTTGGGGCGGGTTTTGGGGGGCGGGGATAAGGATAAAGCTGAAACGGAAAAGTCTAAAGTGCCGTACTTCATTTCAACGGAACCATACTCTCAATTACAAGCAAATAGGATTTAGCCACTTCATTGGTTTATTATGAGCTTCATATACACTATTTCCCTTGAAATCGAACAGCATAAGTAAATTAATTACATTGTTTTATGCTACTATGTATTCTAATAATTAAATACTGATAATTTCAAATAATTTAAACCAAAGATAACATAAAGTATAAATAGAAAACATTAATTTGTAATATATTCATTAATAAAATGATTGATATTTATTTATATATACAATTTTTGAATTTGCTCATTTTAAGTGTCATACCCGCACGTTTCAAAATGTTACGAGACAACATCTCATATTTCGTAATTAGGCTCCGATAGACATTACTTTTTTTAAGGAAACCAAATAACTTAGAATTATAATAATGTCAAATATTTTTTTTCATTTTTTTATTATAAATTTGAACATTTTTTATTCAATCATTTATTCTTAAAGCAATGAATGAAATAATTAATATAAAACAATAAAGTATGTTTTATTTCCAATATAATATAAATAATGAAGTATTTCTTTTTTAATTTATTTGTGAAAAGTTTTATTTCCAATACCCTCGTATGCTGACGCTTCTCCCTCCTTCATAGTCGTCGCTCCGTATTTCTTCTCCGTTCGTCGGTGGTGGGGGACCGGCGGCAGTTCCCAATCTTAATCCGAGCATGTTGTTGCTGCTCGTTGAGGTAGGGAGCCCCGTCGTTTAATCTCTTTCTTGGTCTGGCTTGTGTGGTAGTTTGGCGCAGGGTGAGATTTGGGGGTTAGGGTTCAAGTGGTCCGAGTTTTCTCCGGCGGGATTGTCTGGCTGGGTTTGTCTCGGTCCGTTTGGGTCCCTAGGGATGGTGATTCAGAGCATTGGTTGGGGTTTTGGGGCGCTTAGCAGGGGTCCCGGTCCCTGCTGGGTGGTTGGTGGTAGGAGCGGGTGGGAGAATGGGAGGATGCGGCTGTGGTGGTGGGCAGCGATGGAGGTGGTTGGGGGGGCCCCGGTGACTGCTGTGTGTCATGCGTGGTGGTTGACGGGGTTGGGGTTCGGGCTGGAAGCGGCTATCCCAGCGCACCTCTCTTTGGGTTGCTTGGGGTCCGGTATTCCGGGGTTGGGCTAGTGGTGTTGGCCTAGCTCGGTTTGCTCCGGTTGGGGTCGCTTGTCCGTTCTCCTCGGTCAGTGGGTTCTGTCCTTTAGGTCGGGTTCGGGGGCGGGGTCCTGCCTCTTGTTAGGCCTTTGGCAGTTTCGGGGGTTGGGGCTTGGCTAGGGACCTTCCCTAAAGACGGTTGTAGCTGCTTCTTCGGTTCAGTCGGTTCTCCGGGGAGGGTCGTTTTATTTTTTTGCTTCTGGTTTTTCTTGTAGGTTGTCTTGTTATTTTGTTATGTGTGTTTTGTTTGTCTTTGTGTTGGAGATGAATACAGGCTAGGCACATTGTGCAGTGGCTATGTTTTTCATTTTCCCTTATTTAGTTTTGGAGTTCTCTAGGCCGCCATG
>CACSLK010010322.1:2893242-2903250 GCA_902706635.1 Striga hermonthica
GGGCGCGGAGCTGCTGGCCGGGTCTCCTCCCACACTTAGTCATATTTCGTCAAATTTCGCCTATAATTTTCAACTTGACTCACAAATACTATTAATACTCGATTTCGCTCAATTATTTTTTTTTTGGCTCGGCTCTAACAAGTCGGGACTGCAGAGCAGGTCGGTACGAGCACTCTATTTATTTATTTATTTATTTATTTATTTTAATAAAAAAAAGAAGAGAAAATAACAAAAGAGAAAAGGAAAAAGAAAAGAACAAGGAAAATAAAAACGTGGTGCCTCCCACGAAGCGCTCAGTTTAAAGTCGTGAGCTCGACTTTCCCATCAAATCATAGTCGGTCGGGTATGGCTTGACGAGCTCCTCCAACCTCATTCTCGAGCTCGTCAAAGAACACATTCGCCCACTTACTTCTCGGATATACCGGGGGTTTCTTCCTCCATTCATCCTCTCTCAAATTTCATCCCGGTTTTCATGAACTTCCAAACCCCGGTACTCGCATCATCTTTCACACTCGATGGGCTACCTCCTAGTTTTTCATTTCCACTCTTACTCTTCTTCTTCACCTCTTTCCTCCTCAATTTCACCACATTACCATTTTCAACATTATTTTTCAACTTCTCACATTTCACTCCAACTCCAACAATCTCATCCACACTCGAAGAAAATTTAGACTGAAGATCGGGATGTACCTCATTGTCAATGTCCTCCATGAACGAGCATTGGCCAACATTGGGTGGAGCTTCTCGGGCATTGTTCATCGTGAAAGTACTCATCTCTCCCTGAGCAGAAAGAGTGACTCGTCCATCCTTTACATCGATAATGGTGTTGGTCGTAGCCATGAAAGGTCGCCCAAGCAAGATCGTGTGCTCCTTCCCAGTATTCGGGACATCTCCAACATCAAGGACAAGGAAATCAACTGGCACAACAATAGAACCAACCTTGACCAACACATCCTCAATAATCCCCTTCGGCTCCCTCAAGGTGTGGTCTGCCAATTGGAGGCTCATTCGAGTAGGCTTAAGCCCTTGCAAACCCAATTGTTTGTAAATAGAGTAGGGCATAAAGTTTATACCGGCTCCCAAGTCGAGCATTCTGGTTGTAGTCTTTCCATTCCCGAATGTGATCTTTATGATGAAGGCTCCCAGGTCACACTCTTTCCGAGGTATAGTAGTCAAGGCTACCTCGGAAATCATCACCTTCTCATTATCTTTGAACCTCCTCTTCTTGGAGGCTAACTCCTTGAAAAATTGAACATATGACAGGAAATTTCGAATAACATCCAAGAGAGGAAGGTTGACGTTTACCTTCGAGAGCATGTCAAGAAGATCCTTGAATTGACGCTCCTTCTAAGTATCTTGCAATCGGCTCGAGAAATGAACCGGTGGACGGTAGGGTGTATCCGTTTTATGCAAAGCCTCATGAGCATCCTTTTTCGGGTTCTCCTTCTCGATTCCCTCATCAACAATAGCCTTCCCCTTTGAAACATTAAGTCCCTCACTCGGTTAATCATTCTCCTCATCAACAACAACTTCAACTACCTCATTTTCCTCGGGCATCTCTACATGATTATCAACCTTCTTACCACTCCTCAAAACCGTGATTGCATTGACATGTTCGGGTTGGGTCGGGAGCTTGAATCTTACCAATAAAATTCCCGAGTTGCCCCATTTGAGTCTCAAGGCATTTGAGAGAGGCTTGAATCGAGGGCACTCCTTTGATGTATCGTGCAACGTAGAGACGGTTGAGGCCAACGGTTGAAGACATTTCTTTAAGATTTTGATCTGGGTATCCGAAGACTCACCATTAGCATTCTTCTCGGCTCCGGTGGAGGTGGCACTGGTTTCTTTAGAACGAAACCTCTACGTCCTTGTGGATATCTTTGGAATTCGGGCCTCGGTTGGTAGCCTTGGAACTCGGGCCTCGGTTGGAAAGGTCAGTTTATTCGGGTTTGCATAGGCTTGGGGTTGATTGTAGGGTTGAGGTGGTGCCAGTTGGGGTGCATACCCTATCCCTCCATTAAAAGTTGGGATGATTCCTCCACCCCGGGTTGTAGTTGTTCGAGTATGGATCATTTTGGACCCAGAGGGCGTACCCTTGAATAGCATTGATGCCGTAGGGGACTCCTTCAATATTTGGATCGTAAACAGGCTCCATATACCTTGGGCACTCGTGGCCTCCATGCCCGGTCTCTCCACAACAACCGCACACCTCGGTCATCACCACTTGGGTTGATTTCAGCTCACGTAACCGGAGTTGCTTGAGTTCCTCCTCCAACGAGGCAAGCTTAGCAAGAACAACATCGTTTGTAGACCCGGTGGGTTGTGTAGCCTCATTAACGAGAGCCCTCATACGAACGCTATTCCTTTGAGAATTTTCGCTCAACATCTCATAAAGCTCGTAGATCTCCTCGTCTGTGTGGCTCCCAATGTCTCCTCCAGCGGCATGGTCAACCATATATTGGAGCGTTTGATATAGCCCGTCGCAGAAAAATTCGTTGACAAAAATGATGATGGGGGCATTGAAGTTGATACCCCTTGAATCTCTCCTACGCCTCGTGAAAAGTTTCACCAATGTGTTGGCTAAAAATAGCTAATTGGGTTCAGAGGTCGGTGGTCTTTTGATGCGAGTAATACTTGCCCATGAACTTCTCGTAGACGGCTTCCCATGTGTTGAGCGAATTTTAAAGCAAGGTCATGAACCAAGTTTTGGTTCGGTCTTTCAAGGTATAGGAGAAGCATCTCATTCGGAGTTGGTTTTTTGTTAGGCCTTGGAGAGGAAATGTGTTGACGGTGGAGTAGAATTCTCGGATAAAGTTCAAGGCATCCTCTTGGGCTAGGCCGTAGAATGAGGGAAGTTGGTTTAGGTGGATGGTTTTGAGATCGTAGTCTCGGGTCGCCTCCCCGAGCACGAGACATGAAGCGTTGTCTCCAATGATAGGTCGTGTAAAATATCTCATTTTTGGGGGAGGTGGTGGAGGCAATTTCTCTCTTTGGCCCGCCATTGGTTCAGGTTCGGGTTGAGATTGTTGCTCGTCGATGTTGAGTTCAACAAAGAGGTCAATCCATGGTGTCTTCTCTCGGGGTCGACGTCCTTGTTTACCTCGCATAAACAAAACCACAAACTATACCCGGTGAACGTACCAATGGGAAGCAAGATTAAATCAAAACCAATAAACACAAATTACCTAAAAAATCAAGAAAAATAGAGAGAAATACGAAAATTAAGTAAAGATTACAAAAAACAAGAGAAACACGAGAAAAAGAACAATCAACTAGTAAATTAGGCGTCCTACTTGCCTTTCCCGGAAACGGCGCCATTTGTTTAGCAAAGTTTTTGGTGGGCAATGGATAACCGAGTTACCCGGCTCGAGTCGATCTCGAAGGAAGGTGCTTCGGAGCTTCACCTACTACTTGATTGTCCAAATCACAAAAAGAGAAAATAAAATCCTAAACATACTAATCAATTGGGTTGAGATTGGATTATCACTAAACGAGCAATTAATAACAAGCAAAAACGAATCATGAGCAAATAGTAAAACTAGACCATCGGAGTCTCATGTCATCAACATAACGAGATGATAATCAACGACAAAGAGTAATAAACGAGCTATGAGCACTAGATCATTAAATCTAGTCATCTAACCCTAAGTGATTAAGCCATAATCGAGTCTTAACCTTTAAACGAGATCGACAAGCAATTAATCTCTAAAACTACTCAAGCAAGCAATAAGAGCAATCAAGTCCCAACTTTCCCTACATCATCAACGATGCTCAAATTTACCCTAATAAACATTATAATTAAAAACGAGGCAAAAATCGAAGTAAAGAGCTTTAAAACTAAATATCCATTCTTCTATTGCGTAGATGATAAAAAACAAAGTCAAAAGCTAGAAACTTTAAAGAACCCAAAGTCGCCGAAAAACCTCCTGGAAAATAGCATAAGCTCCTTAGTCTACAGAGCAAACATAAACTTAAACTAAGAACAAAAAAGGAAAAATGATATAATGAGTGATGGATCCTCAAAATGCAAAGGAACAAAAATATTTATACTCTAGCCCCAACACACACTAGAAACATGCACACTTAATGAGACACTCTCGAGGTCGCCACAAAATTCACGAGCTCGCGGGCAATAGGTGGCATGGGCGCGCACTCACGAGCTCGCTGGGAATTCTGCGAGGCCTCAAGCGGGGGCTGGCGCGGTGCACGGGCGAGGCGCAGGGATGTGCAGCACTCTCGAGCTCGCAAGTAGATTTGCGTGCACGGATGTCGGCATGGAAGCACTCGCGAGCTCGTCTGCCCTTCCGCGAGGTCTTCTGCCCTTCCGCGAGGTCGAGAGTCTTGCTGGGCTTACGGGTGCAGAGCGTGCAGGCGTGCGGCATGCGGGCGTCGAGCGCGCGGGGTCGTGGGTTGTCGGGGTTGCGGGTGCACGGGCGTGGGCACGGCGTGCACGAGATCGCAGGCACCAGCGCGCGGTCGCGAGTATGCTGCAGGGCTCGTGCGGGAATAGCGACAAACTCGGGTAAGAAATAACTCGTACGAAATGGCTCGACTTGACTCGGAATTTCTTTGGAAAAAGGTTTCGTCTATTCATCCTCGGAATAAACCTGAAAATACACCGCAAAACACGAAAAAGTACGCCTATAAAATAAAACGAAAAACACAAAACACACGGAAAACGAGAAAATGGATCGGTCGACCCTAAAATGAACCTAAAACCGACTCGATAACACACATAAACATAAACACAAAAGCCTAACAAATAACTAGTGACTACATCTATTAAGAATGCATCACAAATACTTAAACTAGAACTGACCCTCAGTAGCCAACGGGAAGCTATGATTGAAAATAAATGTCAAAAACCCTATGAAAGGCAACATCGCAACAACAGAAACAGTCACGAAATAACCCACCAACTTAATTTTCAATATGGCTAATCTGAGAATTTATGTTCGAACCTTGTTTTTTGAGCCAAACAAAAGCGAAAGAAAAGAAGCTGCAAACAGTACTAGAAGGAACCACCACCATTTGATCTGCCTCTTGCGTGATAGTGAGGGACTCAGTGGATCTTCAACAACTAACTTTCCCATTGTCCTATCATTAGTGATAACAAAAATTCTATGGAGTCATCGGATGGTTTTCTTATGGAGCCATCCATGACTTAGTGTATTGACACTTGTCCAAAGTGCATTTATTGTAGGACACGTGTCAATACACTATTTGTGAATAACTGTGGATGGCTCCATAAGTCGAGCCATCCGATGGCTCCATAGCAAAACTGTTAGTGATAATTGTTTTGAAATTTGAATTCGAAGTTTCTAACCTCCATTATTGCTATTATTATTTCCACGTCAAAACTACCGAGTACTGGTAATCTCATTGAATCTACTCTCACTTGTGCATAAAACTGAATCGAATTAAAAAATTGAAAACATATAATTTTTAGTTTTTTAATTTAAAATGTTGAATATCATTTAAATATATAATAACTAGTCTAAAACGGGTTAGTAGTTAGTTAATTGTATAATAGAAAAATTCATTTTAAAATTTGTATACATACATATCCACTTAACTTTTTTATTACTGCATATGTCAAAATATCCACAAACATTTTTACAAAAACACAATATTACAAATAATAAAAAATAAAATGTGGGGGTCAATTCAATTGATTCGAGAAATGATGTATATATAATATCGATTACATTAAGAAAGTTGGGAAATATAATTTAACTAATTTTTGTAATAACAAAAATTCTTTAAAAAATGTAATACTTTGCAAGATTATTATTTTTCTTTTATGTTACGTGTAGTTCGTCCTCTGCATCGCACGAACGAGGACACTTGTAAATCTATATGTATATCAAAAGGTTGTTGGAAAAATACATTTATAGTAAGTTCGACTAAAAAATAAAATATTGACTTGTGCTAATTAGATTTGGCAAATCAGTTATTTGTTTATGGATATTTGGATCCTTTTTGTAGGGGTTCAATTTGATTTCTTTGTTTAAAAGAACATGCAAATTAGCTTTAAAAATCCGACATATATATAAATCTATTAGGATCAATATATATATATCTCTCTTATTCTTATAAGAAAATATGTGAGGCATTTACATTCTGCCACGTGGCGCAATACTGAGAGCCCAATTCTTAAAACGACGGACGTTTGTACCCTATATATTTTTTTCAATCCATGGTTGGAGGTCATTATTGTCGTTTTCTTTTGACATTTTTTTCCTTCACGCCAGCTTCTCAAATACGCAACTTTTTATTCTTTTAAAATTAATTTACTTACTCCACCATTTATCTTTGTTTTCTCTCTCTGCACCTACCCTCGAAACCCTAAAAGTTTCCTCTCATCATCATCTACAAAAATTCATGTTTTCATTTTCATCATTCTCAGTTGCTTACCGCCGAGCGCTACTCTACGCACGCAATGGTTGGGGATCCATTGTAAGCTCTGATTAATATGGTTTGATCTATCAATTTTATAACCTTTAGCTTAGATATTTGTGTTTTATTTTTTATTTTTCTAACTCACATCTTGCTGCGTGTCCGTCTCTGTCGGCGACCTCTGTGTTGTGTCTGATGGCTCTAAATATTCCCTCAGTCTAATTAGGACAAGACGCTGTCGCTACCGATGAAGCTGAAGCCGACCCATCTCCGGCGTAAATGTTGGAGTATAGTTTCACCGGGATGAAACTATAAGTACTTGTTTTCTTTTCTGGAATTTGCTTGAATTGAAGAGCTTCTTCAGGTTTTTTTTTTTTCTTGGTAACATACAACTAGAGCTATTAGTGGAGATTTGCGGTGGAGTGGCTAGGGCTAAATGCAAGTGTCCTTATGTCACCTTTTAGTTGAGAACTGATTTTCTTAATACTACAGATCTTGGATGAGGAAAAGTTCAAGGAAGTTATCAACAGGTAAGTTGTTTGGACGTTTTTAGCCTTAGTTGAGAACTGATTTTCTTAATACTACAGATCTTGGATGAGGGGCTTTTTGGGGCTTTCTTTAGTTTTTATATTTAAGGAATAGCTGTTTGAGACACTTTTTTGCTCTAGCTCACTTTTGCCTTTTGGTGTAAAAATTGTTTGTTTGGCATCTACGCCACCGGCTAGACCGACGATGGATTAGCTTTCGGCTGGAGCGTATCAATCGAAGTACATCCCTTGGAAATGCAGTTGGGGACCATGGACAACATCAAATTCGTCCAATACGAACATCTTAAGTCCTGGTAGCTTTGTTTCGGCCAGTACGGGGTGTAGAACAACTGGGATAAGATGTACTACACCTGGGGCGGCACAGAGCTGATCAGTATTGTGCCAGCCATGTCGGGAAGTAGGCGTTGAACTACGTTTGCCTTGAAGATTCAAAGGTTATTGCACAAATCATCAATGCACCGGTCAGTTTAAACATTTGATAGTTTATGTATTTATGTTGATATTTGGGGTGTCTTGATGAGTTCATTAATGACTTTGGGTAGCATACGTACGAGATCATGAATGATGTGATTTTTTTACAATCTTTTATTTGAGATTATTTCATTGGATGTAGTAGTGGACCACTAAAAATTATCAGTATGATATGATGTTTTATTATTTTATTTTGTGTGTGTGTATCTAATAAGATAAATTGTTGGTCAATTGTTTGCAGTCTGTAATTATTATCTTATAGCGTAGAGATGTAAGGATGTGACACAAATATGGCTGGATAATAGTTCTACAGATTTTTCATTATTCAATGAGCATGTGGAATATTTTGGAGATAGTTGAATATTTACATCCTATTGTGAATGGAAATTAAAAAAAAAAAAAGTCTTTTGAATTTAATTAAACAGAATGCTTAGCTGGTGTCTTTTTTTTAGGTGTTCCTTTGGATCATTTTAGGTGCTTATATTTTTTGTCCATAAATATTCAATTGTGTCCCCTGCTCATTTGTTTCTCTTGTGAGTTGTTACATCCTCAATGACATGCCGATGACTATTTTTTGTAGTTATGATTAATCGAAGGATAATTTGTTAATCATTCATTTGAATAATTAATTTCGTGCGACACCGATACATAATATTTTCTAAATATTACTTTCCAGCTCAAATATAAGACCGAGAAATTACCTCACGGGTCTTGTGACCTGGAAAGCCTCAAGTTGGTTAACTTGTAAAACATGATGCATAATCCTACCACAAGCATGTTTGTATCCTATATTATCAATGGTTTTCACTTGGGTGCTCACACTAGAATTGATTTACCTGCATCAAATGGAAATCTCAATGCATACTGATGGTATCTTGGTCCCTGAAGTATACTATGTCAGATTTCTGATTTTCTTTTTATTAGATGCTTCTATTTTTTTGCTAAGTATTTCAATAATGATTTACAAGTGCATATAGAACAATTATCTTTGAAGCTAGCCCCTTCGTTCCCTACTTACAGGATTATTCCTAAACTTTTTCTATGAGACAATGCATTTTACAACAAATATCAATTTATATTTCTTCATTGGTTGCAGACAACTCTTAGCGACTCCTTTTTGTATATCTTGGTGCATTGTCGGATATTGACGAGGAGCAATTGGTTCGCACGTTACAGTTTCTTCCCAAGTCATTTTCTTTTTCGATTTCACACTTGCACTTAAATAAAACTTTGTTCAGATCTGCAACTGTTTCTTGTTTTACCTAAATTTCATATGTCCTTGTCATCTATGTTAGTTTTCTTTCACTATTTGGCATGTGGCACATGGTTCACCACATTATCTCACTTACAAGAAGGAGGATGATGATGCCGACACGTGGAGGATGATGTGGATGGCGATTTGGTCGACATTGAAGCCCGTAGTTACGACGAACTCGAATTGTTCCTAAGTTTCAGAAAACTCAACAGTACACCAACATAATGCAGGTTGGTTGAGTACGAAATCTCTTAAGTTTATGTCTTATCTCATTTCAATAGTTAAATTTCATAACGCCTGATCATGTTTGCCTTCCACTCAATCATGTTTGTATTTTTGTTTGGTGGTTGTGTGTGTTACCTCTATTATGTCTATATTTTGTTTTCTTGTGTCATTGATTTTGAAGGTGAGTTTTCAGAATGCTGGTTTGAATGTGTTATTATTATTATTATTATTTTTTTAATTAATTGTTGACGTCTGGTGTATGTAATGTAATAGCCAATAGGTAATTTTAAAAATTTGCAATATTTTTCATATTTTATTTCTACATTTGAAATGCTTATAAGGTTCACAATGGCTCTTTATTTGACATGGAGTACTGAACTTACATTTTGTTTTCATATTTTCACTAATTTGTTCAGATCAATGTGTTCGTCTTGCAACAAATTGAACATTGCATATGGTGTTTGCAGGAATACAAAGAAGCTAGGAAGTGCGAATAACAGGGCAATCAAATGTGATAGAATTATATGTGACATTTGAGATATACCTTTATTTTGCTTAAGATTTAATGAAATGTGATTTGTTATTTTAGATTTTTTATGCATGCTTTATTAATTGACCTACTGAGAAACTTGTAGCTAACCTTCCAAAGTAACTATACAGTTTTGTTAGATTTTTACCTCTTATTGTGTTATGTGGAGAATGAGTTTTATAAGATGAGAAAATAATTAGATTTCTAAACTGTGAGATGATGTCTGATGGGACCATTATAAAAATGTACCAAAGCCATATACTTGAACATCTATTTCAAATGTGTTGTCAACCTCTTTCAATATTTAATTATTATTCTTTACTTTTACTTATTCAGTTTTTTTCTTTTATAACATATACTTCTTTGGTATTATTGTTTTTATGCGGTGTGGCACGGTTTAAAAATTATGTTGTATTGTACCAAAAAAATTATGTTGTAGCACTAAATAAATGTTGTGCTAATTAATTGGAATACACTAGTGTGTATCCCGTGCGATGCACGGACGGGCTTTTTACTTAAAACTTTTTTTAAGACTTTATATTAAATATATTTATTTATGTTTAACATCTCATTATTGTAAG
>CACSLK010010322.1:2921503-2933992 GCA_902706635.1 Striga hermonthica
TCTAGAAAATAATAAATAAAAGTTACTATAAATGGCATGTAATAAATGCTAATGGGAGTTTGACTAAGATTTAACTTACTATTTTTAAGAAATGATAAATCTTTTTATATAGATATAGATTTATAACTTCATATTCTAGTAATTTACGTGGCAGTTCGAAAAATATCCATGAATTATCATTTTTATATTGTATATATTTGATCCTTGAAATGATTTTTACTTATTGTTTTTTATTTTTTATAATTAGTTTGTAAGCAAGTGAATGATAAACTTGCTAATTATATTTTAGATTATCTTTTACTAAATATATTTAATTATAAATATATTTATATTTCACTGTATAAATAACTTAAGACAAATTTCTTATTTGTAAAATTAACATTAAATAATAAATTTATATGAGATATTAACTTATAACCTTATTAATATTTTAAAATAATTATTTTTTATATATACATACATTATAAGTGTTAAATCGAAGAAAATACAACAAAGTTTCTATTAATAGGATATACAAAAAATGGATAATAAATAATAGTATTAATTTAAAAAAGAAATGATATTAATGCTTAATAAGAAAAAAAGACAGCAACATGAAAATTAAATAGGAAAAATCATAGTTAGGAAATTTTTTCTCATCTATATGTTGTCCATAAATTATTCTAAATTTCATAAATAGTTTCTTTTTTTCAAATAATTATTTTTGAAGTAGTAAATTTATATGTGTAACCGTTGATTTATAGTTTCAAATCAAATAAAATATTAAAATAAGTTAAAAATGAATAATAATATTTTTAAGTTTAATCTCGAATTATTTATATCACATCACTAAAATAAAAACAAAAATAGATTAGATAGAAATAAATTAATTGATTGAAAATTTGTAAAAGTTAATCAATGCATTTGAATCAATTATTGATATCACATTATCTACGTTAAAAATAAAGTCTGATAAAGAAAAATTACCAATAGAAAAATAAAAAAATGATTAAAAAATTCTTTATTTAATATATGTTTAGATTTTTACATGGCTTAAAACACTTTAGGGGGCGTATTCAATTTGAAATTTCTAAATACTTATTAAGACGATAAAAATCATAGTGCAATCAATTTTTTAAATTTCTAATATTTTTTTAAGACTTTTAAGAGTCTTGTGGTACTCAATTGAGATTTTAAAAAGTCCTACAACATCATGAGGTAATTAACTTATTTGACACTATGATTTGTTAAGACTTTTTAAAATTTTGTGGAATTTTAGAGAAAATCCTTATACAAAATTTCACTTAAAACCCCCAATTCCAAACTTAAAATTTCACGTAATTCCTCCAAAATCTGAAAATTTTATTAAGTCTCAAAATGTCACTTGAAATCTAAATTGAATGCACTCACTTAATAATCGCATATTTACACTTTGAAATTGTAGAAACTCGATCCATTCTTAGTTCTCACAAATATTAAATCACATAACGTGTTAGTTCTTATAAAAACAAAATCGAGATAAATCGAGATTATGGCAAATTCTATTCATGTAGCACCACATTTAATTTATAAAATTAATTTTAATTAACACCATTTTAAATTTTAAAGCAATTTCAATATTGTTTATTTGTGAATCGTACGAAGTACGTACTAGTGAAGTGTAAACAATCAAGCCAAACTCGAGCTTCCGATGTTCAAGGTTATAATGACTCGGTTTGTTTATGTTATGGATCGAACTTGAATTTTAACGGGTCAAACTATATAAATTTATATAAACATTCTTATTTCGAGCCGTAATAAAATGGCCAAACACACACGATTCATTGTAAACAACTCTCGTTAGAAAATAACGTTGTTCTTAAATGGGAAAATTATATATGATTTTCATAGCTCACTTGCCTACTCTAGAAACTTATACAAATTGGAAAAAAAAAAAAGATAAGTACACAAGCCTTATTAAGCTTTTACCATAATAATTAAGTAGATTCCAATACTATCTAATTTAAGTACGTGCATTCAATTATTCATCAATAATTATATTCTCTAATGAAAAATAAAATAAAATAAAATAAAGAGAAACGTGGTAAAAGCGTACAAGAAAGTCTATTTGGGCTTTGTGTTTTGAGCTCTTATGCAATGTGGATATTCTAGCTATAATCCGCACGTGGAGGTGTCCAAGAACTCAAGGACCAAAACACAATTTCAACTATGGTTTTTAATAATGGCCAATTGAATATCATAATTGAAGGAGTTCAAACTTTTTTTCTCTCTCTCTCTTAAAAAAAAAAAAAGAAAGAAAATTTCCACTTTTCTAGTCGGAGTGTTCCGATCTACCTTCCCAGGTGGGTCCACCTGACACTTTGACGGAGGGTGGCCCCTGGCTACACGACTCGGCCCCAATTTGTGTTGGGGCCCGGCTTTTCGGACGATTGAGCTCGGTTGGCCATGCTCGACGGGATCTAGTGTCTTGGTTGCTTTTTCGGTGCGTGCCGAATTCCATGGCCGAGGCGAGACGGGCTTCTATGGTTTTGTGGGGTTGAGTTGGGTGTCAGTTGCCTTGTGCATGTGTCGTCATGGAGATGGTCGGTTTGCCCCTTGAGTCATCTTCTCTCAGGTGCTAGGGAGGAGCGGACGGCCGACGTGACGAGCTAGAGCCCATGGTGTGGGTTGGGCTCGAAGTGGTGGTGGTGTGATTGGGGATCTGATCAGCGGCGGATGCAGAAATTTTCATTAGTCAGGGCAATATAAAATAAAAAAGTCATTGGAATTTTTTATACCGTGTTTATTACATACGAATTTACCTATGTGCAATAAATTTTTCCATTCACATTCTTTTTCTCTCATTTTTTGAAGTTGTTTGGTTCGGGCTTGTTCATCAAATTTTTAGAAAAAAAATTAGAAAAAAAAATTCTATCTCAATTCTAAATCTAACTCGACTTTAACTCAACCCCATCATCTTCAATATTATCAATATAACTAAATAAAATTATTCAACTATTCTTACACATTATATTAATTCACTATTAATCCACTAACACAATTTTAACTACCTATAATTTCCAATCATATAACTCCTATTTTTACATCAAATCAATTTTAGTTATTCTTTTTAAATTTTATTTTAAAAAATTTGTAAATTTCCACACACAACTAATCATATTAACCATTTTCAAATAAGCTATAGTTAACACAATATATATATATATATATATTATATATATATATATATATATTTATAGTTTTTTTATAAACTAGCACGGTCTTACTTACCCTGATCAAATCCACAACATTGACAATATCTTGATCATCATTATAATTCTACTCATAACTCATTAGTTAGTGTAAAATTTGTCTCATTACAAGAAGACAAAATATGAAATTAAAGGGTTTGTATCTGCACAAACAACAAAATACATTGTCCACTTTGTCAGTAATAGCCCCATCCTCAATTATAATTTCAATAAATTTTATTATAGAAGAGAACATAGAGATAATGTTCGACTTCATTTTCTATAGACTATTAAAAAAAGCTTAAAATTATTTTTATTATGTCTCGCAAATACTTCAACTTTGTTTTTTTCCTAAATATTTATTTGGAAATTATAACTACATACATTAGCAGCAAAAATCCAGTCTGGGCAGCTGCCTAGGCTGGTCTAAGTGTAAATCCGTCCCTGGATCTGATTGTTGTCCTCCGACTGAGGGCTTGAACTTGACTGCCTGCGCGCGGGATTGGATTTCGAGTTTCAGATTCAATTGGGCGTGTATTGCAATTTCCAGGTTTGCACTCCAGTCCATGGTCCGGTCCGGTTAAGTGATCGACCATAGGTGTCATCGTTGTGGTCTGATCGGTGTGTTGTCCAGCCGTAGGAAGGTATTTAATCTAGTATTTTGTGTTGGTTGATGTTTGTTTGTTTTTATGTGTTTTTCACTTTTTTGTGTGTTATTATCCATTTGGAATCTAGATCGTCTTATTAGGAGTTAGTATTATTATCATGGGCGTGTTTTGGTGTTTAGGCTCCTTCACGAATGTCCTCTCACTAGATTTAACTTCTGACCGTCTTCTTATTGTAAATATGTTTTCTGATTATAAAATTCCTATGGTTCTAAAAAGAAAAAAAAAAATCATAATTGAAAGAATCTTCCGGACGCCTTCCCAATTCTATGGTAACGATAAAAATATGTTTTAATATTGCAGGTATTAGAATCTATACTTACATAATAAGCCATCCTACTTATTGAAATCAGTACCACTACATGCCCCACCAATTTCTACTCTATGACCGTAACTCCCTTACGTGTATGCTGAGGTGGTTTATTATTTGGTACAAAAAATAAATAGTCATATGAATAGTCATTAAACTTCTCTGTCTTTTTTTTTTTTTTTCCGAAACGATAGGGGAACTATTATAAATCAAACGAGCACAAATGTGCGAATAAAGATACAAACTCCCAACGGGAGAATAAAGTGGGAGGATAGGTCAGAAGACCGCCTAGAATCCCGCTAGCAATGCTAGAATAAAACTCGAAACTAAATAGACCCCAACAGGGTAATACCAACTAAACCAACTAAAACAACTAAAAGAAAAAACTAACAAGACCCCAACAGGGTAATACCGAGTGTCGGACCCCAACAAGGTAATAAAGTTGACACTCGGGAACACAGAGGCCAACGGCCAAACCAAAAACACAGGACAAGGACACACAGGCAAAACGCCCAAACCAAAATACAAACTACCACAAAAAAAAGAAAACAAAATAAGGAAAAAACACACATTCGGCCCTTCCACGGTAGATCAGCCGATCCAAACTAGCGGAGAACAGTTAATTTCAGAGATTAGTCCAAGTCCAGAGACGACTCCCGAAACTGCCACAAGGCCTATACAAGAAGTCGAACCCGAACACAAACCAAACTCCAAAACAACCCACCTCAACCGGAGGAACAATCGAACCCACTCCCACTCAAGCACTTCCGGAGCCCGGCTAACACCACTAGCCGAGCTAAGGAACACCCGAACCCCGCCGTCTAACACCACTAGCCGGAAGGGGGGAGGGTTCGAGCCCTCAGCCTCTACACACAAGCAGAGCTCCACCCCGCCTCGCAACCCACAAACCATCAGCAAAAACGCACACCACCGGCACCGGCACCTGAACAAGAGAATCCCGAACGGGCCGTCGCTGGAAAAAAAGGACCCGCCCGAAGCCCTTCCTTCGCACAGAGTCTAAGACAGAGACAGAAGAGGCAAATATTGAGGTGGAACTCACCTCCAAATGAGACCGGGATACACCAATTGCAGAGCAATTGACGACCAAAGAGCCCGCCTCCATCGAACGCTGCGACTCCGACGAACTAGGGTTAGGCAGGCCTACGAATTCAAGCACCTCGCGGCAATACCATAGGTCTGGAATAGCAGGGAGGGATGGCGGCCGAAGGCGACCGCCGGCCGGCGTCGCACCGCCACCGAGGAAGGCAAGCGATTCAGAAGAGAGAGGCGCTGTCGGGCTTCTTTTTTTCGCGAGAGGAAGAAAGGAGAATAGATAAATTAAGGAGATTACATAAATGAACTTAACTTCTCTGTCTTAACAAATTAATTTATATTATATTAAGAGTCTTTAAACCCTTTTTCATCTCTTTCAGCCTGTGTCGTTTTCTACATATTTTACTGGTTATCTACTCAGCCGCCGTAACAAGGTACTGCTTATAGCTTTATATTTAATTAATTTATTCTACCTCTTTAATTAAATTATCATTTACTTTTTTTTATTATTTTATTTTATTATAATTACAATTTTAGAGATTTGAAATACGTACAAACCTGTATACTTTGGCTCTAGTTGTAGGTATAGTTATCAATTTGTTTTTTAATATTAGCCTTTTTCTCCTTTTTACAGTTATTAATCTAAAATTTACAATTTTGAATTTTTTGTTCTTGTTACTATGGCTAATAATATGCATTTAAAATTAATATTTGTGTGTTCAATTTATGTTGGGAATCTTTAAATGGTTTTGTTATAGTATTTATGCAACTTTTAACATTTTTTGTTTTATTTTTCCAGATAATGAACGAGAATGAGATTATTGAAGAACCAAAGTTGGGAATGATTTTTAGTTCTCAAGAAGAAGCATATTCATATTACTCTAATTATGGAATACAGAAGGGGTTTGGTGTGATGAAAAGAAGCTCAAAACGAGAAGATGACGGCGTTGTTAGATACTTTACTTTTGCATGTGTTAAAAATGACCCGAAGAAAAAGTCTACCGGAAATAATTCATTTGCCCCAAAACTTTCAACAAAAACGGGTTATAAAGCCAAGATAAGATTGTCATTGTGTGATGATGGGAATATTCGAGTGACAACAGTTCATCTTGATCACGACCATTTGTTAAGCCCCGGAAAAGCACGTCATTTTCGATGCAACAGAAAGATATCTGATCATGTGAAAAGAAGGCTTGAGATAAATGATGAAGCAGGGATTGGATTGAGTAAGAACTATCATTCTCTTGTTGTAGAAGCTAATGGGTATGAGAATGTTACCTTTAATGAGAAAGATTGTCGCAACCATATCGAGAAAGTAAGAAGAAGCAAACTTGGTGTTGGAGATGCTGAAGCAGTTTGCAAGTATTTTGCTCAAATGCAAGAAGTCGATAAGAACTTTTTCTCAGTCGTGGACATTGATAAGGAGTCCCGTATTAGAACTTGTTCTGGGCAGACGGGCGAAGTAGGGCTGCTTATGAAGATTTTGGAGATGTGATCACGTATGACACGACGTACCTAACTAATAAATATAAAATGCCTTTTGCTCCATTCGTCGGCGTGAATCATCATGGACATTCTATATTGTTTGGTTGTGGGTTGTTAACTAATGAAGACACAGATTCATTTGTGTGGTTATTTGAGTCGTGACTAAAGTGCATGTCTAGATGTCGTCCTAAGGGCATAATCACTGATCAATGCAAGGCCATGAAAAATGCTATTGAAATTGTTTTCGGCAATAGTACTCGGCATAGATTGTGTTTATGGCATATAATGAAAAAAATTCCAGAAAAGTTGAGTGGATATTCCAAATATGAAGATATCAAGACTTTCATGCAAACAGTTGTTTATGATGCTCGTACTGAAGAAGAGTTTGACAGTGGGTGGTCAATGATGATTGGTGGCTATAATCTTCATGATAATGAATGGTTGCAGGGACTATATATTGATAGAGAACGTTGGGTTCCTACATATGTGAAAAATTCGTTCTGGGTAGGTATGTCGACAACACAAAGGAGTGAAAGTATGAATGCTTTTTTTAAACGGTTTGTTAATCATAAAACCGCTTTGAAGCAATTTGTTGCTTTATATGAACAAGCCTTGAAAAGAAAAGTTGAGAAAGAGAATTTAGCAGATTATGAGTTTTGGAGTTCTCGGTTTCATTGCTTGAGCAATTATGATATTGAAAAGCAATTTCAAAGTGCTTACACAAATGTGAAATTTAGAGAATTTCAAGATGAGTTGAGGGACAAATTTTATTGTCAACCTTTTCTCGTTAAGATTGAAATTATGTATATGAGTATAAAGTTGAAGAAGATGTAAAAGTTGACGACATCAGAAAAGAGGTGACTTTTACTGTACACTTTGATGAATGTACTCATGAAGTTAAATGTGTCTGCCGTTTGTTTGAGTTTAGAGGAATTCTTTGTAGACATATCATGTCTGTGCTAATTGCAAGAAGAATAAATGAAGTTCATCCTCGTTATATTTTGCATCGATGGAGAAAGGACCTAAAACGAAGATATACGTTGGTGAGAATTGGATATAATCCTTTGAGCCGACAAATACAACGATGTGAAAAAAATATGCAAAGCATTTCACGAGGTTGCTGTAATTGCTGCGGATGATGAAGAAAAGTATGAGTTGGTGATGAAATGCATACGAGAATTAAAGTTAAAATTTACTAGCGATGAATTAAATCAGAAGGAAACAACTCAAGCATTTTCTTCACAACCTCAAAATTATGTTGAGCAACGAAAAGTGTTAGGTGGAGCAAATAAAGCTTTGAGTCCTGTGGTTACTCGAGGGAAAGGGCGCCCTGCTACTAAAAGAAAAATTTCCCGATTGGAAGTCGTGGTTCAAAATCTTAAAAAAAAAGAATCAAAACAAGAAGCTTAAGGAGACTGCAACAAAGAACTTGAAATGCACAAAGGTATAAATGAATATAATTTTTTTATGTCTATTATATATTGCATATAAATTTACATTTTTAGATATATTTATGGATAGGCGCCTATGAGAACATTGGAAACAAATATCATATGTGATCCAACTGCTTTTAAAGCGACATCCGACAATCTTGAGGTATAGTAAATTGAGTTAGAATATTATATTCTTTATTGTTAATCTAAGAAAAATATAGCATGCTCTTCCCTTGTTTATGTAAAACGAACAGGTAAATCAAGTTTCGAGTTTTGGAAGATATTACATGCCAAGGCCACCCGATCCATGCATTTATCCCCATTCAATTCAACTTCAAGAAAAGGTAAAACATTTATTTTCTTATGTAAATTTTTAAATCTAACAAAACATTGAAGCATGATATATTCAATTTTTTTTTTTTTTTTTTGTGTGTGTGTGTACAATGAATAGGTTATTCCAGTTTCAACTTTTGGAGGGTACTGCATCCCACAACCACCCGCTTCACCTATTTATCCTGAAAGTAGTTCGATTCAACTTCAAGAAAACGTAAACTTTCATTAACATTTAACATGATACAATATATAGAGAAAACCTGAAAATATTAATTTTGTAAGGCTATATGTTCAGTTTTTTTTTTTTTTTTTTTTTTTTTTTTTTTTTTTTTTTTTTTTTTTTTTTTTTTTTTTTTTTTAGGATCTTTTAAATCCACTCTTGGGTGGAGGTAATGCTATAAGGAATAATAGCATACATGCAACAAATTCGACACAGGTAACCATATATGTTTTTATATTAATCTAATCTAATTGATATAAAAATAGTTCTTATATGTCCCATTTTTACTATTTACTTCGATTGTTTCATTGTAGTTTGATTTTGTTTTATGTCTTATTTTTGCAGGAAAACCGACACATGTTTGATTTAAATGAAGATCAGAACTCATTACATGATTCATTTGAGTAGTTTGAGTTCTTTTTAAAAGTTAGAACGTGTGTGGTTCAGGAAAATCGACACATGTTTCATCTTTCTAAAGACATTGATTCAGTTTTAAGCAACTTTTTGTTTGTTCGATTTGTCTGTTAGGTTCTCGATGACAACAAAGGACATGAGTTTTTCCAGAAATTATCCCGCTTGTTTTATTAAAGTTGTGGAATTTATTAAATTCACGTGTGATATGGTTTAGAGTGAACCACAGTGTTGGGTTTAGATGACTTCAAATCCTTACTGAGTTGAGAATGTAATGGTCAAATATGGAGGAGCATATGTTGTTGTTATATCTAATATCATAAAGGTTCTTGGTCAAGAGAAACAACCACTGAAGAAAGGAGAATTATTTGTTGTAACTAAATGTGTTGTGCCTCTGTTTGCAAGCTTTGCTATTTGCAATTGCTGTAACTAAATGAGCTGCCTCTGTCTTCAAGCTTTGTTATGCCTGATGATGATAATTTCATTCTATCATTCACAAGGTGATTATAGATCAACTTTTGTCCTCATCTAAATTATAAGTATCATACAAATAGTCACTCAAAAATTTACCAAGTTACATTTAGCCAACGCAAGTTTAATATTCCATAATCAAAGTTCACAGCAAAAGCACACTGTAATCAAAATTCAGACACCAAATGCACTATAATACAAGGTACAACAATCCCCAACAACAAATCGACCACTCTATAATCAAATATACAAACAAGTCGCCAGAAGAATGAAAAAAAATCTATCTCCCAAACCCAAAACGATGTCGTCTCACAGCAACCTGCCGCCTGCCATCAACGGCACCCGTTTTCTCGACTACCAGTCCTACTTCTGTCCCCACAGCCGGTTCGTACGCCGTCCCCCTAGCCTCAGCGGCACCGCCCGCTTCCTCCGCCGCGCCAGCAGTCACGGCCGCGCGATGCGCGAGCCCTCCGATTGCGTTCGCGAGCGCATCCGGCCATCGACGGCACCCCTTTTCTCGGCGACCAGTCCTCTATATGCACCCGGAGCCGGTTCCTACGCCGTCCCCCAGTTCCGGCGGTGCTGCCCGCTTTCTCCGCCACGCCAGCAGCCGCGGCCGCGCGAGCCCTTTGATTTGCGATTCCTTTTTTTGGAGCCAATTATTTGCAGCATCAAAATAAGAAAGAACTCAATTTGAAGAAATTTTTGAAAACCCTAAAATTTTAGAACAGAAAAATGGAGAGAGATGAGAGTACACAGTAAAGAATGGGGTATAGGGACGGTTTCTTAAACAACATGACCACTTTAAATGCATACTGTTTCTTATGGATCTAATTTGCTGTTCACACTACAAATAATTGTTATATTGGAACGAAAAATCCTATGGTTATATATTACAATAAAAATTCCAACAGATATTCTAATGGTATATTTTATGTTGGAATGGTTCCAACAAAAATTCAACTGAATATTCTGTTGGAATGTGTTTTTCATTGGAATTTGAAATAAAATTTGATGATTCCAACGGGTATATTTTTAACGGCTTTTGTAGAAATTTCCGTTGGAATATGCAATTTCCGTTGGAATTTTTATTTTCACCTCGTTGGAAAATATGCTGTTGGAATCGTCAAAATCCAACGAAAATTTCAATGGAAAACTCATTCCAACAGAATATTTTTGTTGAAATTTCTGTTGAAATACATTGAAAAATTATAAAGGAAATAAAAACATTGAAATGGAAATTGGAATTGCCGTTGGATTAATTATATTGGAATATATTTATGTTGGAATTTCATATTTTTTTTTAGAGTCAGGATTGAAAACATACACACGGTTATCATATATTTTTATGGGAATAAATTTACTATTTAGGATTGAAGCTACACATGCTAATCCTATGGGATAAATCTCCAATTTGTTAAAAAAAAAAAAAAAAAAAAAAAAAAAAAAAAAAAAACTCCAATTGGTAATAAAATAAAATTCTATTATAATTTTACATATTCTTTTAAAAACTTATGTGCAATTGGATATCTATTCTAATTCATTCCATTCAATTACAATTTATCTATTTTAAAGTAATAATAATTGTGTTGTGACAATGAAATAGTGAAAATAATGATCGATGGTTATAAATATGTGAGACAATAATTAGTAAATTTTATACATAAAATTTATAGTAATGATTAATTTTAAAATAAATTTATCCTACAAACATGAATGAAAAATAAAGAAAATAGATGAATTGAATAAAATTGGATTGCAATTGTATCTATTCGTCTAATTAGAGCACCCACAATGCTTTGGGTTTCTTAGAAAAAAGTTACATGCCATGTAAGGAATAGACCTAGTCTATAAAAAAGTGTTCTTCAATGCAATTAAAAGTGGAATTAGTCTAGCTTATGTGGCAATAAAAAAATGAGACCTAGTCCACATTTGGGTCTATATTAGACCAGAAATTCTATGGTGCCCATATGGGCACCATAAGGCATGCCACAATGTGATGTGGAATATTAGGTGGCTTTTTTGTTTTAAATTGACAATTTCACTGTGGATATATGATCTGGCTTTTTTAAATATTTAATCAATTAATATAATTAAGAAGCTTAATTCATTCAGAAATCCCCAAATCGCAAACTTTATTCTTTTAGAATTTGTTCCCAAAAACCAAAAAGTCGTTTCCCCCAAATCCACTTCGACTCACGACCTCACCCACCGACGCCACCGTTATGGCACAATCGCGCCGCTGCTGAACTTTTTGCGGTGCTTTTCCGGCGAATTGGTGGTGGCCGTGGTCTGCGATGGGAAGAGGGAGCTCGGGTTGGACGGCGGTCTGCGATAGGGCTTGGTTGCCGGCGAAGCTTCTCAATTTGTTTTTGAAAATCAAACTGTGGGGGAGAAATCCGTGGAGCTCGTTGTTGGATATGTTGAGATCGGTGTGATTTGGGGGAGATAATGAGAGAAATTAGGGATTGGGCCGGAGATATCGTTGTTCTGGAGGTGGAGGGTGATTAGGCTGGTGAGATTGGCGAGCGGCGGCGGGATGGGGTTGCAAAGGTTGTTGTTGGATAGGTCGAGGCGGATGAGACTGTGGAGGGTGGAGATTTCCGGGGAGATATTTTCGGAGAAGCCATTGCTGGAGAGGTAGACAAGCTTGAGGTTGAGGCAGCGGGCGAGGGGGAAGAGGGTGCCGTTGAGGCGGTTGCTGCGGAGGTCAAGGGCGAGGGTGGTGACGCGCCAATTGTTTTGTGAAATTTTGTTTGGCCGTCGCCAGGTGTGAACATTCTAGTCGCGTGGTCCGGGAGCTTAGCATCGACACACGCAAGGTTAACATACAAACATGGACATCGATTCGACGTCTTTGCTCAAGGCGGCCATCCGATCGGCACTCATCCACAGGCAA
>CACSLK010010322.1:2936587-2952700 GCA_902706635.1 Striga hermonthica
TATTTCTTTAACAATTATTTTGTGTTATTTTTATGGAAGCACCACCTAATATCCATGTTGGAATTTATTAGTGTAATTAGTAAAGCCACCTAATATTCCACATCACATTGTGGCATGCCTTATGGTGCCCATATGGGCACCATAGAATTTTTGTATTTTAGACCCAAGTACAAACCCAAGCACTCATCATTTATTCCTCATTTAATTTTTCTTTTAATAAATGAAATATACTAGAGTATTTTTATTGGTTGTCATGTATTCTAGACCTAGTACTTTTTGGTTTTGCATTGGATAGATTTTGGTTTTTTTAGTTTAGGTTTGTCCATGTCATTATGGACTTAAGTCTATTTATTTGCCACATATGCAAAAAGAGACCCAAAGCATTGTGGATGTTCTTACAACTCCTCTCAACCTTTTAAATAAAAATCAAAATTATGGGGGTAAATGAGTCGAGCTCGAGTCCTTAACGAGCTTATAATCGAGCTCAAGTTCGACTTATTTATCAATACTAAAGAGTTGAGTTTGACGTTGACCAACCAAAATTGAGTCAAACTATAGAAAAATATATAAAATAATATTTTCAAGCTTTATCGAGTCGAGTTCACGAGCGACTCGTTTAATTTAACAGCTCCAATCACAATTCTATTATAAAATCTACTAATCCACATAAAATAATATTTTCAAGCTTTATCGAGTCGAGTTCACGAGCGACTCGTTTAATTTAACAGCTCCAATCACAATTCTATTATAAAATCTACTAATCCCTTTTTTTCATAACTTCCACTTATTAATAAAACATTTACCAAAATTATATTGATTTAACCATTAATATCTTGCATTTAGTTATGTTCTATAATTTATATATCTCCTATTTTCTTCAAACAATTTTCCACAAAACATATCAATATTTCACTGTTTTTTTTATGGGTAAACAATTCAAGTCCAAAAGACTTCCGTTCCGCCCATTCATCTCTCACTCTTCACAATTAATTATATTTTATTGGAATACACGCTTCTGGAATGTACTACACAGGCCGCCATATTTTCCCTTTCTCTCTCTCTTTCTCTCTCTACACACACTACTGTGATTGCTTGTGCTTTCAGTTGTTGCCTTTAGCAAGACAAAATCTCTCTCTCTCTCTCTCTCTCTCTCTCTCTCTCTCTCTCTCTCTCCCTTTTCCTAATACCTCTCACTCTCTTCTAGGGTTTGGTGAAATTCCCAATTTTTTCACCTCAAACTGCTCGTATGCACCGCAGCCGCGCTCCCGACGGCGTACGCCGTCCGCCTCCGCCACCCGACCCCCACCACCGCCGTGGCTGTCTCCTGCCTCACCAAGACAACTACCAACGCCCGCCGTTGCTCCGCCCGCCGTACCAACAGAACCGCCCGAAACCCCAGTTCTCTCCCCCCTATCGTGATCGGCCCCCCGGCCCGCCCCCGTCTCCGGCTCGGCCGAACTTCATCGTCCAGCTCCGATCGGACGCCCAGCGCCCCGTGAAGCAGGAAACGGAGGCTGTCGTCCAGAAACTCAGGTTCCAACCGCAGAAATCACATGTCATCTCGTGCAATTATATTGCAGGCACACTTCATTACGAGCAGTGGAGCGAGGCTCTGGAGACTGTGGTGGAACTGTGGGAGATGAAATTAGGTGACATGAAGCATAACCTCTGGCCTCGAGTTATCTTTATCGTCCAGGTTCCTTCCGATAAGTCGGAATTGAACGATAGGTTGAAGTTGCTGTTTCTGGGGAAACTGAAGGAGCTGGAAGAGGGGGATATTGTTAAAAAGTGGCGGAGGAAATTAGGGATATTAGTGGATGAGATTCATAGGATTTCTCTCTTATTGAGGAAACCCCAGAGGCTAGTATTTTCTAGTGAGCTGTTAAGGAAAAGGGAAGGTTTGGAGGCCGAGAGGGATTTAATCTTGAAAAGAGTGGAGGAGTTCAAGAGTGCACTTTGCTGTATCGAAAACTACTTGGAGAATGGGGAAAATGATGAAGGTGGAGTCATTCCTATTTTCCGTTTTACAGATGGAGAGATAAACTGGTGGAGAATTCACAAATTGTTGACTAGAGAATGTAGGAGGCTTGATGATGGGCTGCCAATTTATGCCCATAGGCGTGAGATCCTGAAGCAAATAGACAGCCAGCAGGTTGTTTAAATTTACTTTTAACTTTCAATTTATTTTTTCAACTATTTTCATGAAATCGTATTAGTTATATTTCTTACCTGCAAACTGTAGTTTAGATATCTTGGAAAAAAAAAAAAATGATTTGCTTGTATCCTTAGCATGTATCATCTATCTAAAAGTTTGAGTTTTTACTTGTTTAGGTTACAGTACTCATAGGGGAGACTGGTTCTGGGAAGAGCACACAGTTGGTGCAGTTTCTTGCTGATTCTGGATTTGCTGATCATGAGGCTATTGTTTGTACTCAGCCACGTAAACTTGCTGCCATCTCACTGGCAGAAAGAGTTAAGGAGGAAACCTATGACTGCTACAACGATACATTGGTTTCCTTTTATCCATCATCTTCATCTATTCAGGAGTCCGACTCCAAGGTAAAGTTTATGACCGATCACTGCCTGTTGCAGCACTATATGAGTGATAATCAGTTATCCAGGATTTCATGCATTATTGTTGATGAGGCTCATGAAAGAAGCTTAAACACCGATCTTCTTCTAGCTTTGATAAGGAATGTACTCATTAAGAGGTCCTGTCTCAGGCTTGTCATTATGTCTGCAACTGCTGATGCGGACCAATTTGCACACTACTTCTTCGGTTGTACGACTTTGCATGTGGCTGGGAGGAATTTTCCGGTTGACATTAAGTATGTATCTAGTGACTATGAAAAACCTCCACCTTCTAAATTAATCCCCACATATGTTCTTGATGTTTTGAGGATGGTAACTGAGATCAACAAAACCAAGAGGGAAGGCACTATATTAGCATTCTTGACCTCGCAGATGGAAGTTGAATGGGCGTGTGAGGAGTTGGAAGCACCATCTGCTATTGCTTTGCCTTTACATGGGAAACTTTCTTATGAGGACCAACATCGGGTTTTTCTTACCTACCCAGGTAAAAGAAAAGTCATATTTGCCACAAACATTGCCGAGACATCATTGACAATTCCTGGTGTGAAGTACGTCGTTGATCCTGGGATGGTGAAAGATAGTAGATTTGAATCTGGTTCTGGAATGAATGTTCTCAGGGTTTGCCGGATCAGCCAGAGCTCTGCTAATCAGCGAGCTGGTCGTGCTGGCAGAACTGAACCTGGGACATGTTACAGGCTCTACTCAGAAAGAGATTTTGAGTCCATGCTACCTCACCAGGAGCCAGAAATTCGCAAAGCCAATCTTGGTGTAGCAGTTCTAAAAATTGTCTCTCTGGGCATCAAGGATGTCCAGAAGTTTGACTTTGTCGATTCTCCTAGCGTTAACGCTATAGATGTGGCTGTCAGGAGTCTTATTCAAATAGGAGCAATTGCAGTGAAAGGTGATGTTTATGATTTAACTGCAGAAGGGAGGGAGATTGTCAAGTTGGGTATTGAGCCTCGACTTGGGAAGATAATTTTGCAATGCTTCCGCCAGCGCTTGGGGAAGGAGGGTCTTGTCCTTGCTGCAGTAATGCCAAATTCCAGTAGCATATTTTGCCGAGTTGGTACATATGTAGATAAGTCGAAATCTGATTGCCAGAAGGTGCAGTTTTGCCATCCTAGTGGTGATCTCTTCACACTGCTTGCAGTTTATAAAGAGTGGGAGGCCTTGCCACGAGAGAAGAAAAATATCTGGTGTTGGGAGAATAGCATCAATGCGAAGTCCTTGAGGAGATGTCAGGACACTGTGTTAGAGCTGGAAGCTTGCCTTAGAAATGAACTGAATATCATCGTGCCAAACTATTGGTGCTGGAATCCCCAACTACACACCAAGCATGACAAGAAATTGAAGAATATAATACTCTCATCGCTGTCTGACAACGTGGCCATGTATTCTGGGTATGATCAGCTAGGGTATGAAGTGGCATTAACAAGGAAGCATGTCCAACTTCATCCTTCATGTTCTTTGTTAAATTTTGGTCAGAGGCCAGCCTGGGTAGTTTTTGGGGATATACTCTCAATATCTAATGAGTATTTAGTCTGTGTGAGTGCATGCAACTTTGAACAATTGCCTGCCCTTTCTCCTCCTCCGAGGTTTGATTTCTTGAGCATGATTAACCGACAGTTGCAGAAGGTGATCATATCAGGGTTTGGGAGTATACTGCTGAAAAAATTTTGTGGAAAATCTAATACTAATTTGAGCCATCTTGTTTCAAGTATCAGAGAATCATGTGCAGATGAACGGATTGGTATCGAAGTTAATGTTGATAAGAATGTGATAACTTTGTATGCTACTTCACAAGATATGGATAAAGTGCGTGGCTTAGTAAATGAGGGATTGGAGAGCGAAAAGAAGTTCCTGCAAAATGAATGCTTGGAGAAATGTCTATATAATGGAGGACCCAAGGTTTTACCTTCATTTGCCCTCGTTGGAGCTGGTGCTGAAATAAAACACCTTGAAATCGAGAAGAGATATCTGACTGTTGACATATTTCATTCAAAGTTTAATGCACTTGATGATAGGGAACTCCTAGTTTTCTTGGAGAGATTTACCTCAGGTCATGTATGTGTCGTTAGCAAGTTCTTTGGATCGGGTCTAGACAATGAAGACAAGGATAAGTGGGGAAGGGTGACATTTCTCACACCTGAAGCTGCCAAGACGGCTGTTGAACTAAATAATTTTATGTTCAGTGGTGGACTATTGAAAGTGCTTCCTTCGAGAAATGTTGGCGTTGCTGATTACAAAACGATGTCTTTTCCTTCAGTCAGAGCCAACATCTATTGGCCTCGTAGGTGCAGCAAAGGGGTTGGTATCATCAAGTGTGATCGGAAGGATGTTGCTTCTATTGTTGATGATTTATCTAATTTAATAATTGGAGGCAGGCTTGTTTGGTGTGAAGCAAGTGTCAAGTCTGAGGACAGTGTTGTAGTTACTGGACTTGATAAGAATCTTTCTGAGCCCGAAATATACCAGTTGCTAAGTGCGGTAACAAATAGACGAATACTGGACTTCTTTCTTTTCAGAGGAAATCCAATAGAGGATCCTCCACTAGTGACTTTTGAACAAGCAATTCTTCGAGAAATTTTCCCTTTCATGCCTAGAAGGAACACACAGGGTAATGTTGTTGGTGTTCAGGTTTCCCAACCATATCCAAAGGACATCTTCATGAAAGCCTCAATTACTTTTGATGGAAGTTTACATTTGGAGGCAGCTAAGGCACTGGAGCAAATTGATGGGAAAGCATTACCTGGATGTCATGTGTGGCAGAAAGTACGTTGTGAACAGTTGTTTCATAGTTCTGTGTGCTGTCCTGCACCTGTGTACACTGTTATAAGGGCCGATCTAGATGCTTTGTTGTCAAGGCTCCGACAACGAAATGGTAATTTCCTAACCTGTTTGAAGTTCTTTTGTTTTTGTTTCTTGGTCATTAGTTGAACTCATTCTGCGGATGATGGATCTGTTGATTGCTTAAACATCATCACAGAAATGGCCTTTGTATACTATGTTGTATCATCATTCTTCATTAACATTGGATTACTTGGCATGAAGAATTACTCAGAATTGATAATTTTCAAATCATACAATCATATAGACATTGAGAACTTCCTCAGATTATTTCAATAGATGCATATCTCAAATTACATTATCTTGTTTTTTGCGGTAGAATTAAGTAAAATAGCATAATTAAACTTGTTTTCAGTTCCCACTTAAAAGTGCAAACATATTCCAACATGCTTGTATGTTCCTTGGAATTTTCTTGTGATAGAAATGGAATGTAGATATGTCTGGTGGAATTTATCTTGTGTTCAAATAGGAGCTTTCCTTAGTTGAATTCTGATTGATGTTGTGATGCCTAATTTTCTTTTGATTGATAGGATATATTCCATATGTGAATGCCCTGTTTCAGTTTGTAATTTGTCATGATTACTTTTAATTTTGAACTTAAGGGATTACGTTTTCACCCATTGTTTGTGATGCTCTAGTTAGTTGTATAGGTAGCGTTTTTGTTTAGAATGGTCTGTCTGCTTCAGTTAGGCTGGCATTATATATAAAACAATTTGATGACAACTTTTATTAGCCCCTGCCTGACTAAATACCATGGTTCAGACCATTGCTACGGCTACCCTTTTTAGTGCAAGCCTCTCTGTTCATCTGTACGTACAGTAGTGCACGGTTTATCTTTACTTAGTTCTGATGTAGGCATACACCTCTTAACGCAGGTGTAGAATGGTGTATTCTGGAGAGAAACCCCAACGGATCCTACCGCGTGAAGATCTCAGCCACCGCCACAAAAATCGTGGCTGATTTGCGAACAGATCTGGAGCAACTGATGAAAGGAAAAATCTTGCAACATCCCGATATTACCCCTGCAGTCCTCCAGGTTCTCTTCTCATGGGACGGGATTACCCAGATGAAAAACATTCAGCAAGAAACAAGGACCCACATAATCTTCGACAAGCACCGCATGCTCTTGCGAGTGTTTGGCCCTCCCGCGGGAGTCGAAGATGCAGAGTCCCGCCTCGTCTGTGCCCTCCTCTCTCTGCACGAAAGCAAGCAGCTCGAGATCCGTTTGCGGGACGGGTCCTTTCCCCCCGACATGATGAAACGGGTCGTGCAGCATTTCGGGCCCGACCTGCGTGGGCTCGAAGACAAGTTCCCCAACAGCCACTTCACCCTCGAGACAAGACGCCACTCGATATTCCTCACGGGAAATAAAGAGCTGAAGCAGAAAGTCGAGGAGATCATCCACGACCTCGCACGAACGGAGGGGCTTCAGCCGGGCCCAGAAAACGCCGACGACCCCAGCTGTCCCGTCTGCCTGTGCGAGCTGGAAGACCCCCACGCGCTCGAGGGCTGCGGCCACAGGTTTTGCCGTATGTGCCTGGTCGAGCAGTGTGAGTCAGCCATCAAGAGTCACGACGGCTTCCCGCTTAAGTGCGCCAGGGAGGGGTGCGGGGCCTACATCCTGGTTGCTGATCTGAAGACCCTGCTGAACGTAGAGAAGCTGGACGAGCTCTTCCAGTCCTCGCTGGCTGCTTATGTGGCTGGCAGTGGGGGAGTGTACAGGTTCTGCCCCTCACCCGACTGCCCGTCGGTTTACAGGGTGGCGAGCCCTGGGGAGCCGGGGGCACCGTTCACGTGCGAGGTATGCCTGGTGGAGACCTGCACGGGGTGCCACCTGGAGTACCACCCGTACCTGTCGTGTGAGAAGTACAGGGAGTTTAAGGACGACCCGGACTTGTCCCTCAAGGAATGGTGTGTCGGGAAAGAGCATGTGAAGGTGTGCCCAAGCTGTGGTTTTACGATCGAGAAGGTGGACGGGTGTAACCACATAGAGTGCAAGTGTGGGAGCCACGTCTGCTGGGTGTGCTTGCAAGTGTTTGGGGCCAGTGAGGACTGCTACAGCCACCTGAGGTCCGTACACGAGGCAATTATTTGAGTTGGTGATCTTTTGGCGTTTCGGATTTTTACTTATTATAGTAGGTGTGCCACTGACTGGTAGATGTGTGTATATATATTGAGATTATGTTTCCACCTAGTTAACAGTTATGTGCTCCGTGGAGTCGGTTTGAACCCTGTTGGTTTTGTGGCTTTTGTATATATGTGTTCAGAGAAATTGATATGTCAATGCTGCGGTGCACCTTTTCTGTATACAAACACACACACACACACACACACTCCAGAAACAGAACGAGGTGCACCACCATACAAGTATTTGGCCAGATGAAAGCGTAGCCGGTTTCTCTGTGCTTTGCCTCAATAGTCGCTTCCAGTCAAGGAAAAATTGAGAGTCATGTACCAGTAAATTCGTTCACGCTCCATAACCTCCATGAACCATATCCTCCATGAAAACAAGAACCGGAAGAAATTTATCATTTCAAGGAACCAAGATACTGAATACTCCCATCAGTTGTGTGATAGATTGTGCACCAATCTCATTTATCATTTCAAGGAGCCAAGATACTGAATACTCCCATCAGTTCTGTGATAGATTGTGCACCAATCTCATCCTTTTTATCGTCTTTGCTGAAACATAGTTTATCATTTTGCATTGCCATCTTCAAGTTATAGCAAGAGAAAAGAAAATTTCTTATGTTAAGAAAATCAGGAAAGATATGTGCAGCCAATTGCAAAACCCATCCCTGCCATTGCAAGACAAAATGCTATAGCTGCAACCCAACTTCTTGTGCTAATGCCCTTTTCGGTAACTAACAGGTTTTTCTGCACAGCCATGAAAGTGAATTTGTCTGTTTTCTTCTGTCTTTGAAACTCCAACAGATTAACCAGCTGGCGGCATCCAAAGAGCTGCAACGACTCATCCACAAGCAGAGGTTCAAGAGAAGTTCCTTGTCCTTGGATATCATCTTTACCTTCCTCTCTGTCTCTCTTCCTCAGCGTTTGTAATAATCTCAATGCTTTCATGATCTATATGTTGTTATTTGGCGGGAAATCTTCATATGCATGTATGAACTTGTCGCTCTTCTTTGTTTTTTCATGGCATGCCATGTAATTGTAGAATTTGCTTACGGATGAATGAAATGTCTCGTCCGGACTGAAAACGAGCTTTATTGAAGGCGGCAAATCGCAGTTTTGCAATTGGTTGATGGTTGTGTGGGAGATTGTACATCAGCCTTGCCCATGTCAATGTTGATTGATTACTCTTTGTGATGGTCTTTGATGTGTCAATGTTGATTGCTTACTCTTTGTGATGGTTTTATTATGTAGGGAAGCATACGGATGAGAAGGATAAACGAAATACTCTCTCGATAAAACTCACAATCTATTCATAGTTTCATTCAATAATCAACTGAGTAAAACAATAGATGAGGAGCCCTTTAAATAAAACTCCTAAACTCTATTCCTAACTTGTCCAACAAGACAACTCTATTCCTAACTTGTCCAACAAGACAAGATCTCTTATAATATATTTAATTCCTATAACTAGTGCGTAGCCCCGAACGATGCACGAGTTATTATATTAAATAATAATTATAAATAGGTCTCGAGTTCGAGTGGTGGGGAACCATTATCCTATTTTAAAAGAGCAAAAAAAATATAAATTAAAGACGTGGGGTTAACATGTGATATAATTTACCGTTGTATATCAGTTTAATAATTATAAATAGATCTCAAGTTCGAGTGGCGGGGTTAACCTATGATATAATTGACTGTCGTATATCAGTTTATTATCAACTATATAATTAACTTGTATAAGAGAACATAGAGTTTGCATGTTTAAAATACTAAAAACATGTAAAAGTATGTAAAAGTTTATGTATTATTATTAAAGGATGTGAAGTCACCTACAATTTTTTTAAACTATTTTGGAAATAAAACATGTTTAAAAACATTTAAAGTTTATATTTTATGAAATGTGTTTTCTAAACTCTGTCGTAAAGAAAACATGTTTAAAAATATTTAAATTTAATATGTATATATATACGTGTATATGTATATATAGATAGAGATATAATATGACATGATCAAATATTATATAAAAGTATCTACAATATCTCTAGCCTAAATAAAATCATTATAAATTTGTTGGGAGAAAATTTATAACTTATATATAAAATAAATAATGAAATTATACCGAAAATTATGACGGTATTTCTTATTATTTTTTTATAAGTTGTTATCGTTAAAAAAATTGCACGCATAACAATTCCACGCTTTATGCAGATTTATTAATTTTACAAATACAGATCAAGAATAATTTAAAATGTAACAAATAAAATGGAATTTTATATATAGTGATATTAATACAAAAATTGAAGACAATATTTAAATATGCATTTTTCTATTAACTTTTTATTATGTGCATTTAATATTTTTGGAGGAAAAATATGTGATAAATCTTATTCTCGTTAAAAAAAATTATGATACATAATTTTGTTAAAAAAATATGTTAGAGTATATACCTAAGAGATGAGATTTTTCAAATTTACTGAGCGATAGTATTCTGTAAGATTACCATGAGATTTTTTAGGCTGGTATACATTAATGGGTTTTTTGTACAGTCTTTAACGTGTATGGAACCAAAAGTCGATATTTATGCGATGGGATTCTGTAAAATTACCTTGAGATTTTTTAGGCGGGTATACGGTAATGAAATTTTTTTGTACAATCTTTAATGGTGTATGGAACAAAAGCCAATATTTTAGGCTTTTCAATTAATTATAGAAACTTATATTATGATGAAGATATTATAATTATGATGAAGAGAATGTAAGACGACAAAAAAAAAAAAACCTTATAGCTTGCGTAGGACATTCTGGGATAGAAAAATGGAATATATAGATTACAACAGGAATAAAATATATTGTTTGATTTGGATGAGTTTTAAAGACTTTGAAGAAAGGAAAACTCTTATTTAGTTTGACTAAAGATTTCTCCTCAATTCACACGTGATTTGTTGTAAATATGGTATTAATAATATATATTTAACTTATTTAAAAAATATTTAATCATCTTTTAATAAAAAAATATATACTTTTAAATAAAAAAAATTGAAAAAAATATGTATAACCAGTTGGAAAATTAAATTTATCGTGATTTCACATTGTTTGGAAGATTCAACTTACTTAAAATCATAGTTGACGGTATTACTTTACAGATTTTTTGTAAGATAGAAATGTTGCATTAGAATGTATCCGGTTGGATGATATTGTTGCATTTTGAACAGTAAGTCAATAAGAATTCCTATTTCAAACTCTTTTGCATAAATTTTGCAACAACAATTAAAAGAGCTATAATTAAGGAAACCAAGTTGCAACCGATTTTGAAGCTAAAATTATAGAACCAACAATTAAAGAGCCTTTTTTTTTATTTTGCTTATTCACAATTACCCAAAACTTACTATATATAGGATATAATTAATGATTTGGCAGGAAAAACTTTGCCAAATTTACAAAATGGTAAATCTTTTTATATATATATATATAGATAATAATAATAATCTACACCACTAATGTACACCAGTTTTCAAGTTCTAACTCGTGCTTATTTAACAAAGGAGCTGTTGTGGCTCAACTCATTTAACAAACAAATAAAAATTTAAGCTTAGGCGTGACTCGCATAAACTCAATTTAAGTCATTTAATAAACCTTAAAACTTTAACCGAATTAGTCGCGAACACGCTCAACTCGTTGATAAACAAGCTTGATTAATTGTTTGAATTTGATCCTTGTAAATATACAAACAAATCAAGCTCGAACTAATACAACTCGAATCAATAAATATGTTAGAGGATGACTCGATTCGATTAGCAACTACATACATTGTAGCCTCGGGTAAAAAATAAAATAAAAATTAGTTACTCCTTAGCTTCCCTTGTTGTGTACAATTATTGATTTGTATGTGAAAATGGAAAGATAAATGTGCTACTTTTGGCTTGTCCAATGGGCAATTTATGTTCAAATTTGAAAGCCTAATCCGACCGACTCTTGATTCAATTGTCCCACCTACAGTGACGTGCGCACGTAAACGCGTGCGTATTGACCGAGTTTCAGTCACACACACCCAAAACAAGAAACTGAAACCACATAGAAACTTCACAGGTCCCCCCCCTGCTTTTGAAAATGAAATTACAATCCACACCACCAAAATCAAGAAAATTCACTCACAAACCCAAACACACACACATACACACAGAGAAACTAAATCAAACAAACGGGAGATGCTACAGTCCCGTTACGGAACCATTCTGTCGAGAAGATTGTAGAAAGATGAGTTTGTAATTTGTAACCGTTAGATCAACTATCCCTGACGGTTACATGATGATCTAACGGTTACAAACTCCAACGGAATGGTTCTGTAACGGGACCGTAACATTTTTTCAAACAAATATCACAATCGCAATCACAATCACAATCACAATTTCCACAAATTTTCCATACCCAAACAGCCCTTAATTAATAGCCTCTTTGATAACTAGCCATCACCATTGATGATTACTCTGTTTTTTCCTCTCCCAAAGAACAGAACACAAGAATGGCTTTCAATCACAGAAGGCTTCTGCTGGGAGAGCTAAAGGGCCCCGACAAGAAAGACGATAAGCGGCCCAAATTGCCCTGTCCCCCAGATGGCTGCAAGCTAGACCTCTCAGCCCATCTCCCAATACCCAAAACCAAGCACGTCTCGTCTACCTTGATCCTCACCATCTGTGTTCTTTCTCTCTTTTTCTTTCTCTCCCTAGTCTATTTCGCCATCCGCAGGCGCCGATCGAGGAGGAGGAGGAGGAGGAGCTCCGCCGCTCCCCCGCCGGCCGGCGGGGACGACCTCCTGATCGACGAGCTCGAAAGTGGGCCCGGCCCGGTAGACCATCACGTGTGGCACATACGAACCGTGGGCCTGCCGGACTCGGTCATCGACTCGATCGCCGTGTTTAAGTACAAAAGGCAGGACAGTCTGACGGCGGGCAGCGACTGTCCCGTGTGCCTGAGCGAGTTTGAGGAGGACGAGACGCTGAGGCTCCTGCCCAAGTGTAGCCACGCCTTCCACTTGCCGTGCATCGACTCGTGGCTCAGGGCCCACACCAACTGCCCTGTTTGTCGGGCTCCGATAGTGAAGATGGGCGGGCTTGTTGGTGGTGATGGGGTTGGTGAGGTGGGCCCAACGGCGGAGGAGGATCGGGCTGGGGAGGGCGAATCCGGGGGTGAGGGTGAACGTTGTTTTGGTGGGCCGAGTGATAAACCGGCCCAAATTGCATTGACCCGGTTCAAGGAGGGTAGTGGCTCGACTAGTGGTGGGAAGTTTGCTCGGGTGGTGAGTGATTTGGGTCGATGTGATAGGGCGAATGTGGATCTTGGATATGTGGGTAAACCGATGAGGAGGAGATCGGTCTCGGTAGATTTATCGCCGGTTTGATTTCCTTTTTTTTTTTCGTGTTTTTGTATTCGGATGAATGAGGTTCGTGATGTAAAGTTGATCGTACTATGTATTTCCATTAAGAATTTTTTTGTGCCGAAGTTGTATCTTTTTCTTGGTGGATAAATTTTACTAGCAATTCAACTATTTGATATCTATATTCAAGTTACGAAATAACAACCTCTGAAATTTTTGGGAAGTATGATCATTGAAGCATTGTTTATGGGAGATTATGGATGTGGCTGCCTAATTTGTTTTTACTAATTATTTGTAGCTAAATGCATAGAAATGTAATTTTTGAAATTAAGTGGTTGAAATTGAGATGAAAGCAAATGTGGTGTTTATTGGGGAAATATAACACTTGAAAATTCCCAAAAAATTATGTAATGAGTCCAACAAATTCACAGTAACAAAGAAGTACTTCTACAATTATCTAATCTATTTTATGAACTACAACAACAAGAATATTATCAAAATACAATATTCAAAGCTAGCTCATTTACCAAGAAATGAATGGGAAAAATACAATATATAATAATATTACTTACTTACACAAGCTTCATTGAGGGGAAATAGACTCTCCTTATAAACAAGTACCTCCAATCTACTTCGTTTACCATAAACTTCAAGGTTTTTGATGTCTTCATCGACACGATCATATACGACCAGTTCTCCGATGTTACTCTCGAAAATGATATCATCGTTGTTCCAAAATCTTAACGGCCTCTCGACTCTCGAAAGAGGGCCAATACTTGCTATCTTACTCCAAGATTCTCCATCCCTTCCGAGTTCATTCATAACCCACACGTCAAAAACTTTGTTGAGTACTTGGGGGCAATACACGACCATCACAAGCGATTCTTTCAACGGCATAATTGCTCTAGTACTAATTTTATGTTGTTCTCCTATAACATCATCGATATTAGATGGCAAAGGCGTCGTTTGGAATACCTCATTGCTCATATCGAATGAAAGAATCACCTCGACGTTTTTTTCTTGAGCCCACCAACAAAACGTTCCTTCCTTGTACACCATGCTCCAAAGATTATGGTACATAATGTTTGCCGGCACAATACCTTTGTATTTCCTCCAAAAATTTGTTCCTAACGAATATATCTCAACATGGTAAATAAGACGATCTTCCTGGGAAACACAGAACAAGATTTGCAGTACCTTCAAATCGCGAGTTTTGGAATCAAAACCGACTCCAACATCACCTCCTCGTACTTTAGCATTATGAGGGCGTGACACTAAGGATAAAGGTAGTTTCTTAAAATCTCGAATGCTCGGATTCCACAGCGCAATGTTGTCGGGAAATCCGTAAAGACAAACGATCCCATTACAAGGGCCGATCAACCTAACGTGACCGAACATTTCGTTCAAAAATGTCGGTAGGTATTGATCGACAAAAGTGTAGTGATCACCATCTCTTTTCAACAACGAGATGACTCTTTTGTTCGTAATGCCGTCGCGCCTGCTCACCAAGACATCTTGATCGGTATTTTTTTCGGAAGAGAATGTTTGATAATGCTTCGAAATAAACATTGGATGGTTGATGATAGCATTCCATAGCTTGCAAACACTTTTGAATCTGATCAATGATTGTACAGGCAATCTTGACAAGATTTCTACAAATTCATCTTCTGATAGCCACATTGCTCCACCTGACTTTAAATTATTATTTTTGCCAAATCATGTTTATGTAAGTTTATGCTTTTATGAAGGACAAGAATTAGAATGAGAAACTAACAAAACCTACCTCTCTAGTTATTATATATCCTTCATATTTTTGGAATCCCTACGAATTTGGGTGGTTCTAAGCATATGCACATTTCAAGGAAAGTACAACTTACATTTACTAAATTTGAGTTGCAGAAGGAACAATTTTTGAAGGCTATTAATAATTGGTAGCACTTTCTTATTATTGTTATTATTATTATTATTAAGAAAAAAAATTGTAATTATAATCTAATCAATGATTTTTTTACCATAATGGTTAATTATAGTGTAAATCATATTTTTAATTATTCTATTATATAATAGTTATTACTGAAACTAATCAATTATAATTCGCACTAAATGATACGTGAAATTTCAATAAGCACAAAAAATTATTGCTTAATTTTTCTTAAAACTATTTATTGTGCATCTCATTAAGCATTTTTTTAATAAAATAATTGGCATTAGTGGTATAACCAAACATCTTAAAATTGCATAAATAAAAATAATAATAATAATAATAATATTTATGATAATTAATAGGCTATGATTCCTCATACATTATCCATTTCACTTTAATGCAGTCAATATAGTGAGGGGGTTAATATTTTTATAATGTTCATTTTTACTAATGACAATTTTTTAAAATGTAATGCTATTATTTAACGTACAATTTTTAATGTTATATACATAGGTATAATTTATAATAATTTAAACATTTGTGCATGTGCACAAAATCGAATACTAGTTAATTAAGACAACCCGATTAATATCAGTAACTTACCCCTTCCCTACACGAGTTATAATAATAATTAGCAGCATTTAAGTTATACATGGCCAAACTCCAGTTCTGGGTCGGGGTTTGGAGGAACTTTAATCGGCCCAAACATAAGTATGGACCGGTTCAACACTGTTCTAGGCCGCTTCGGCCAATTCTGGACAGGGCCAAATTTCATTTTTAAAAAAATTGGGGGTAAAGAAATTGGACTCAAATTGAATATTTATCGGCAAATGAAGCTCAAATTGAATCAAAGTACATATGTAAACTGAAAAATCCCCAAATATGCCCAAAGTATTTTAAAAAAAAAAATTTGCAAAAGTTGCAAGTATGTAGTCCGAAGAGAGAGATATATGGACAAGATTGAGAATCAAATCTTATTGGACATAAGGCAAAAATTCTGAATGAAAATTAGAAAGAATGAACACATTATGAAAGAAATATTGGATTAATTTTGAATATATTCATATAAGGAAACATTAATTGATTTTATTAAAAATTAAATTATAAAATAATATAATGTATTTTCAAAGCCTTGGCAGATGATAGGCAACCGAATCAACACATGTATAGCGTAGACGTGTATTAATACGATCCCACACACATATGTGGAAAAAAACAGCAATGAACAAAGAGATTTTTTTTTTTTTTTT
>CACSLK010010322.1:2979461-2991700 GCA_902706635.1 Striga hermonthica
AAAAAAAAAGACAATTCAAGAACAACCAGCAAGATTGTGAAAGTCAGAATAACAATAGATCATAAACATAAAATAAAAGCAACAGTGGCATCATCACATGGTTCATTCCAGTTGTATGTAACATGCAAACTACAGATAGATTTGTGACATTCAAGCCCACCTCCTTGTGGAGAACATCGATGAACACGTTGATGAGGGATCAAGATTCCTCCATTTGGTCCTGCATAAAACCGAAAACTAAACATTAATTCATTTCAATCTTGAGCATCACATGACCTATAAAATTTTTTATCACTAGTAATAAAGCACACAGTCGTCACATGCACGTGGATGTAGACGTAGATCCTCCTCTGAGAGAGAGAGAGACGGGAAGAGAAAATATGGAGAAGCATATTCAATTTATTCGATTATTTTTCACTTTTTTCCAAGAGGGCAAAACGAAATTCATAATCTTGCATTTAAGGAGGTCATAAACATTTGGATGACAGTGTATCAACTATGCAAAAACACGAGAGAATTTTGATTCTTGTAGTATCCGATGTAGAAGCATCGCTAATGGTTATATAGACGGTAATATGAACCTTAACTTACTATAGAAGAATGCACTAGCTCGACTTGGTTTTTGCAGGCATGAGATGGAGCAGAAGTAATATATTTCAGGGACAGTTCAATATGGTGCACGGATAAGAATAATTTTCAATGAACTATCCAGTTAAACAGTTTTTCAGGACAAATTTTGTTGCTACAGGGAATGGAAAAGCTAAACCCCAATCAGGAGAAAGATTTTTCTTTCCCCGACAAATACTCGAATCCGAATAGAGAAAAAAAAATGACTGCATTTATCTTTTACTTAAGTATTAAATTCAGCGTATGTGGTTAGCTAAAACGGCGCACTAAAAAACTGAACCCAGATTGGATGTTGGACTCGCATATTAACAATGCTGCCCCAATATAAACTCTTGAGTTATCTCGAATGACAAGTCCAACCACATACACCAAGCTTTAACACAAAATCTATGTATATTGAAAAAGGTTGATAGAAAAATCAAAAATAGAAAGTTGAGAAATATGGGTCAAACCTTTGACTTACCAGTTTTGGAAATGTTGTTCAAAATTTAATTGGATAATGTTTCATGCTTGTGATAATGATTTGTGGCAATTTGAAATTTTTTGGTATCACTTGGGATTCAAATCGCACAAAATCAGAAATTCGGTTTTTAATTAAAATTAGCTTTTCAAATTTTGGTAAAACTTTGATAATAAAAAAGCTAATACACTGTTACCAAATTTTAGGGAATACACTTATAACAAAAACTATATCATTTTTAAAAATTATTCTATATTTTGATTGCAATATCAGATTCAATTATATCTACGAAAAATTCTTTCGAAATTTTGTTACATAATTTTAAGGTAATCCAATTAAAACAATTTTTAAAGGACTGGAATATTTCTCATTTTATGTTAGTAAAATCTAAGCAGATAGTAAAATCATGGAGTTTTTTCAATCCAAGCCCTAAAAAATAGAAAAACTTTTTTCTCAATTCGGGACCTAAATGTTTAAAAAATTTTAAATTAAATCCTAGAATTACAAAACCATAACACCTTAATTTGAAATTTTAAACTCAAATTAAAAAACGCCAAATCTGTTATAAAGTAAAAAAATAAAAAAGGAAAAAAAAATGAAGAAAATTAAAGAAAATACAAGATTGTTGGAGAAAATTAAGAAAAGTCTCTTGCTCGGTTTTCTTGTTGTTGTCTTTTTTTTTTTTTGAAATATTATGCAAATGTTTACTTATTATTTTATGTGAGTAAGCACCAATCTTTTTTTTTTCTTTTTAAATTCTCAATTTAATGATGTTTTAAGTTTTGTAATTTTATGACTTAATTTGTTAATTTTATAACATGTAAGTTCCGAGTTAAGAAAAAAAGATCTTTCAAGCCCCGATTTGATAGTTTACCATCTTTCGGGCCTTTGTTGAAAAAACTCCTAAAATCATTTAAAAGATTGATTATTATCATATATCAAAATAAGTCGTGACCGAATGGAAACATCACAAATCTTGAATGATTTTTTTTTAATTAGAACCATATCTCACATTTAATATAAATACTTATGACATCTATATAAGTACTCAATTACATAAATCATTTACCACATCTTTTAGCATTTTTTTCAATCCCTAATCTATAAAATTCGACTAATTTCATTTTTTCACCATACCAATATGCCACTCGTGTAGTTTTTTTTTAATTCGATTTTCTGAAAAAACAAGTTATACTTGACATTGAGGGTTGTTCGTATATTTGAAAGAAAATTCGAAGCCAAGTAGTTGGAAATAAATTTCAATGATGAAGAGGTAAATATTTTTTTTATTTATTATTATCTCATCCATATGCTAAATTTATTTAAATTATTAGCCTGTGTTGACCATGACTCGCCACTAAATCAAACCAAAACGTTTTTTACAAAGAAATATTCAATAATCTATGAATTTTTTAAATTGTCTTACATGTTTACATTTGTTACATATATACTAAGTCTATTAAATTTAATATTAAATATTAAAAAAGTTTAAGAAAAATATATCATCTTGTGCATTGCATGGGCCACGACTAGTAGATACCTAACAGTCCTAATATTGTGTTGCCAAGGCATTTAAAGAGCATCTGATAAACATGAAGCCCGAGATGCAGTCGAGTTAATGCTTTGCTAGTGGATGAAACCCCTTTGTCAACATAAACCATCAAGCACCATTGGACTATCAAGATACAAACTAGATTGCCATATTTAATCCATCTCATAAAATACCTCAATCAAGTCTAAAATATTATTGCTTCCACTATATAAAGTGCAGCATGACTGAACAGGATTAATACTATAACATAATCATATGCTAGATTTCTGCTCACAATCTCCAAAATAGAGTCTTAACGTTTTATACTCCTTTCTCAAAGAAATTTCACCTATGGCCCCTATAGGTTCGGGGCTTACTTTCACAAAAAAGGACAGACATTTTGGTTTTTTTAGCACACATAATTCTGACATACCTGCACATCTGAGGTCCAAAGAGTGAGATTGTCCCTCAGAAGCTGCATAATGAGAGTACTATCCTTGTAGGACTCTTCACCCAAAGTGTCCAACTCAGCAATTGCTTCTTCAAAAGCCTGAACAGCCAGAAAAAATAAATGAAAATCAAAATATTCAGTTTCTCAAAAACAAAATGAACTTACAGGCCCAGATGACATGCAAAGGCTGAACAAGATTACATGCTTATTAATTATTAAGAGCTAATGGTAACGAAACATGTAGCATATAGATTATTGAAAAAGCAGCAAAAGTGAATGAAAGCCAGCAGCAGTCTATACAAGTCATGGTTTTCATGTTTAAAGGTACATCCAGTAACTATTGCTAATTATTCATGGTCAAGCACAACTTCTACAAGAGGAAACGTCTTGTTGCTAACTAGGTCAACGCATCATGGTACAAATTTCTTATTTTCTTTAAAGATGTTGCAGGAACAGAACATGTACCGTATGTAGCAAGGTCTATTAAGCACTGTAACGTTGATTTGAATTAGTAATGAACAGCATTTTGGAAAGGGCATGATAAGATGAGGCAAAGCATTAGTGAAAAATACAACAGATGAGAACTACAAACCTGTTTCGCCATGCTGCAAGCTTTCTCAGATGCATTAAGAATTTCATAGTAAAAAACTGAGAAGTTCAATGCCAAGCCCAACCGTATAGGATGCGTTGGTGCAAGATCAGCTATTGCAATATCCTGCATATAATTGATTACATTATTAAAAGATCAATTAAAACCGAACAACTACAGCATGGTGAGTTCTTCATCACCTTATTTTTTCATTAGAAAAATAATGATTTCATAAGAAAAAAAAAATACAAAGTCATGTACAACCACAAAAAAAAAGTATTTATTCATAAAAATAGCATACACCCCTTCATATGAAAGAATAAATGGTGGGGGTGATATTTTCTCAAGATCCTTGAACCACAAATGGAATCGTAGTATTCACACAAAAAATATGCATACATACAGACATATATATATGCACATAAATATATATTTATATATAAATTATCCACATAGAACTCAGCTCCACATAAAATTTCTACGGGAGCTTAGCCATAGATAGTACATATGTATATATACCTCAAGAAAGTTAGCTACAATTATAAAAGTGTTATATCTCAGATTTGACCTCTTAAATATTCATTAAACAACTTTCAATTTCTCAACAGAACAAAGTATCAACTCGATATTATATACTAAGTGACCAGAATATAGCTCTAATAAAGTTGACAAGGTAGACACAGTATTTACAGCCTCGATGGTAACTGTTATTTCTCACAACACTCTTACTTTCTTAACATGATCTAGTACACACACTTGAGATTTCAAACGGAGTTTCCTTTAGTTGCAACGTACTAGGCTTCAAGTCGACGTCTTTGACCAGATCATGTCAGTTTCCAGATATTTTAAAGTGATGACAACACTCACAAGTCAATATTGACAATGCTTAAATCTAGTTCTTGTATTATCATTTTTTAACATGCATTGCTCATTTAGAATGTTCCTTACATCATGAACCTAAATAGATGAGTTCAATAAAGGGAATGACGTTTGTACTGCCCCTGGCCCATCAAAGTCAAAACTCAAAACACAGAATAAATCAATATTGAAATCCCCTCATTGGAGTGCTGGCTGCAACACTAATCTGAATCTCGTGTGTTCATCTTTGACATCTCCAAGTCAATGTTAAACATTTCAAATGGAACACTTAACTCTAAATCTGGACAAAACGTAATCATGACTGTCCTTTTCCACACTGAAGAGTCAGAGGAAGCAGTAAAGGGGGAGAAAGAGCACTAATAAGGACCATTACATCAACACTTCAACAGAGAGCAGAGACCGAGAGGGCACATAAGATTTGCTACGATTTGGTCACTAACCACCATACCAAACCGTGAAGACTCCAAATTTCCCTAAAATAGATACCCTTAAAACGAATTGCGTGCATAATGAATCACAATAAAATACCTGAGCAGCTTTATAGGAAGACATAGTCTCCTCTGCAGCCACCTTGCGCTCGTCCCCAACCTTGAACTCCGCCATGTACCTGTGGTAATCCCCCTTCATCTTCAAGTAGAACACTTTAGACTCGCTCGAGACCGCCGACGGGATCAAGTGATCGGCTAAGAGCTTCAGAACACCGGCACAGACCTTGGACAGCTCGGCCTCGACCTTGGATCTGTAGTCCTTGACAAGTACAACGTGTTCCTCGTTCTTGCGGCCTTCCTCCTTCTGCTCGATGGAGGAGACGATGCGCCAGGCGGCACGGAGGGAGCCGATCACGTTCTTGTAGGCCACGGAGAGGAGGTTGCGCTCCTCAACCGAGAGCTCAGAACCGGCGGCGCCGGCGACGAGGCTGTCCATGAACTGGACCATCTCCTCGTAGCGCTCGGCTTGCTCGGCCAGCTTGGCCATGTAGAGGTACTGCTCGCGCGTCAGGGCCATCGGAAAATCGAAAAGGGGATGAAGATTTCGAGGGAGAAGAAATAGGAAGGAATTGTGAGGGAAATCTGAAGAAAAGGGGTTGAAATCGAAGTCTTATAGTGAGTTGAGTTTAGGGTTGAAACCTTTGGGGGAATTTTTGGCGGCGCGTGGGACCAAGATATGTTTATTTGCATTAATTACTTGCTTTTTTTTTCTAAAGAGTTCTCTGATTTGTGAAAGATCATATGTAAGTAGTTCGTAACAATTAGAGTTCTTTTTTCTTTGATGAACATATTGATACAAGAGTTTTATGATTAGTGAAAGATCATACATAAGTTGTAACAATTTAAGGTTCATTTTTCTTTCTTCTTCTTTTGTAAACATTTTGATGAACATATTGATACAAGAGTTTTATGATTTGTGAAACATCATACATAAGTTGTAAGAATTGAGTTTTTTTTTTTGTGAACATATTGATAACAAGAGTTTTTTGATTTGTAAAACATTATATGTAAGTAAGTCGTAACAATTAGAGCTCTTTTTTTGTTTTTTGGGGAACATATTGATAACAATAGTTTTCTGATTTGTGAAAGATTATATGTAAGTAAGTCGTAACAATTAGAATTCTTTGTTTATTTATTTATTTTTTTTTTTTTGGTGAACATATTGATAACAAGAGTTTTCTGATTTGTGAAAGATCATACATAAGTTGTAACAATTGAGTTCTTTTTTTTTTCTTTTTTGATGAACATATTGGTAACAAGAGTTTTATGATTTGTGAAAAAATCATACGTAACAATTAGAGCATGTTTTGGATTCATTTAAAAAAATTAATATATTATGGAGAAAATAAACTCAGTTTAGAGAAATATATTCTCGATGCAATTGTTGGTGGATTGGGCACTGCTGATGTGGCAACAAGAAAAATTAACTTGGTGATACAGAAGAGACGACATAAAGTTTGAGGGTGAAAATCATCTCAATCGGATGATACAACTCTCTATTAACCATTAATATATACACAAAGTAAGGGTTACCGTTACCTAATGAGAACCTAAGGCTAATATAATAAATTCACAAATATACACAATAACACCCCCCTCAAGTTGGAGCATGCGGATTCCGAATGCCAACTTGCCAAGAAAGAAATCAAATTCACACTTCCCAAGCGCCTTGGTGAAGATGTCAACGAGTTGTTCCCTTGAAGGAACATGAGTAGTAGAAATGAGACCCTGAAGAACAGCATCTCGAACAAAGTGGCAAACCACCTCAATGTGCTTAGTTCGCTCGTGAAAATCTGGATTCGCCGCAATATGAAGTGCAGACTGACTGTCACAGTGTAACCGCATAGGCTGAGAGTGAGCGACACTAAGAGTAGATAATAGTCCTCGTAACCACTTCAACTCGCACAATGTAGTAGCCATCGCCCGATATTCAGCCTCAGCAGAAGAGCGTGCTACAGTAGGTTGTTTCTTGGTTCGCCAAGAAACATGATACTGTCCCAACTGAATAAACCAACCAGAAAGAGAGCGTTGAGTGAGAGGGCAAGACGCCCAGTCCGAATCACACCATGCATAGAGTTGAAGGTCGCAATCAGTACGAAGATGAATCCCCTGACCAGGAGAGCTTTTCAAATATCGAACCACACGCAGAGCAGAGTCCCAGTGAGCCTGACGTGGTTGATGCATAAATTGAGAAAGCATATTCACCGAATAAGACAACTCAGGTCGAGTCACTGTCAGATAGATAAGACGTCCTACTAAACGAATTTATCGCTCGGGATCAGACAATAGATCACCCTCAGCAAGAGGGAGCTGATGATTCTGCTCTAATGGAAAATCAGCTGGCTTGCTCCCTAGTAATCCGACCTCAGTTATGATGTCAAGAGCATACTTCCGCTGACAGAGAAACAAACAAGAAGAATTCCGGGCAACCTCGATACCTAGAAAGTACTTAAGCAATCCAAGATCCTTCATGTAAAAACAACGACTTAAGTAACTCTTGAAGGCCGCAATGGATGTGGTATCATTCCCGGAAACAATCAGATCATCAACATAAACCAGAACCTGCAGATGGACAGAACCACGATGCAGTGTAAAAAGAGAGTAATCATGATAGGATTGACAAAAACCATACAGCTTCAAAGCCGTAGTCAACTTGGCAAACCAGCAGCGGGGGGCTTGTTTCAAGCCATAGAGGGAACGACGAAGACGGCAAACCTGCCCATCAACGCCAGAACGAAAACCAGGAAGAAACTTCATGTAAACCTCCTCAGCCAAATCACCATGAAGAAAAGCATTGTGAACATCCATCTGGTGAACTTCCCAATGCTTAGCAGCAGCCACAACCAGGAATAACCGGACTGTAACCATTTTGGCGACGGGAGCAAACGTCTCGTGATAGTCAAGACCTTCCACCTGATTATTACCCAAAATTACCAGACGTGCTTTATAGCGCTCAACGGAACCGTCAGACTTATGTTTGATCTTAGAAACCCACTTGCACCCAATCGCACGCTTCCCAGATGGAAGAGAAACTACATCCCACGTGCCATTAATCTCCAAGGCACGAATCTCATCCTGCATAGCGGCTCGCCATTGAGGAACAGTCACGGCATCAACAAAAGTGTGAGGCTCAATAGCAGAGGTGACAGCAACCAAAAGGCTCGATGAGCTGGAGAGAATGAATCACAAGAAACATAATTTGCTATGGGATATGGTGTACCGGAGAATGAAGACGACTGATGAGAAGCAGTGGGGGGTTCATTCGACGGCCGGACAGTGTCAACCACAAAGTCCTTCAGCCGAGTGGAAGGAACTTTAGTTCGATGACCACGACCCAAGGGCTCAACTGAAAGAGTGGGAGGGGTAGTGGTAACTGAACCCCCCTATCGTCATCAGTAGCAGAAGACCCAGTATCAGGAGAAACATAAGGCAAAGGAACAACCGGAAGATCCTCATCATCATTCGGTGCAGAAGCAACGGGCACAACAAGAAGCAGTGGCAAAGAATCTGGCTCAGATGAGTCTGACTGGTATGGGAATTCAGCCTCAAGAAACTCCACATCACGAGAGACAAAGAAAATCTGATGATCCAAATCATACAAACTCCACCCTTTTTTGCCAAAAGGATAACCAACAAATAGACAACGACGACTCCGAGCAACAAACTTGTCACCATTACGATCTTGGTTATAAGCATAACAAAGGCAACCAAAAACCCACAAATGAGATAAAGAAGGAGCCGAACCATAAAGAATCTCATATGGGGTTTTACCATGTAAAACCAAGGAAGGAGTCCGATTTATCAGATAGACCGCAGTCAAAACACAATGACCCCAAAAAGGAAGAGGCAGATGAGCCTGAAACCGCAAAGCACGAGCTACATTGAGGATATGCTGATGTTTGCGTTCCACACGCCCATTCTGCTGAGGGGTGCCTACGCAAGAAGTCTCATGCAGAATCCCTTGACGACGAAAATAAGAGGTCAAACACATGAACTCACTTCCATTATCAGTACGAATAACACGTACCGATTTATCAAATTGTCGCTTAATCATAGACAAAAAGTTCAGCAATGTGGAAGCAACATCCGTCTTATCATTTAATAAATAAACCCATGTCCCACGAGAACAATCATCCACAATAGTCAAAAAATACCGTGCACCAGAGAAGGACGAAACACGATACGGACCCCACAAATCACAATGAATCAAATGAAAAATCTCATGACTAACAGTTTGACTGAGAGGAAAACTACGACGATGTTGTTTAGCACGGAAACAAGCATCACATGAATTATGCAAATTACGAGAACTCGAATCAATAACAGGAACCTGGACAATACTTGAGCAGACGGATGTCCTAGACGTTGATGCCACACATCGAGAGAAACCTTTCGAACACAAGAAACTGCAGTAGAAACAGACTCTCGAAAGAAGTAGAGACCACCCAACTGCTCACCCGCGCCAATCACCTTCCACGAAGTGCGGTCCCGAATAACACAGAATTTGCTTGTAAACTTAGCGGTGCAGTCGGAGTGATCCAACAATTGATATAATGAAATCAAGCTGCACCGAAGGCTGAGAACGTATAAAACATCATTAAGAGCTATATGAGATCCCAAATAAACAGTCCTTGCCTTGCTAGCCATTGTCAAGGAACAATTAGGCAATTGAACATGATGTGCGGGAATATCCCGAACATCAGAAATAAACTCCAGGAACCCTGTCATATGATGAGTTGCCCCACAGTCGTACATCCAATCAAATAAACCACGTGTGCCAGACAAAGGATTCAAAACACTACTAGCAGTGGAAGAACCAACAGAACCGGCAACAAATGAATCACAGATACCACTGGAGAAAGTCGCATTCGCATGAGCACCACTCTTGCCGCGAGCTCCACCATGTCGGCCACCACCAACATTATAAGCACGACCACCACTAGAATCGAACCATTCTGAATACACAATAATCTCAAAACAAGTAGCAGCAACATGACCAATTCGACCACAATGAGAACACTTGGAACGGTCATCAACACGGTGGCCAGCAAGTTTGGCACTACCTCCGGCCGCATCGGACACGACTGATGTCGAAGAATATGCCATTGAAAAAGAGAATAATTACAATTGGAAGAGAAATGACGGCCATACGGGACGGGATGCAAGAGAAATGAGTCGGGACAGTGAACAAGAGCTGCTGGTGGAAGCAAATAGCTGCAACAGGATATTTTTTTTTTTTTCGGACAGAAATTGGGGCGATCAGACAACACCAAAATTGTGAATGAGCTGCTGTGGGCTGAAGTCTATCGCACAATCACCTTTTTTTTTGGCGCGATAAAAAATTAACAATCAAATGAATTTGCAATGAAATTGAAAGCAACTAGGCGTGAATAAGAGAAGTCCACGAATGAAAATCTGGAATTGACAAATCAGAAAAAAATCCAATCAAAATTGAAGACAAACTAATCCGATAAAAGAAAAATTTGACAGAAGCCCACGGATAAAGACAAACCAAAAATTATGGATGAATACAATCAACAAAAAATTTGACAGATAAATTTTTGCGATCCGACAAAACATAAAATCATTCTCTGATACCATGATACGGAAGAGACGACATAAAAGTTTGAGGGTGAAAATCATCTCAATCGGATGATACAACTCTCTATTAACCATTAATATATACACAAAGTTAGGGTTACCGTTACCTAATGAGAACCTAAGGCTAATATAGTAAATTCACAAATATACACAATAACACTTGGTCTACTCTCTTAATACTAGTACAAATCTCGTGCGATGCACGGGTACGATATATTCATTAACATTTATAAATTACAAATGTTCATTAAATAATATTTATAAATTAGAAATATGAAATCAATATGTAATACAATTCACCTATATTAATTTGTTGAAAATGCTATATGAAACTTAAATTGTGTAAAATTACAGAAAACATGTCTATTTAATATTAGTACACGACCGGTACGGTGCAAGTAACTGATAATAAGTTACATTCTATTCATATTAAAAATAAATGTCATTTTATAATTTTTATTCAGAAATTTGTGTTGACTCAATTTGATTTAAGTAAAAACAAACCTTTATACACACACACAGAGAGAGTAAATAATTTGATATGTTCTACGCACATTTACAAAGAAGAATAGACAATAGTATTATCCAGTTTTTTCTTTCATAAATATCGAGTAAAATGATTAGCAATATAAAAAAGATTGAAATACCATTTATTATCATATATTGGATCAACAGTATAGTATACCAAATAATTCGATTTCATACATTACCAATAAAATACAAAAAATGATATTCAGTTTAACTACAAAATTAATCACCCAGCATACAAAACAAAATCAAGACTCACGTTTATTATAGACAAAAATAAAAAAGACCCAAAATTAGTTATTAAAAAATAATTAAATAGAAACTGCCATAATTTTAAAATAACTTCATAATAAATTATAATTGAATAAATAAAGCGAACTTACACGATCTACGTAATTAAGATATCTTAAAAATATAATTTTTTTGTCTAATTATTTACTTAATTATCCACGATTTGAGGTATCAAATAAACAAAAAATGAATAATATTTATTAAATAATATATAAATAAAAATAGTCATTAACACAATTTTTTTAGAACAGTTTTTCCAAACTGCATAATTAATTACAGTTGTCAGTATTTTCATAATTGTAGTAATTATTTACGATTCAATAAATATGTCAGATTTACACAATTTGCGTAATTAATGTATATTAAAAATATATTTCACAAAAGAATTACACGAAAAATATAAATACTTATTAAACAATAAATTATACAATTTAATCGGGTTTTTTTTTACTAAAACACATAATTGATATTGCAGTCAAAATTCCCATATTTGGTAAATAAGCCAATTCACATGATTTGAGTAATTAAGGTATCTTAAAAATGAATTTACCATAAGTGATTATGTGAAATATACCATAAATTGTTAAATTAATTTGAGTAATTAAGGTATCTTAAAAATGAATATTTATATGGCTTAATATTTCCTTAAATAATGAATCGCAATTTCCATAAGTGATTATTTGAAATATATCATAAATTATTAAATTAATTTCCCAAAATAGTAAATAGATTTATTTTGGAGGGAAATAGTTACTATTTAAAAAATAATCAAACCTTGTTTTTATATATATATA
>CACSLK010010322.1:3012442-3023745 GCA_902706635.1 Striga hermonthica
AAAAAAAAATCAGAAAGCACAATAAATACAATTACCAGTTAAGATAACCCATCTGCCCATCAATCAAGAAAATCCATACCTGGGTCATGTACTGAAAACCCATGTCGTTGATGGCGTTCGCGGTGGGCCCAGATATCGAAAGGGAAGAAAAGGTCTCAGAGCTCATAATCCCTGAGCCGCTTTTTCCTTGGCCAATCTCTCCATTGAAGCCAACCTCGGCTCTCTTCAGTTTCTTCTTAATTTTGGCATCATCGTCTTCTTCATGTTGAAGATGAGGTTGTGAGGTTTTGCCCGTGCTTGTCCTGTCTCTCTTTCTCTTGGGGGCGTCCATGGCTTCAACGACGGCAGTGTCCTGGCGGCGGCGGGCAACGGTATATTTTTGAGAGGCGAGGTACGAATATCTTCTGATTTGACGTTGGTTACCCTCCAAATAGAGCTGTCACAGGCGGCGCCAGCCCGTCGAGCCAGATTTTGATATAGGGCCCGGTCCATATTGTTTTTAGTTCAAATCAGGCCCATCTAAAATCTATAAAACAACTGTAAAAGGTGAATGAGTTCGAGAAAACGTAACGATATTTTAGGAAAATATCCCTCAAAAATTTGATACTGTTAAATTATTATGTAATCGTCATATATAGTTCATCTAACGATTATAAATCTCGTGAAAATAGTTGACTTGTAGAATCTCTCGATAATTTATTATAAGTAAATTAATTAATACTATAATAATAATGATGGTGATGATGATAGTGCTAAAATGTTTTATTGACATGTCAAACCTGAGGATTTTTAACTCTTGTTTCTTGATAATTTTTTTCCTTTTTTTTTTTGGGTAAAAGAAGAGAGGCCTAAGCAAAAGTAATCCTAAAACGCTATGCGACGTGGGTGAGCCACGCCGACCAAATCATGGTTCAAACAATGCCTAAGCTCCCATGGAGGGTCCCAAAGACGATGTTAGCCTACCTGTACCGTAGCAGCCAAAGAGGCTAGCTTGTCTGCCACGAAGTTTCATTCCCTATGAATATGAGATAACTGAACAACCCATTCCCGTTAAAGCAGCTCACGTATAGAGTGTATAATATTTTCATGGAAGCTCAAGTTCTCCTCAGATCCTATTACCATCGCTACTACACTACTGTTATCGACCTCAACGAGCACTTTCTTCGCTCCCAACGCCCAAGCTAGACGAAGACCGTGAAAGAGACCCCATAATTCCGCCTCAGTAATAGTACATAAGCTCACATTTAAAAGGAATCCACCCAGCCAGTGTCCGTGTGAATCCCGTGCAAGCCCGCCAGCACTACCTCGACCCGAACTATTACACAAAGCACCATCAGAATTAACTTTAATTCAATCCTCTGGTGGAGCAGACCAGCGGATCATACGGTCCTCATACCGACGACATGACACCCCCAAAGATCTCTCACTTTTCATGTACTCTACATACCGGGCCACCCGTCGCCTAATGTCGTTGATCTGTACCTCAAGGGGCATCACTTTATGCTCAAAAATGGCTAAATTCCTCCAATGCCACAACCTCCAGCAGGTTACAGCAAACACCGTCGCCCAATTCTTTTTTCCCTCCTCACTGTTGCACGCCACCAGATTGTCCTAGAACCACCGCCGCATTTCGGGAGCAAAAAAATCCCGCTGAACGGGCCCCGGAACTACTGTCTCCCAAACACGCCGGGCAAGATGGCAGTCACGCAGACCATGGATTGTAGTCTCCAGGTTTCCACAAAAGTAACAGTCCGCTTCTTGAGCCATGCTTATGTTTTCCTATTAGACATGCTTATGTTTTCTATTTAATTACTTATAAATTAATTAAATTTGTAATATTTATTATTAATTATATTTGTATTGTGGATTTCAAAATATTTTAAGAAAAGTCGGAGACTTAGTAAACTTGGATTATGAAAATATCCAAAGTACATATTGAAGATTACGTCAAACTAACTAGTAACTAGTAGTAAGTAGGTTGTGCGATGCACAAGATTATAATAATAAATTGAATTAATTAAAGCAATGGCAGGATATTGATTAACATAAAAATAATTTCAACCACTAATATTAATTTTTACGTTTATGATATGTAATTGTTTAATATATGTTATATATACTTATTTCACACATTATAAATTAGCTTTCATTTAAAATTGTATAATGAAAATTTAATATTCAAACATTATTAATAAATAATGTTCACAAAATTACTTTTCTCTCCCCTTTCTTACTTATACCTTGTCACAATATATTATTTTGATTCATAAATAAGTTATGCTAAAGTTGAAAAATTGTGATAAATATTATATAACGACAATTAATTTAAATATAATGTAGTGCATACTACTTTAAGGTTATAAAATTTACTAATTATTAACTACGTAAAAATTATCTTAATAGTTTAATTTAATAAAGTATATTATAAATATTATGAATTTTCTTTTCAATTGAATACATCATACAACAGTTAGACACCATATGTTATATAATTTATAACATTATTCGTTATAAATATTATAACTTTTTTTTTTCTTACTCTAACAATTTACACTGTTGTTTGATATATGACTTGTTGATTTATCCTTAAAATTTATAACAATATACATTATAATTATTTCTTTTTTCCTTTTGAAGGAAATATTTACATGTTTGACAGATGACTCGTTGGTTGGTCATTATAGTTTGTGACAATGTGTATCATAAATATTTTAATTTTTCTTTCTAAACTTATAATTCACTATTACAATTCGATAGATAACTCATTGGCTTATAATAATTTAGAACAAAATATATTTTATGAATATTTTGATTCTTCATAATTTTGTAATATACGTGGAAGTTCGACAAATAATCCATTAGCTTCCCATTTTCATATTGTATATTGATCCTTGAAATCATTTTTTTTACTTATATATTTATTTTTCCTAGAATTAATATTTTAAAATACCTTTTTTTTTTTAATCTACATCTCCTTTCTTTTTTATGCCACTTTACTTGTAAGCAACCAAAAAGACGCTCATCTGTAATACCAAAACCTACATGTTAGATGTTGGTGAACACTTGTTGATGTTGAGGAAGTTTGTTGAAAATGTTTTTTTTTTTTTTTAATTAAATGATAAATTTTGTTGAAAATGGGTTGATTTGAAACTTTGATATACAAAATTCAAATTAGAGTGAATCCAGCCAAATTGGACCCAATGTCATCATGTGAATCATTTTCCACCCAACCCTATTACTCATAAGTTAACGGTTCTTGTTTTTAACCTAACTCATCATGGAATTTGCAAATACATAATTTTTTTCTCTAGTCCTTACTAGAAGTGTTATTAAATGAGAAGAACACATATGAAACTGAAAAATGGAAATAAGTGTGTTCAAATAGAACACTTCAATAGATGTAACACCACTTATGTAGCTCCGAGCAACAATATGATTTGGGTGTAAAACTGCACCGAACAAAAAAAAAAAAAAACGAATCTATGACAAAAATAACTGAAATCCACTGCAATTTAGAAAAAAAACCAAACCCAAATTGAATCGAAGTTTTTTTAACTTGGAAATAAATAACCGAACCGCACTGACACGGCTCAACACGATTTTCGATTTTGTCACTGTTACTCTATCATTTTATTCAATTTAGTATAGTTCAGTACAAAAAACACGCATAATCGAACAAAATCGAAAACCAAACTTATAAAAAACATTAATTGCACCGCACCACAAAACCAAATCAAAAACTTTTTTCATTGAACAAATTGCATGGTCCGACTCGGTTTTTCGATTTCAACTCTGTTTTGCTTAATCACCCCACCCTATCACATCTAAACCTCACCAATATACCCACTAGAGCAACACACCAAAGTATTTTTAACATTAAAGAAATCTTTTTTTTTTTTTAAAGGTAAATGTACTGAATAACACACTTCTTCTCTTCACTTTGGTGTGTGCAATCTCTTTTAGATATTCGAACTTCAAATTGTGTGATAGCATCATCCTCTACTGTTATTATGATCTCTAGAATTCATAATTAAAACATCAGTATTTCATTAATTTAATGTTTAAACAACCTTAATCCCAACACACGAAAGCCATAAACCCATTAAAGCGGCGGCCACTAAACAGACTGACCGTTGGCAAGCGATTCAAACTTCATTCCATCTCATCCACGCACACCATTAAAATCGCTCTCTTCTCTCTTCTCTCTCACTCTCTCTCTCTCTACGTCTTCTTTTCTGCCCCCGATGAAAAAAAAAAGTGTCTTGAGGGTTGATTTTGATTCTCTCAAGAAAAACAATCTCTGGGTTTTAGCTTAAAAAAAAAAACCCATATCTTGTTTTATCAAGAGATTTTGAAATTGGGTCGGTGGGTCTTGAGTGGAATTAGAAAATTACAAGAATTTGTAGGCAAAAGAACAAAACTTTCGCGAAAATCGAAAGAGGGAAGAAGAAAAAGCAAAAGTTATTGAATCGAAAAAGAGTTGGACTTCTCCCAGTTCACACTCTAATCAGTAAGCTGCATTATTTGCCGTCTCTTATTACAGTAATTATTTACCGTTTTCTATGTGTGCATTTGTGGGTGTCGATTACCATAATAATGGGTCTTTTTTCCGTGTGCATTTATGATGAATTTCCTTTTAGGGGGTGCGTTTCTTGAATTTCGTGGAATGGGTTATGTTTGTTCACACTGAGTTAAGGTAAGGGGGTTTTACAGTCTCTTTGGTTTCTGAAGGGCAGCGATGAAAATGGAGAACTGGGTTCTGTAAATCACTAAATCCTGCTGCAAAATCAAGCCTTTTTGTCATCATTATTTTTGCTTTAGTTTTTCGGTATGCTGTACCTTTCGATTTTTACAGTCTTTTTTTTTCGTTTAATGGCTTAATGAGTAGGTAAGGGAATGTCGAATCCAGCTGGCTCCAGATTCCGCGGCAACAGTCTCGGGTTGCCGTCTGTATCCCGGTACCGGGTGGCCCACATGCCTTCTTCTTCGGGCATGTTCGAAACCCTATCCGAATCTGATATGGACACATCCGATTCGGAGGGGGATCGTTATGGCACACGGTACTCTCCTGAGGCCTCACCACAGGACGATAAAATTCCCAACGGTGTGTCCAGACACAGTGTGGGCCCCAACACATACAGCAGTGATGCCAGCAACAACCAAGGCACCTATTTGGAAAGGCTTAGAGGAGGACAGGTGGCGCCTGGGTTTTCTTCCGCTGCTCGCCGTGATTATGCCTATGAAGATGATTCATCTGATTCTGTCACGAGCTCGGAAGTGAACTCCACACCACCCAGGGGTAATAACAATATTTTACCCGAGAGAAGGAACTTCAATCCGGGGGCTGATTCGTCTAGTGCCAGCAGGGATCGTACGAGAGGGGTATGGGAATATCTTCTTCTTGTAGTTAGTAATAGTGAATAATGTTGTAGCTAATTATTTGTTATCCGTGTAAATGATGTGTGCAATATGGGATTTTCTGTCATGTTTAGGGGCAGCAAATCAAATTCTCTGATGATGATATTCCGAGTGCGCCTCCACTAGCTGGCTCTTATCAGAATTTAAACGAATTTTCTGGAAAAAGTGCTACTGATATTACCCCTCGATTGGCAAAGTCCGAAGGCTCTGCTGATGGGATTGAACCTAACAAGTGCAGAAGCTCAAAGTCAGAAGTCGAAGCTTGTGAAATATCTGCTAGGTACATACGTGGATGTTAAATGCAACATCCAACTCCTACCCGCTAGGTTTTTAATATGTAAAGTTAAATAAATATTATTTTACAGGAACAAAGGTGCATCTTCGAGTTCTTTGCCTGCTCGGTACCCTACGTTTCATGCGAGGTAAGCTAACTAACTAATTTTGCTGGACCTTATAGTATTGTTGCTTCATAAAAAGCATAGCACTCTTTTGTGTTTTTTTTCTATTTCTGAAGTACTAAATCTACCTTTTCATATTTTCATTCCCTTAAATGGATACAGTGGGCTTGGTTATTGGTACTCTGTCCTCTCATACGATGCTTGTGTCCGCCTCTGTCTCCACTCCTGGGCAAAGGGTTGTATGGAAGCTCCTCCATTTTTGGAAAGCGAATGTGCTCTATTGAGGGAAGCATTTGGGTAAAGACTGTAAATTACCTGCCAAAATCTTTTCTCTCTTCTATGCAATTGGTAGACATTGATGTTGAAGGATGCTCTCATTAGATTTTGAAATTAATTACAATATTTTACTGCATTCTTTGCATCATAGAAAAAAAAAATAAAAATAAAAACATGAATTGGAACTGGAGCTGAAGATAGACTTCGGATAGTTATGTTCCTGGTTTGTGATGTTTTTGGATATTGAATTAACATTCATATTTCATGATTTAGTGGTAACTAGAGTTCTTTTTTCTCGTCTCATTTTTCCCATCTACAGTGTAGACTGGTGTAGAAGTATAGTTGTAGCAAATTTATTGATAAGCTGAGTACTAGTAATGTTCTTTCAGGAGCATCAGTTGTTGGCTCCCTACGCATGGAAATATGCTACATTAGTAGGGAGTCGGTCTAAAAGTGAACAGGTTATTGCATTGGTCATGAACTATCTCTTGTCTATTTGTAGGTTGAAACACGTGTTATTGCAATCAGAGGAGGAACTCATGAAGAAGAATTCTTCAGATCTTGTCGGTGAAGGAGCTTATGTGAAGAGTAAGAAAACCATTGGGAAAATTAAAGTGCAAGGTTTGTATATTTGTTCTTGGTGGCAATCTATTTCAGGTTTTTGTTTGTTTGTAGTGTGTTCTCATTTGTGAAATCCTCATTGTTTTTCAGTTCGTAAAGTGAGAATGGGTGTGGAGCCACCCACAGGTTGCTCATTCACATCAATAAAATCTTCATCTATGGTAAAGTTGGAATCACTTCAGCTCCGGTTATCAAATATGAAATCTATTGTGACGGCTGAGAGGAAGGCCTTACGGAGAGATCGTATAATCCCCGTAATGACTGTCAATGGCTCTTTGTTACCGCAAAAGATGGCATACATAATTGTTGGGACACGTAGATACTTGAAAGAAGTACCTGAGCTTATCAAGATCGGTTTTAGTGCTTGGCGTAGCACTTCAGCATCCTATGAAGTTGTGCAAGGTATGCAAACAGGTATAGGTTTGGGATTTTTCGGTGGGTTTGACTTATTTTTGTTTCTTGTTATGATGAGTGAAGTATCTTGAGATGTGTTTTTTTATTTTAGAATCATATTCATGCTTGTTGAGATTAAAGAGCTCACCTGAGGAGGATGCAGCAAGAATGCAGCCAGGATCTGGTGAATCCCGCTTATTGTATGTGCAAGTTTTGCGTCTTTTATTTATCTCTCGTTTTCTTTCTCTCTTTTTCAAAACATTACTTTAATCTGCAGACATGTTAATTAAATTTTTTTTCTGCTCATTTATAGCTTGCCTGATGGATTTGGAGATGATCTTATCATCGAAGTTCATGATTCGAAAGGAAAATATTGTGGGCAAGCTCTAGTTCAGGTTGCTGATATTGCTGACGAATCGGTACTGTGTCCGGATCCAATATTTTTTTTTTTTTTTTTAATACGATTTTTATGATTTTGCTGAAACAGGTCTAGCTGTGTTTCTGAACGTGTTCAGTCTTATTAATTGTCTTAATGCCAGGGGGAGAAGCCTCGCCAGTGTCTTATATATAGGGAACCTGATCATGAACAAATTGGAAAAATACAGTTGAGCATAAGCTATTCAACGACTCATGATGAAAATAATCACAAGGTATTGTTTCTTCACGAGATGAACTGAGCTGTATAACATACTAAAAGGATACAAAAGTTGTTTCTGTATAAAAATATTTTCAATGTCATATGTGATGAGATGAAGTTCCAGATTTCTGCTCTAGCCTTTGATTGTGTTGGAGAGAAGATTTTATATAGTATGGTTGCACGTCCTTTGATCATGATTTTCTAAGACTAGTGACTAGTGATCTTGTTTCAAATTGTTGACAATATTAAGAAACTTTTCAGCGACCATGTAATATGCTCTTTAAATTGACAGGTAAATCTCTATCAATAATACAACCTTGTTTCGTATTCTATATATTGCATGGAAATGATTTGTTTGGTCCAAATATTTGGGCCTTGAATCATAAAAATAATATAAGGAACAACAATATTGCAGTATTAATGGTTATATGACGTAACTTGTCAAAAACTTTTATCTTTCCTCTCTAAAATTAGATTCATTAACTTGTATGTATTTATGTTAAAGTGTGCATCTGTGGCGGAGACCACTGCATACGATTGTGTGTTAGAGACTGCAATGAAAGTTCAACAGTTTCAGCAAAGAAACTTGTTGCTACATGGCGCTTGGAAGTGGTTGGTCACCGAATTTGCATCTTATTTTGGAGTTTCAGATGCATATACAAAGCTCAGGTGCACCAAAAAAATTCATGCTCTGATGGTTATTGGAAAAAATAATTATCTGTTTGCAATCCTGCTGTGTTTGGTACTTCATTTAATTCAAACTTTGATATCTTTTCAGGTATCTTTCGTATGTGATGGATGTCGCCACACCAACTGCAGATTGCCTAGATTTGGTGCATGATTTATTACAACCAGTGATAATCAAAGGCAAAAATAAGCAGAGCTTAAGTCACCAGGAGGTTGGTTAATTTATGTCAAACTTCACTTATAATCAAAGGCAAAAATAATGTCCCTTTAATGGAGACATTATTGTAGCCTTTTGAGTTGTTTGCTTACCGAGTTTAAAAATTATTTCACTTTTGACTGGATTGAAGGGTAATTTATGATGGAAGGTTAATCGTTTGTGCTGTATGCGGGGTTTGCGGCTTTTAATTCTAGATGAATAGTGTTTACAACAATGAATATTATTTTTTACTCCAACAATTTTACACTTAGGTCCGTCTACTGGGAGAGGTGTCTGAACAAATCGAGCAGATACTCACTTTAGTTTTTGAAAACTACAAGTCGTTGGACGAGTCTGCCCCCTCAGGAATTGTTGACGTGTTTGGGCCTGCTACGGGGGAGGCTGCCCCTGCCCTTGCTCCTGCTTTGAAGCTTTACAAACTTCTGTATGACATTCTCTCGCCTGAAGTGCAGCTCAAATTGTGCAGATATTTTCAGGTGGGAAAAAAGGCTCTAGGATCAAAATTATAATATCAGATACTTCATTAAAAATAGTGATAATAATAATAATATTTGGCATGTGTTACTGCAGAATGCAACAAGGAAAAGGTCTCGAAGGCACCTTTCCGAAACGGACGAATTCGTCTCCAACAATAATGAAAACATGTTGTTGGATCCAGTGGCGCTTTCTACAGCGTACAAGAAGATGAAGACCCTCTGCCTCAATATACGAAATGAGATTTTGACCGACATCGAGATTCATAAGCAGGATCTTCTTCCTAGGTAATTGACTTATATATAATTCTTTTATGAAGTTTGTGTAATAAATGCACATAATAAGGTAGTTGTTTCGCCGTGAATTAAATGAGTTAGAATCTTGTGCATAATAAAGGAATCTTTAATGTATATGGATTATCCTCTGAAATTTTTGAAAGTTCTCTTTAGATACTGACCCTGAAAATTTAGGTTGAACCTTCAAGATTCTATTGATATGAAATAATTTACTTTATTGCATGCAAGGTGGCTGCAAATTGAAGAATTATGTTCTGCACCACGCGTCATGCAATTTTTGATAGCAAAACCAGCATGTATTTTAGTAACAACTCCTAAACCCGACATTCATTTGTTTTCTTGTGATTCCTTGTGCAGTTTTATGGATCTCCCGAACCTGTCGTCGTCTATCTATAGCACAGAACTGTACAGCAGATTACGGGCCTTCCTCGTCTCATGCCCTCCTGCCGGGCCATCACCACCTGTTGTAGAACTCGTGATGGCCACCGCTGATTTTCAGAGGGACCTCTCTTTGTGGGACGTCAGGTAAACTGAAATTGATAAGTCTTTTTTTTTTGGCTAACTGTTATAATTTTTTTGTATTGATCCTCATAACGCATTTGTCTTGTAGTTACATAAAAGGTGGGGTCGATGCGAAAGAGCTGTTCCAGGTGTATATAACACTGTGGATCCAAGATAAGCGTCTCGGTTTATTGGAGTTGTGTAAGCCTGACAGGGTATGAATCTCTAGCCATCTATATTTATTTTATATTACTTTCTCTGCTGCACTCGGGCATCTATATCTATCTAATCTTCCCTATGCATAGTTTATAGAGAAATGTCAACATGGTGGCTGCATAAAAAGGCATTGTTAAATCATTTTTTTTTTTGTTTTTGTTTTTGGGTTGGCCGATGGGGAAAACTGAAGAATACGTTAATTTTTCAAAATCCACTGCTAATTCCATGACTAAATCTTGAGATTCATATTTCTGAGTAATTTTAACTTGAGCTAATAATATTCCAGGTCAAATCTGCCGGTTTTGCCAGCCAGCATTCGACGACTCCTTTCATTGATGATATCTATGACCGGTTGAAGGAGACTCTATTGGAATATGATGTCATTATCAGCCGGTGGCCGGAATACACTTTCGCTTTGGAAAATGTACGAGTTTCTCCTTGCACATCTTTTTGTTTATTCTTTAAGGATGCATTAAGAATAAAAATCGTGATGAATATTAATGTGCCCCTACCGTTGTTTAATATCATATGGGCCACTTCTTTTGCTCACTTTTTCTCTTTTTCCCTGAAAAAGGCCATAGCAGATGTTGAGAAGGCTGTAGTGGAAAGCCTGGAGAAACAGTATGCGGAAACTTTGTCTCCTCTGAAAGAAAGCACGATGCCAATGAAATTCGGTCTCAAATATATGCAGAAATTTGCCAAGGGAAATCCATCTCCTTACAATGTCTCGACTGAGGTACACAGTTGATGATGAGTTGTGTGTTCTCTGCGAGACAGTGATTCCTGCTTTCGCCTTTTTTTTTTTTTACCGGCTAAGTCATTTAGATTTATTTATATTATTTCAGTTGGGAATCGTCTTGAATTCCATGAAAAGGATGCTCGATATTTTGCGTCCCCAAATAGAATCGAAGTTGAAGCAGTGGGGCTGTAGCATGCCCGAGACTGGGAATATGGTTCCCGGAGAGCGGTTGAGTGAAGTAACTGTGATGATAAGATCCAAATTCAGAGCTTATGTGCAGGCTGTTATCGAGAAACTTGTCGAAAACGTGAGTAAATATATATAATATATATATATTTTCTTAATTTTGTTATTTACTTAACTCATTCCTTTCATGATGTTTCTGATACTGCATTGCAATATTTTCTTGTTTTTTTTTTTTTTTTTTTTT
>CACSLK010010322.1:3032549-3043700 GCA_902706635.1 Striga hermonthica
TATAATAACAATTAGTATAATAATAATAATAATCTAAAAAGAAATAATATTATATTAATAAAGGAAAAATTATAAAAAATAATTAATAATAAATTACTAATTATAATAATTCAAAAAAATTAGTGAATATTATAAAATTAGTTAATTACTGGTATAATCGTTAACAATTACAATATTAAGTGGGCTTCAAGTGGGCTTTTAGATAGATTTGTGGGCCTGGTTCATATTCAAATTATAAAATAGGGAGACTCTCGGAGAACAACAGAAAATAGGAAGCAAATGGATATAGGATGACTCTTTATTTCTCCAAATAAGAAGTCTAAAATAAGAAGTCTCTTGGAGATGCTCTTATGGCCAATTTACATGGGTTATTCTACTACACTATTGGTTTCCTTCAAATGACGGAAAAACAAGTTGAATCCTGGTTACAAGATGCTAACAAGTATGTTGCTGAAGAGGATAACAATACTTACAGTTGTCGTGTATCCGGTGCGCTTCTGCTGGAAGATGTAATATCTAACTGGGGGACCGAAGGCATAAAAGCAGTGATCAAGTCTGTAATAACGCGAACAAATGAGTCCCAACAGGCGAAAGATACTGGCTCCCCTGGTTGGTGGAGATTAAGGGAGGCTTCCCTGTATGCTTTGGCTGCTTTGTCTTCCGTGCCTAAACAATTGTTGCTGGATGAAGTAGAGGTTTCAGGTTCCACTGTTGGAGCTATTCTACGTGCCTAAACAATTGTTGCTGGATGAAGTAGAGGTTTCAGGTTCCACTGTTGGAGCTATTCTACGGCAAATTTTAATTGATGACATGGCAGCAGGCTTCCATGACTACCCCTTTCTTCGTACCCGCTTATTTTTAATTGTTGCTAGATTTTCTTCCCTGATGAACCAAGTAACAGATGACTTTGTATGTGATGCTATTAAGACAGTTGGAATGGATGTACCTCCACTAGTTAAATTTTGTGCTTGTCGAGCTTTATCTCAGCTTTTACCAGATGCCACCACCGGATGTGTTCAACAGATTGCGGTGTACTTATTCTCGTCACTTATAGATCTTCTAAAAAATGCCTCTGATGGAACTATGCATTTAGTACTTGAAACTCTGCAAGCAGCTGTGGCAGCTGGTAATGAAGCTGCAGCCTCAATAGAGCCAAATTTATCATGTATCATGCTCAACATGTGGGCTTCTCATGTTTGCGACCCGTTCATCAGTATAGATGCTCTAAAGGTTTTGGAGGCCATAATAAAGGTCACTGGGTTTACTAATTCGCTGGTTTTCATAGTTTTCCCCTACATCGAGCCAATCCTCAGTAGTCCTCAACAAGAACGCGATGGTTTAGTTGCAGGTTCTTTAGATCTTGTAACAATGCTGATAAAGAACGCCCCTGTTGAAGTGGTAAAAGCACTCTTTTAAGTTTCATTTGATTTTGTCGTGAGAATAGTTCTCCAGAGTACTGACCATAGAAAAATGAAGAATGCAACCCAGTGCTTAGCTGCACTTGTGTCTGTTTGGAAACAAGATATGCTTTCTTGGTCTGGTGATCTTGGTTCCACAATGAGAAGTTTGCCTGATGTTGCTTGGAGGCTTCTAGACCCTGAACTAGAAACTTCCGGATCGCTTATTGTCGGCAGCTACATTCTACAGCTTATTTTACATTAATTGCCTTCACAAATGGCGCAGCACATCAGGGACCTTGTGACTGCACTTATCAGACGCATGCAGTGTTCACAAATTGTGGGACTGAAATGTTCAATGCTTCTAATTTTTGCTAGGTTGGTCCACATGAGTGTCCCACATGTTGAACAATTTGTTGACTTGCTCGTCTCTATCCCTACCGAAGGTCATCTAAATGAGATCAATTTGTTGACTGGGAAGAAGTTGAGAGTGAAGATGATGATTTCTTATCTTCTTCTGCTAAATCCGCGTCACATGTTAGACCTACTTATGAATATCTTGATGCCATGGCAAAGGCTTCTAATGAGACCAAGAAGATGACTTTGAAGATGAACTTCTTAGTGGTGTGGATCCTCTGAATGAGATCAATAGAGTGAACATTCTTTTTGAATCCCTGGAAAAATTATCGGAGGGCGACAAACCATGTTTTGAACATCTATTTCAGAGCTTCACAAAGCCTCAACAAGAAGCTATTGAATTGGTTTTAAGACGAGGGGCAGTTTGATTTGTTTAGTGCAAAGATTGCCGATCTTTGTAAGTGCCAGTATATTGCACGTCGTTTTTTTGTTTCAATCGATATGCTTGATTGTGTAAACTATGAAGATAGTGTTATAGAAGGGTGGAAAAAGGTTATGTATGAAACTCGACGAAAACGGGATCGTTTGTGAGCATTTGTAATTTTCGAAGAAATAGCAGAGTTGTTTATTATTATTATTGTTTAAAAAAAAGTAGTAATATTTGGTGGTACCATTTTAATGTGACTAGTTAATATTTATAGACTTATTGCTCTTCAATAATATATGGATTTTATAATTGTACACAACATTATTTATTTATTGTTTTTTCAATAAACTGACGTCAAGTAGTAGATTCGTCGCCTGAGAGATTTGAACTCTCGAGGGGAAACCCCATGTACGTAGCAGGCACACGCTTTAACCACTCGGCCAAAGCGACTCTAATTGGGTTTTCTTTGTCGAACATTCAGGAGCCACTCTAATAATATGGTTCTCGAAAATGCAGGATGTGCTATAGTTTCTGCAAGATAGGAAGGAAAACAGATCCTTATACAAGGCCTCACGGATTGCAGTGACTGTAAGTGGGTTTTCTTTGTCGAACGTTGAGAAAAATCGGTTAATTTTTTTTCATATAATGTTGTGGACGATACATTTCCTTCGCAAATGCAACAGTTGCTAGGCATTGCTCTGTAGGAGACAGATTTAGAACCCCCAAGATGCATCATGGAAGTTCGGTCTATGCTTTGCAAAGACGTCACGAACAAGACGAACAATTATTACTATTAGATATTATGACGAGTCTTTAGATCAATCGATCACTGGTCGGAACAAAAAGCTCTGAAATCTGATCGAGCAGTTCTTCTTTGCGCGTTGATTTGTTGCGGCTCGAGTAGCATGAATCTGAGGGGGACAAAGCAAGTTCTAGTGTTGAGAAACAATTGGCAGCTGGTTTAGTGTTTTTGCCTGGCGTTGATAGTAGTAATAGTTTCTTGGTGAAGTCTGGTAATTGAGATATTTTGCTGTGATGTTTATATATAACTCTAAATGCCCTTTGATTTATAATTCTTTCATATTATTAACTGATGTTCATAGATCATTGTACATTAGCATAAAAAATATATATTTCATTAAGAATAAAATTTAAGTAATAAATATTTAATACATATCTATTAATATATAATAAAGATTAACATAATTCATTTTTAGAAATATTTTCCCGCCAATTTCATTAATTATTGCCTAAAATAGTAAATTAACAAAATCTCTATTTATTAGCATACTTTTTTTATCCAATTTTTTTAGGAATACAATCAAAAATATAGAATCAAAATCAAAATAAATATAAGAAATACACTTACCATACTTAATACACTTAATTTAAGAGATACAGTTACCATACGTATTTTTAAAATTTTTTAAAATACAATATAAAACATTTAATTATTAATTGTCAATTAAAGATTCTTTTTAGGAATCAATCATATTTCTAATAATTGTTAGAAATAATTTATATATATATATATATATATAAGTATTTACGTGAAAGTAACATATATGTTACTTATATGTTAATATATATATTAATCATATATAATAAGGATTAACATAAATCAAATTTAGAAACATTTCTCGCCACTTTCATTAATTATCTCCTAAAAATAGTAAATCAGATTTTTTTCTTTTTTTTTTATTAATAACATCAAATACTTTTAGATTGGTAAACAATAAAGAATCAAAATCTGAATAAATCTCCTATTTTTCCAAACAATTTGGAAATCCGAATGTAAATCCGAATAAATCATGATTTTAGAAATCGTGATTTCCAAACAATTTGAAAATCCGAATAAATCTCCAAGGAAAATCATGATTTGTATATATCATGATTTTAGAAATCTGTTCAAAAATTTCTTTGCATGAATCTGAATCATAATTCATTCAACATAATATTATATTATTAAATTGTTTGAAACTGCATGCTAAGATTTGTATATATCAGATTTCTAAAATCATGATTTTGTATATATCATCTTTTAACCAATTAGACTTTTTTCTTCATTATCGATTTGAAAAGGAAAACGAATTTTATATACCTTTTCGGTTTTGATAATACAATGTTATAATCATTATCATTATTTATTTTAAAAGATAGTGTTTGTCATTTATTTCAATTCAAAAGATGAAAAAATTTTCATAGTTTAGGTCTCTTTTATTTATGCATTTACATAAATTAATTTAAAAAATCTAATAACGATTGGCAACAAAATTTGTTATATATTGATTCAAACCAAATAATTAATAAAAGAGTCCATTAATCACGAAATTAAAAAATAACACACGATCACTACATTTCAAAGATTAAGTTTTTTAGATAAACATTCATTTATATTGTCATGATGATAAATAAGAGTGAGTGTCAATCTTAGAAATTTGATGATTTCAATTGCTATATTTCCAATGATTTTTTTACCGTTGGAATATGCAAATTCCGTTGGAATTTTTATTTCCACCCCGTTGAAAAATCCACCGTTGGAATCGTCAAAATCCAGCGAAAATTCCAATGGAAAATTCATTCAAACGGAATATTTTTGTTGGAATTTCCGTTGGAATCCATTGAAAATTTCCAACGGAAATAATAGTATTGAAATATCCGTTGGAATTGTCGTTGGAATAATTTCTTTTGGAATAGATTTCTATTGGAATTTTATCATTTTATTGTAGTGTGCCCAATAATCAAACTAACAATGTTGTTTACAATTAGGTTTTTAATAACATATGTTTTTTTCATACCCAAACATTTTATGAGCATTTTCCGCTCAAAACATTAATTACCTACTATAGATGGAAATAATATAAAATGATCTAAATAAAAAAATAAACCATGAATTGAATTTTCATATAACTCGATTTTCGGTTTGTGTTTGTTTTAGTAAATTTTTGGTTTTCTTTAATTACGTTAATAGTAGTTTTGTAGGCAAAGATTATGTAAATTTATATGTAGCCGATTTTAGAACTCTTATTTATCAAGGATTCTTTTTTATTTTAACATATTTATTATAATCATTGATTTGGATTAGCATATATGTTACATACACACAAAAACAAAAAAAAAAAAATTATAGTAATATTTAAATTTACATGGCATCAATTTTGGAATTCTCATTTGTGAGAATTCTTTTTTATTTTATCATATTTATTAGAACCAACAATTACAAAATATAAATTTATATTAATATCTAAATATATTTATATTAATATTTAAATATATTTTTCATTGTAGCAAATTTTGAGAATGAACAATTTTATATGAGATATATACAAATCTTTTTTTTTTTATTTTGAGATATACACCAATTCCCTTAAATGGTATTCTTTTTGTCAATTTTTTTTAAAAGAAAAATTTTCAAAATTTTGTATAGTAAATCAATTTTTTTTGTTTTTGAATACACAAAATATAAATTTATTGCAATATATATGTATATATATGTATATATATATGTATATGTATATTTACTACCTAAAATGTTGTCACACATATAATAGGAAAGTTGTCCAATTAAAAATTGTTCAGTTTGAAAATATATAACAAGTTGTCACGCATTCAATTAAAAATTGTTCGGCTTGAAAAAATTAGCCTGAAGTAATGTCTAATCACTAATTTTTATATTTTATATCTACTATATATAATCTCTCTCATAAAATTAGTGTGATGTAATATTTAATGTTTTGTATTATTCATACATATTTTTTTTAAATATACACCAATTCATTTGTCCAACTGTTGTATAAATTATCATATTATAAATAGATCCATCTTAGACTTCCATTTAAGTTTCAGCAGCACCAGTTCCTTCTGATTATGATGTTCCATTTAACAGTCGTAGTCAGTCTTTTTGTATAAAAAATATAGAAATATTAGTGAATATTATATAGCTAATCAAGTATAATCGATATTAAACTAACAGCTCATTGTCTGACTGCCTAAGTAAATTATCATATTATAAAAAGATCCATCTTAGAATTGCATTTAAGTTCTAGAGCACCAGTTACTTCTAATCTTAGGGTTTTATTTAAGACCAGGGTCAGTCTTTATGTGCATTGGCATATTATTAAAGAAATCGGTTCTTAGCAACGACCGATTATATGTTGTTGCTTTTAAGTGTAAGTAATAGATAAGAGATGTGCATTGTCATGTTCTTAAAAAAATCTTTTTTTGATCACGACCAATGGTATGTTGTTATGCGTGTAAGTAATAGGTCAAGAAGAGTCAAGGTCAACATGTACGTTGGCATGTTAAGTAATAGATCAAGAAGAGTCAAGATCAACATTTATTGTACGTTGGCATGTTCTTAAAGAAATCAATTTTTAGTCACAGACAATTATGTTGTTTATTTCGCGTGTAAATAATAGAAAAGTGTTAAAAATATTAGTTTGTGGGGACGAGTTGCTCAGTTATTGAACAAATAATGTTGTGTACAAGAAAGTTTAAATACTATATTTTTTTGCATGAGGAACATTTTATGGTTTGATAATTTTCCTACGAACTATCACTCTTTTATTTATTAATACATTTTAATTTTTAATATTCTCCAAAGTAATACAGTCCGTGCATCGCACGGGTTACATACTAGTATATATCGAAACAAAGTAATAAAATTTGCTTATTGCTGTTTAATAATAATATATAGATTTTATAATTTTACAAAACATTATTTTTTTTTTCCAATAAACTGACATAAAAAAATAGAATGCGTCGCCTGAGAGATTCGAACTCTCGCGGGGAAACCCCATGTACTTAGCAGGCACACGCCTTAACCACTCGGCCAAAGCGACTTATTATTTTCAAATTGACCTATCATATATAATTAAAAGACGAACACCCTAAGTCCCCAATACAAGCCGGGCAGGCAGCCTAAAAGTGATTTGATTTTTGAATGTAAATTTGTGGAAGATGATACGATCTCGTTACGGAACTATTCTGTCGAAGTTTATAACCGTTATATCAATTATTTTTGACGGTTACATGTTGATCTAACGGTCACAAACCTCAACGGAATGGTTCCGTAATGGGACCATAGCATTTCCCTAAATTTGTATACAAAACTTTCACAATTTATTTTCACTCAATGTAAATTAGCATTTACACAAAACCTAAATTATATAGTACTTTTACATCATCTCATTTTAGTTAAATTCCAATAGAAGTTAAACCCTTTTTTTTAACAAGGTTTGTATAAAATTTTCCACTCAAATTTCATTCTAACTTAAAATCTAACTCTACTCCACTATTCTCAATATTATCAATATAATTAAATAATACTACTCAGACATTCTTACACGCCAAATCTACTTTAATTCACTGTTATTCACTCACATAATTTTAATTAATCATCATTTCATATCATCTTTCTTCTACTTTTACATCAAATCAACTTTAATTATTTTATTTTAAATATTATTTTTAATATAAATTCAAAATTCTACTAAATAATTAACCATACAATATTTTTTTTTTCAAATTAACCAAAGTTAACCAAAATATCTATTTTAGTGATTTTTTTTTTTTTTGTATCCATGCAGGCTGGTATTAGTACTTGAAAAGAAAAAGAATGAAAAAAAGGAAATCATTAAAAGAAGCTAAAAAATTGAACCTAGTATTTTTAGGTAGCTAGTCACGGTATCCGAAATTATGCCCCGACTAATCCGTTGGTCGACCCGGGTCGCACACCTTGCAGTGGTGGGTGAGTCTCCCAACAAGAGTTTTCTGCATCCACAATGATTCGAACCCGAGACCTTGCTTAAGCGACATTAAATTGCTTACCACTTGAGTCAATCCCTATTGGTAAAAATTGAACCTAGTATTGACTTAAATACAAAATAAGAAATTCACCGGATATCCTATTTGACCTCTGTTTAATAAGATTTTTACAAGTCAAATGATGAAGATTACGCTTATAACAAGGGATCATGAAATCATTCCATCGGGATTTGTAACTGTTAAATCAACTATTTCTAGTGGTTACATAATCGATCTAACGGTTATAAATCCTGATTAAATGGTTCCGTAACGAGACTTAGCATTTCGTTTGGGAATCTTTTATTGCCCTAGTACCTCTTGACTCTGTGCTACACATTATTGCCCGAAAGTTAAACAGTCAAATCATATCTACCATTCATAAACATGCGTGTGGGCCGAGGAAAAAGTTGCAGTGGTCGAATTATTTGATATATTCCCCTATTACTAAAAAGGATTGCAAGTCAAATATTGTCCATAATCTTTTGTTTTTGTACTCTTCTGCAAAAGATAAGATTCGTTTGGATTCATTTCCAGAAAATGATTTAAGATTTTTTTTATTATCATGTACAAAATACGATATATATTGTGGAATACTAACTATGAATTCAATTAATTCATTTGACATTTACGCAAATTGCCTCCAAATCATGTAAAACCGACAACGTCATAAATGGTCATTCGCCTTCGAGCTTCGGAGACCTGCAAATACGTCGAGAAAACTTTCGGAGCTCAAGTCTGTTCTCGCTCATAAATGTATAAGAAATCGAATGTTGAAAGTGTAACTATGTGTATAGAACCTGGTAACCGCTTACATACTTGGATTTCTTCTTGTCCAAATAGAGTTCTTGCTAGGAAAGAGATCATATCATACTTCTTTGATCTTTCCTAGCTTAACACGTCTATGAAATCTTAAACTGCTTAGCAAGACACACTTGTTATCATTGGTAAAGTTATGTCCCATCTTACCATACGACTCTTAGGTACTTAGATCGCCCTAGAGACCTCGCGACCCAACTTTCGGGCTATTACTAGGTCGAAAGCCCGACCGTTACTTATACGACCTTCAGGTCGTAACATCCCCTCATTTGTCCAAGTACCTTGAGGAGCTCGTTCCCTATGCCTTTTAACCAAACTACGTCGACCCGTACCTTGAGTTGCCTAAGCGAGCTCCCTTGCGAGGTCTAACGTTGATACCGAATTGAAGCTCCCTCGAATCGGCACACTTGAACTAACCACTCAGGTCGGTTCCCCGAGCTATTATGAATGATATGTCATATAACATTTCAAATAGTACAATTTTCATTCTGAAGTATGTGAAAGAAAAGTAATGTTGAACTGTATGTAAAATCAAATTGATGTAAATATAATGATTTTTATGCAATTTTTTTTTTTAAAAAAAAATTAAAACATTCTTCACATACATATAATTCGAATATCAAAATCAATGATGCTATTGTTAGACTATCTTTTCGGCCATGATTTTTCGACAAATATACATATCATAATGACTAGATGTCACACTTTAATCTTTAAAATAACCCCTAACTAAAAATATGACGATTTAATTATATAAATATTTATTTTTAATTTTTTATAAGCACGTTTGCCTAAGAGAAGCCTAATTTGTGTATCAAAATTAGACAAAATGTGATTGTGGACGTTCTCACATTCTTTAAATATGAGTTAGTAGTGATGCTTTCACAATTGAATATTGAGTTCACCTACTGGCGGTATATGTCGTTGATGTTTGTATAAGAGACTTGTCAACAAACTCTTGTATATTTAGAATTAAAAGAAGCGGTAAAATATAATTGATTATCATTAGTAAATTTGCTTTAAAATTCAGGCTACAATTTGTTATGCATAGTGTTGTTAAAATAGATAGAGTTCGGCTTGGCTCGGCTCGTTAAAGCTTGAATTCAGCTCAAGTTCGAGGTCTTAAGGAGCTAAGTTCGAGTTTATTTACAGCTCGTTTAGTTAATGAGACGAGCTCGGTTCAACTCGATAAGGCTCGAAAAGAAAATTTTTATATAATTTCTTATAGTTCGGTTTGTTAAATCTCGAGCTCGGCTCGTTAAACTCGAGCTCGACAATTTCTGGCTTGTTTAATTAACGAGCCGAGCTCGGCTCGACTCATTAAGGCTTCAAGCTATAGCGCGAGAGCTGCAAACGAGCCGAGCCGAGTCAAGCATTAGCCTTATTGAGCAGGATTGAGTTTTATTTTTTTTTTAGTTGCTCGAGCTCGAGTTCTAGCTCGCCGAGCTCGAGTTCGAGCTCGCCGAGCTCGATTTTTTAGGCTCGAGCTCGACTCGATAAAAAATTACAATAGCTCGAGTCGACTCAAAATTAAAATGCTCGAGTTCGGCTCTAGTTCAACTCGAAAATTTGTAAGTGGAAAGATAAAATTACCATTAAACACATATGCTAATATATATAATAAGGGGTATTTTAGTAATTTAACTGTATCTCGAGCCGCTCGACAAGGCAAAATATGGGCTCGAGCTCGACTCGAGTTCGTGCTCGAGCCGCTCTAGCTCGACTCGAGTTCGGTCAAATTCGAGCTCGAGTCGAGCTTTGACTCGAGCGCTCGAGAGCGGCTCGTGAGTCGCTCGACAAGTTTGCAGCCCTAGCGAGCACCTTAAGCTCGAGCTCAACTCTGATCGTTTACAAGCACAGAACGGTAAAAGGCAATGATGAACACATGTATGTACCTCTTTTATTGTGGTTTTCGGGTACATTGTCATTCGCAATATTGTGTGCATTACCTTTTTTGTGCAACACCTGCAAGAACAATTATGTCGTATGCGATACGCGGTAATCGTATATAATCATCTTAATTAGAAAGAGCCATAGTTCGAGATTCATCTTTTAATTTGCACAGTAACATGTGTCTACAAATATCCCAAGAACATATAAAACCCACAACACGAAATTCAGAATACGCACATCCGAGACATAGCGACTGCACCATCCACATCAATACGTTTTAACAAAAAATCCAACACGATATCACATTAAACATATAGAGAATTGCATTCACAAATTTCGACATGCGCACATGAAAACAAGGCAACCCATTAATTACTATTATATATCCGGAAATAATAATAAACAAAAAACACAATAAAATAAAATAAAATTAAATACAAATAAAACAAAAAAAAA
>CACSLK010010322.1:3110253-3121327 GCA_902706635.1 Striga hermonthica
AGGAAACCATTTAGATTGCAAATGCATTAACATAGCAAAGCCATGTAAAATATTACCACCGACTTTGTGAAAATTCCAGATGAGTGAAGAAAACATTTACATATTAATTAATCTTGTCACATAGTATAAGAAACATTATAATAATTAATCTAGATATTTCCTAAGCCACCGACTTAGCTTACCTAACCCACATGTTTACCTATAAATATGTGTGTGTGATGTATCATTTTATGTGTGCAATGAATAATAAATGTGTGCTGAGTGTGTGATCAAATAAAAGAAAACAAATGAGTGAGTTGTTAGTGGCATGTGTGCAATGAGTGAATTGTAAGAGTGTTAGTGTATTATAATAATACTGAGTGTATTTGAGCGTGAGAGAAATTATAATAAAATAATTAGTGTGTATTTTTTGTCTTGATAAGTGAAGTGTTTGTTTTGGTCTATATTGTGTTTTGTTTTGTGTAATTACTTTGTTAATATAATAAAGTAATTACGTTAGTATCCACGTGTTGTGAGTGTACCCAACTTAACAGTAGTATCAGAGCCAAGCTAGTTACGTCTGGCATTAGTTGAGGTACGAGTTGTGTTGTCGAGCTTCTTGGTCGTAGTTTTGCAGTTTCGTACTGCAAAGTTCGTGTGCAGTTTAGTACTGCATAGTGTGTGGCAAGTTGATCGAGTGGAGCCACGATGGCAGACCTTCAAGTGGTCGGAGGTATCAAGAAGCTTAACAGTCAAAATTACAGCACGTGGTCGACGTACATGGAGTCATATTTACAAGGCCAAGAATTGTGGGAGATTGTGAGTGGTAGTGAGGTTACACAACCGGAGGACTCTACAACTTTTAAGAAAGGGAAGATTAAAGCAGGCAAGGCCATCTCCGCTATCAAGACCACCATCGAGGAAGAGATGCTAGAGCACATTAGAGATGCGAAGACACCGAAGGACGCATGGGACACGTTCGCGGGGTTATTCTCGAAGAAGAACGATGCGAGGTTGCAACTTTTGGATAACGAGCTACTATCCATCACGCAACGAGACAAGACGATAAACCAGTATTTTGCTAAGGTAAAGTCTCTTTGTCGTGAAATCTCTAATTTAGATTCCTATGCTGGTATGTCCGATTCTAGGATTAGGAGAATAATCATTCATGGATTGAGGCAAGAATATAGAAGTTTTATTGCTGCTGTGCAAGGTTGGCCAACATAACCTTCTCTCGTAGAGTTGGAAAATTTGCTAGCTGACTAAAAAGCGTTAGCTAAGCAAATGTTTCAAGCATCATCCAAGAATGATGAAGAAAAACTTTTTGTAAAGAATATCAAAGGTCGACACAATAAAAATTGTCATTGGAAGAAAAGATACGACAACGATGAAGATGAAGAGGAGAGGAGTGCTCATTTAGGGGGAGCACAAAAGAAAAAAAATTTGAGCGATCAACCTCGAGAAAGTAGAAGATTTGAAGGGAAATGTTATAACTATGGAAAGAAAGGCCACATAGCGAGGAATTGTTGGTCAAAGAAGAAGCCAGCAGAAGAAAATGCTGTGACATCGGATGAGGCACACAAAAGTGAAGATGGATGGAATCTTGAAGCACTGTCAGTCGTAATTGAAGAAGAAGAAATTGGTAAAGAAATCGATTTGGCTTTAACGGCAACGGTCGCTGAGCTTGTCAACTCAAATGATGAGTGGATAGATAACTCTGGAAGCTCAAGCGACGAAACAAAAGACATGAAGGAGTTATCAAATCTGGTCGAGTATAGTAAAGAGCGTACAGTTACAGTAGACAACTTAGTGCTGCCAATCTCCAACAGTGGTGAGAAAGAATCAGCTAAGGAAGATAGATAGAGTTAAAGACGAGCTAACAAGTCACGGGCAAGTCAACAAGCATTGGATAAGAGTAGAAGATCAACCAAGTGTCAAGAACTCACAAGCCCATAGATTAGCGAGAGTACGAGTACCGAGCCTAAAACACACGGGAAAAATATTTACAAGCTCTAACTTATGTGAAGATCCGTTTCTTGACGTAAGGTGGCCGAGGACAACGAAAGGACCATAAGTCGGTGTTGAGGGGGAGTGTAAAATATCACAACCGACTTTGTGAAGATTCCAGATGAGTGAAGAAAACATTTACATATTAATTAATCTTGTCACATAATATAAGAAACATTAAAATAATTAATCTAGATATTTCCTAAGCCACCGACTTAGCTTACCTAACCCACATGTTTGCCTATAAATATGTGTGTGATGTACCATTTTTGTGTGTGTAAGGAATAATAAATGTGTGCTGAGTGTGTAATCAAATAAAAAAAAAACAAAGGAGTGAGTTGTTAGTGGCGTGTGTGCAATGAGTGAATTGTAAGAGTGTTAGTGTATTATAATAATATTGAGTGTATTTGAGAGTGAGAGAGATTATAATAAAATAACTAGTGTGTATTTTTTGTCTTGATAAGTGAAGTATTTAATTTGGTCTATATTGTGTTTGTGTAATTCTTTGTTAATATAATAAGATAATTACATTAGTATCCACATGTTGTGAGTATACCCAACTTAACAAGCCATACTATTTCTTCAAAAAAATAAAAATAAAAAATCTTCTTTATTGATTCAGTAGAAAAATATACTTACGTGTCAATGACAAGTATTTGTGGTTTACACAAAATATTTATGATTTTACTGAACTGGCGGCTTTGCAGGTCAACCCAACCAATAAAGTGATGCTTCGAGGTGGTGGTACCGATGGAGCTAATTTTTCTATTTTTTTTTTTGTTTTTGTTTTCCTTTTTCTTTTCCCTATACTAAAAAAATGCAGATTCAAAATTTCTTATTGAATTTTTGTTTAAAGCATTTTATTTAATATTTATTTTAATGAAATATTAGATAAGATTGTTGGATATGAGTCAATTTTGAAATCGCGTTGTTTGGCATGAGAGGACTATCCGCATTCTATATCTGTCTAAAACATATTATTTAATATTATTAAATTAATTTATTTAATATTTAATTGTTTTATCCATGACATCAGTCTTTTCAAAAAAATTGAACAAACAAAAAAAAGGCAGGGGATTAATTACCTTTGACTTACAAAAAATTTATGGATGGACGTAAATATTTAACAATGTCGTTTCAAGTTCCTTAAACAATACTGTAACTATGTTGTTAAAATATAATTTATTTTATGGGTGACGTAAATATGTTGTTTAAAGTTCTCTAAAACAATTTTTTAAAAACTATGCTGTTTAAAGTTACTTAAATATTAATATATTTAAAGTATACTCATGTTGTAATATATTAAAGTCAAAAAAAATGTTGGAAGGCTTTTGAATTATCTAAATTAATTAATTTAAATATTTAATCCCATTAAATCTTCAATCCATTGAGTATTTTTACTAATCTCGTGAGCATGTTGTTTTGTTATTGTAATCAATTTATACACTATTTTATTAATAAATTATTTAATAATCTATATACAAGGAGGTCTTTAATAATATGTGATTGTTACTTTGCCGAATACTATTTTATTGTATAAGTCTGGCCGCTATTAGCTGGTTACGCGAGGTAAGACTAAACTACGGCTGCTTCGAGAGCACTCCCCCTGTGGACCAAGGTTAACAATCGCTGTCAGGAATCTCTTAAGATTGTGCACCACATGCATCACACGGGTTGTACTAGTGTAAGTCTTAATTTCAAAGCAAATTAAGTGCAAAAGAGACACAATTTAAATCCTAGTTGGAGATTAGATGTAAAATTGAGGCATATTTTGACATTCTCCCCAATATAATGGACCACCAACTATTAACAAAAATTAGCAATAAAAGTAAAAAATATTTTAGTCAATGCATTAAATAATCAGAACTAATAGTAAAAGTGAATATATTTTAGTAACACATTAACTTACAGCTCCCTGTACCAGCGGCGACGACCGTTTCAATGGTGAGGTGGAAAATGGTTTGGTGGAGACTATTTTGGTGGAGAACCGTTGAAAGAGTTTTCAAAACATTCTTTTTTTCAACCATTAAACAAGGTCACCTGGTGGATTAGCATCAGACCATGGAATAGCTAAAATTATTTGTCTAAATGCATCAAATTCTGGGTTGTGTGTGTGTGTGTGTGTGTGTTTTTTTGTCTATGGTATTTCCATGTTGTAGCTTGTATGTTTCAACGGATCTGGAAATGTTTTCATCTTATTGCACCAACATTCAGGAGATAATGATATTAGTTGATTAATAAACCTAACCAGACTAGTATGACCCTGAACCTCATATAGGATCAACCAAGAACTATCAAAGGAGAAAATCTCATATAGGATCAACCAAGAACTATCTAAGGAGAAAATCTTAAGACAACAGAGAGTATGATTTACTCACTAGCATGCATTTATCAAAGCCTAAATCATGATTGCCTAATCAGAAGTATGAAGTCCTAGAGGTATGCGAATTGATTAATGTGAATGAGCAACGAAAATAGCTAGTGGAAATGGGTTAGGTACTTGAAACCGGGTCGGATCTGTTGGAGCTGGTTCAAGTCTGAGCTAAAGGGCTCGGTTCTGAGATGAGGAGCTTGGTTTTGAGCTGAGGACCTCGAGTCTGGTCGGAGATGAGCTCTGGCGCGATGTGGCACGGAGCTGGGGTCGCTTGTGTTGCGGATATGGTCGGGGCGAGCTGGAAAAGGGTCGTCGGAGCTGGGAGCTTGACGGGACTCAAACAGTGGCGGTTTTGGCTCGCCGTAGGTGCTCGACGTGGAGGATGAAGCTCGACTGCGGCTTGAGGACGACGGTGTTGTAAGGACGCCAGAAACGAAAGGTGGTTCACTGTTGCCGGATCTGGGAGGGTTGCCGGAAAGGAGGCTCGACGGCGGCTGAGGTGAAACAGCTCGATGACGGCTTGACTGAGGTGGTGACGCGGGGCTGAGACCTGTGCGAGCTCGGGAGGAGTGAACGAGGCTGGTGGCGCGTGATGGCGGCGTGGAGGTGGCGCCGGTGGGGAGCTCGCCGTGGCTGCGCGAGGGCGGCGTGAAGAAGCTGAAACAGGGTCTGTGGTACTGAGCTTGGACGTGGTTTTTAGAGCTCGTGGTGGCGGGCTGCGTGGACTGCTCGCCAGCGAGAAGGTCGACGGGCGGCGACTCGCCGGAGCTGCGGGTAGGTGGCCGGATTTTTGGAAGGTGAAGGTGGAAGATGGTGGTGGTGGTGGCGGCGGCTAGAATTCTTGAAATGGAAAGAGATGGAGTAGTATATATACACATGTAATAACTAGGGTTTGGGAGGCCATTGGGCTTTGAAAATTGGGCCAAGCATTTAATCGACTTGGCCTCGAAATAACTTCGACTCGGCTCGGTATATAAATTCGACTTGGACTCGGAATATAATTCGACTACTCAAATTAAAAATGTGCCGACTAATTACAATAAAATGGACTTGGATTTAAAATATCTCGATTAAATAGTTGGGCCAAAATAAAAATAGCCCACTTAAATGGCTCGACAATTGGGCTGTTCGAAAATTAACTAAATTCTCAAATTTTCTAATACTCGATTAAAATTATAAAATCCAGACTTAGACTTGCTATTTTTATCTCTTTTCCGAGAAAAAAATTTGAATGTTTTCTCCATGGATTAGACTTATGACTTAATAAATTATGCGATTAATAATCAAAATTCTCGGCATAATTAATAATTTATTATTTCTGGAAAATAAAGTAGAGCAAAATATATAAATCTGGTTTGGGCTTACAATCTATCCTCCTTAAAACATTTACGTCCCCATAAATGACAAAACTAAAGCTTAAGTTCATCTCGACTATAAACTAGAACCTGAATAATACAAAGTACAAAAGTACTAATCACAAATGAAAATCTGGATATCTAGCTTGAATATGACCTTCCTCTTACTAGTGATCTTGGCTTTGTCATGGCAACTCGGGCTTCCATCCCAAGCAAATTCGGACTAGCGACTCTTATTTCAAGCTTCCGTAATTTACCTGGCTTTTGACTATTATACACCGTTAAGTCAAGTCTGAGAACTGAGTGTTTCTATCTGGACACTGTATAGGTCTGTTCCGGTTATCGATCGGTCTCGCTAATACTGGTTGGCCATGACGGTTCGCCAAAATTCACTATGTGCCTTAGATAAACTACAAGACAAAACATTTAGAAATCATACTTAGGCACCTCAAAAGAATCTCATCAATTCTCTTAGCGGTATCGCCCTAGCTATGGCGATACTCTTGACTTAGAGACACCTGCTTCTGGGCTCTCTAACTAGTGTATCCTCCGCCACAAGGTGGCCGTAGGTACTATCTCACGTGTCAACACAGATCAACGTGAGACGCATCTAAGTTTTTTCACGAGTTCGAGCTCGAGCACAACTTCTAAAACTCGAGGCGTGGAGAAATCGCTAAACATTTCCTGAAAATTTCGGCAGCAAAGCCCAAAACGTTAGGCTTAGCTCACCATCTCTGCTATAAGCATAAAAATGGTTGGGGTAACTATGTTGTAGTTTCTTTGTGGATGTGACCCTCAGGTCACCTTACCGTACACACTGGTCTTAGGGTCTTTCTGTGGCTGGCCTGTATGCGACTTTCGTCGCTTCAAGGTGGTATTAATCTTTGTGTGGATCATTGATTTCTACTCATTTGTCTATCGGTCTACTATTGTCTGAAAAACATTCACTCGCTATCTCTTTTTTGTATGTAAGCGGTCCACACACGTGTCCGTACTAAAACGTACGGTGTCATGTCTATCCTCTTCTATTAACTGCTTTAGTGGCAAATCGTTATTCTAAATAGATCTATCATTCTGAATGCAAGCCTTTAAGCGTTCGGATTATATTTCCTAATTATCCATCAATCTGTAAAACCGATGAAGACAACTAACAATTGTGGTTCGACTCATCGTGTCTCGGCTCCAGACGAGACGACACAATGTGCGCGGTATGCCACATGCAGTTTACCCACTACCCGTGGCCCACAGGTACGGATCACCTGCATGCGGTACTTGCGTGCGACGTACTTGCGGTGTCAGCATCAACGGTCGCATCCACTTCTTACATTAGTAGCCTTATTTACTGCAACACACGGACTTTGAATGGTTCCATGGCCAATGATACAGGGGCATGCTTAGGCCACGGCTAATGGAATCAACACGTTGATTGATAGGTTGAACGGACGCACGGGCGTTGAGCAGTGCGCAGGGCACGGCTCGGTCGGGCTCGGTGCACGGGCACGAACTAGGTGGCTTGGCTCCAACGATAGAGTGGGACAAAATTGAGAAACATCGATGCGCGTTCAGGATACTCGCTACCGCACACCGATTGTGCTCGGATCTAGCTGCTTTTTGGTACAAATCAAGGTCTTACTACTTATATGGGTAAACTTTACCCAATAGCACTAAAGTCTTACTATTAATGCTTCTTTGTTCTTTTTTTCTTCATGAACCATCAGGCGCACATTACGGTGACATTTTTGGTCCAACTATTCCCAACTACGATTTGGTTCTTCCGCTCTTGTAGCTTCTTGACGTCTCATTGGTTTGGCGCTTTTGACACTGATCTTATTCCTGCACTAGGTCAATTAAATTCCACATGTCGTTAGGTGGTCTTCCCGGTAAAATTTTAGAAAATACATTCACATGACTGCGAACAATGGTTAACTATCCGAACATTGTCAGTGAAGTGTTCTTTCTTCTAGAATTTTCTCTATCGGTATACGAACGTGTAATTTATAAGTCTTCGTCTTCCTAACCCGACTATCTTCAACTTTTCCCTGCGCGAGGTTAGTTCTTCTTCTTGAATTGTAGTTGTTGTGATCTTCAACTTGGCTTTCTTTGAATCTTCTAGTGGCTACTACGGTCTATCGTCTGTGCATTCTTATACTATTGGAATAATTCTTATACTATTTGATAGGTCGGAAAATGTGCTTATTTTATATAGTTAATGGTGTATTCTTATACACTAATTTAGTCGCACTTTTGTATTTTTCGACTTATTTATTATTTAGATGGATTCGTATACATTAATCTTTTTATGTTTATTTTCAGCATATTAGAGTATTTCTTTGTGGTGATGAAATTGTTCACGAGAGTACATGTAGCATTTATCGGGGTGCCCGAATACCGGATCATTACGGACCAAGCCAGGAAAAATATAAAGACCACGGCATATTAGGCCATAATACTTGAACACCTCATTCGGCCCACTTAATAATTTAATTGAAGAAGTGGCGTGGGGCTTAAAACTTGGAAATTGGGAGAATTTTGAAGCAAGCACTCATGTGACTAATTAGGAGAATTATTTAGGGAGTCCTAATGCAACCAGGATTTTTGCTACTTGGGAAAAAAACATAACATACTGGGGAATTAATTTTTTAACAGAAAAAAAAGAAAGCTGCGAACGGAAGCCGAGACAGAAAAGGAGAGAGCCGCACGGACTGAGAAAAAGGCTCCACACCCGGAGGGAAGCCGCACCCGCACACGAGGGAGAATTTATTCTCTTTCTTTTATCCTTATTTATTTTTATTAGTATGCTAGGCTAGATTTTTATCCAGTTGGAGGGGATGCTGAACCCTAACTTTGATTTGTCTATGAATTGAAGGATTTATTTTTATCGTTGGTTAATTGAGACGCCGTATTTACTTTGTTGATGAGTTGATTCATGTTATCTATGTTTAGTGTTTATGAATTATGAATATTTGATTTGGTTTGGCCAGCTACGTTGATTATTCATAGTTCAACTGCTAGATTCGAGGCTTTAATCCGTAATTGTTATTGTCTTGTTTCGTTAGTAGTAAACTAGGGGTCGTGCATCCTTAGGGTAGTGTGAACATAAGTTAAATGGTCCGAGCTTACACGTCCATTGCTTAGACTGATCTATTTTCCTAGTGATTAATGCTGCTAGTGAATTAAATCTAGAGAGCTTATTCTAGGTTGTCCGCTAGTTAGGCTTGGTCGAAGAGCTTATTTCGACTAAATATTCTGTAAGGGATAATTCGGTTAACAGAGCTTATTGTTAGCTAGGGTTGGTAATTCGTTAGCGATTTAAAGAAAGCATCGAAATTGATAGACGGTAAATTTAGATTGGGTAATAACTGAACCGAAAACTGGATTTCTCTCATTTATTTGATTTTTATTTTATTTTCTTTTGTTATTTTTATAAAACCAAACCCCCCTTTTTACTGCTTTCTTAGTTTAGTTAAATTAATACGAAAATTGTCACGACTTAATTCCTGCTCCTCGTGGGATCGACCCTTACTCGCCGCTACTACTAGTTAGTAGAGGTTAGTCAAGGTAATATTATAAATTTAAATTTGCCGCGTCGCGACGCGCGGTCACTATTGGAACCTTTCTTGGGTGATGGCTTTTTTTTATGACGAGGAGTAAGAAGTCGTGGTGTCAAATCATGATTCGACGTACGATCATTGCTCTTGTCTCTCTTAAACTCGATCTTCTCTTTCTTTGACTACTAGAGATTACTTCATACGGGAACATGTCTGTTATGGTTCAGCTTCAAGCCACCATGGTTCTTCTCGGACTTATGGTTTTTATTTAAAGCCTCCAGGACTTACCCGGACATATGACTCTTATACACTGAAAAACTTTGCTTCTTATACTTGGTTGAAGGCATCTTGCCAATTTTAAGTAACGCAATCTCTAGAGTTAGAACTTAACTCAAGCTTATATATTTCAGAAATTGAAAAGTCCATTGTCTTACATATGTACTGATATCTATCGACTTCTTCTTCTTTTAATATTTTCAACACTAATTCATCAAGAAATCTTGGGCGGTCTCTCTCTCTTTCCTCTCTCTTTATTTGTCATCAATGTGGCTTGTCGCACGATCTCCGTTATAACTGTGTGTACGACAATCACGCTAGTCTGTAATGTCTTTTATCTAACCTTCGAAAATGTTGATTTATAGCTATAACTTGCGTTTCGTAGACATGGTTGGCCACTGGAATTTAAATGTCGCTCCTCATTCCGATAACGACTGCCTTCTTCTCCTTGGTGTCTATGAGGTGACGAGAAATCGCGCTCTTACAAGCAAAGTCGCGCTCGTACTCCTCTACCAGACGGCCCCTTACTGAAGGGCATAGAACTCTCGCTCAATTCTCTCGCGAAAAAAGGCGCGGTAAAACTTGACATCCATAATATACTTCAGCCCTTCTCATGTCAGCTCATAATCTCCTCCTTCCTTAAATGCCAGTAGTTGTTCCACCAATCTCCGGAATTGGCCTACGACTACGGCATGTTCCTGCTCTGCGGGTGGGTTGGATTTATGCGTGTGGTGGCTTTCTAACTATTGAACTAACGCCGTATAGCCGATTAAGAAATAGCTATACCATACTTAACGAATTTAACAAACTTCCGAAAACACCTAGCTTGGCTAGAGTTACGGTTTATACTTAACTCTTCTTATTTCTAGCTCGAGTTCTGATTAGTCTAGAGTTGGACTTGTCTTATTACTTCCAAAATTCTGTATAGGGTTCTCTTTCTATTCGGAGGATAGATACTATGCCCCTAATCTCATTCTATACTTAACGCCTGCTTTATTCAAACCTATAAATATTTTAGCCTAACATAGAGTTAAACTTTATGATTGTATGACCATTATAAGGTACTTCTACGAACAATTCAGAAATATCTGTGTGAAATAACTAATTATGTCATTAAAATTTTTGATAATTTTAATCACTGTATAAACTACTACATTATTCTCTCTCTCTCTCTCTCTCTCTCTCTCTCTCTCTCTCTCTCTCTCTCTCTGCCCCCTATGTGTGTGTGTGTGCCTATTAACAAAATTGGTACATACCCCATGGGGTGGAAACGAATTTCGTTTCCAAATAAAAGTCAACTTTCCAAAATCATGTATTTCTCTAAAGTCGCTAAATTAGTTTTGAAATCATCACATTACATGGAAGTACATACTCTAAAGTAATTGCGCATATGATCGAGCAAAAATACAAATTTAAGATTGTAAATACTAGTACGAATCCCGTGCGATGCACGGTAAGAAATATTCATTAATATTTTTTATTAAATATATTCATGAAATAATAGTTATAAATAAAAATGTAGAACCAATATGATG
>CACSLK010010322.1:3126407-3159562 GCA_902706635.1 Striga hermonthica
TCGACCGTCCGGCAATTCCTCCGACCAATCTAACTTATTTTAACATGTTAGGACTTAAAATGATTATTTTACTGAACTTAACATGAAGTGGCCGAATTAACTTAATGAACTGGACCCTTGGCCGTGGCGCCCTCGCAACACGCGATGCCTACGGCCGCGGTCATGTTCTCGGCCAAAGAGCCATTTCGCTCGACAACTTCAACATCTAAGTACATAACCAATATACTGAATTAAATTGAAACTTAATCACACGAAAAAAAATGATCAAAACTGAAACCGCATGCCTCGGCCCACGGCAACCCCCGAGGCTACGCGCGATAGGCGTGGGATGCCGGCTGGGGCCTTTCCTCGGCAAAACTCCATTTTTCCCCGACAACTCTCGAATAACTGAACATTATCAACTAATTTAAGTCCAAATAAACACTACAGGTCACGACTCATGCGCTGTAAAACAAACTCATGCCTCATGGCCGTCCGTAGCCGCGTGCGATTGGCACAAGCTACGGTTGTGGCCAATTCATCGGCAATCCTCGACATTTCATCGACCGACCTCACTTAATTTCACAGAATACTCTAAATAGAAGCTGAAAAGAACTAAACTGTTCATGACTTGCCGGAAGAAAATAGAACTTGTTCGGCGATTACTTATCTTATGCATAGTCGGACTTAAGTGCAGTTTTACTCAAAATTTCCGATAATCAACCGAACACTACACTCTAAACTGACTTGATCATCAAGAATAGAGACTGGAGAGAGCACTACCTTTATAATTACCCGACGGAACTCGGAAATAAGTCGTACTTCTCCTCGCGTGAACGCCGTGTGGTAGTGCTTCGTGTTGCCGTGCGATTGGGTTGATTTGGCCGGGCGATTGCTAACGTTTTGGGAGAATTTTTACTGAATTTACTTGCTGACTAAGGGGAGTATAAGGTGCTGAAGGGTTGCTGAACTTATAAGGGGAAAATGTGGAAAATTTCGATCCAAAAACATGCTTATATACCCGGCCGTGCATGTGAGGTGATTACAAGGCCATGCGTGGCCTTCTCAAGCTTTCTCCACTTGTTTAACTCTTGGTTAGGCTTTGATGACTAAGCTAATTTATCTCATGACAAGTTGCCTCTTTTAATTGGCTAAAAACCTTTCTTTTGGCCTAAGAAAGTTTCGGTTTTCACTTAAGAAATTTGGGAAAATTACTATAACATGACAATAGGCCAAAAACTTAATCTCTCACGGCATTTTAGGGTTTCTAGGCTAATTAAGGTGATTAAATGTAATTAATCACTCATTGGATGTTTAATTGTTAAATTAAACATACTACTTAATTACCAAAATTATTTCGGACGTAAACGGTACGCCGAAAATGAATTTCGGTAATCCGACTGAACTTAATTTAATTCCGAAAATAGCAAACGATAACATTACTATATCGAAATTAAACGTAATTCATACTAATAATATCTCGGGATATTACACACAGAATACCGAGAAACGAGTCATGAATGTTGACCTTCGAGATACCATTAACAAACGGAATTGTCCTATCACGTTCAGTATTGAAGACGCTAATTTGTTCGCTCATCCTCATTCTGATGCTCTTATTATAACCGCCCCGATTGGGGGAATTCCTGTTCATCGAATCTTGGTCGACACAGGAGCGTATTCAAGTATCTTAATGCTCCGTACTTTCAAGAAATTGGGTTTGGACCCAGCAGACATTAGACCGTGTAACGATCAGATTCAAGGTTTCAATGGAAGCATTTCTTGCCCCGTTGGCGAAATATTGCTCCCCATCCGATTTGGAGGCTTTGGACCGAAGTCCAAGATCATTATGGAAACTTTTAAAGTCTTGGATGTCCAAGACGAATATAATGCTGTAATAGGACGAACCGCACTTTATAAACTCCGTGCTGCTGTGTCAATTTTTCATTATGCCCTGAAGTTCCCCACCATTGAAGGAGAAGGCACTCATTACGGGGATCAACGAGAAGCCCGAAGTCTGATGCTGCTCTCAACCTCGCCTAACTTTCATATGATTAAAGGACAGGATGCTAATAACCTCGTTGGGCTGAGTGATTCAATTCCTGATGCTGAAAGAACTGATCAGTTCATCCCAGATACCGACATGCCTCAAGTAGGTACCGATTTGCCGCTTATCGATACCGACGTCCCTATGACGTCGGTCTTGCCTGAAACATCAACTAAAATCCTCGATCAAGAGCAACCTTTTCATGAAAAAGACATAGAAATGCATGAGGATATGGACCCAAGGATGCAGTTCAAAGACGGAAGTCATCATGTCCGAGCAGAACCTGTTGAAGATATAGAGATCATTTACATGGACGGGTCAGATCAGCAGAAATCGCTGCGCATTGGGGCCAACCTACAAGAACCCATTCGATCAAGTTTGATTCAATTCCTCCAGTCAAACACTGATGTGTTCGCTTGGAAACATGAAGATATGAAGGGGATTGACCCGCAAAAAGCATGCCATCGTTTAAATTTGGACAAAACTGTCAAACCCGTTATTCAGAAACGTCGGAAATTTGGCCCAGATCGCCAGAAGGCCCTTGAAGAAAAAGTAAACAAGCTCATAGATAATAAATTTGTTAAAAAGCCAAGTACCCGACGTGGATATCGAATCCTGTCTTAGTTAGGAAAGCCACTGGCCTTTGGCGTCTGTGTATAGATTTTTCAAACTTGAATTAAGCGTGCCCGAAAGATAGCTACCCCATTCCACACATTGATTACATGGTAGACGCTACGTCGGGACATCAACTTATGAGTTTTCTGGATGCCTATTCAGGCCATAATCAGATTCCCATGCATCCTGATGACGCTGAACATACCTCCTTCTATTCAGCTCGAGGCCTTTATTGCTACGTTATGATGACTTTCGGATTGAAGAACGCAGGGGCCACATATCAGAGATTGGTCAATAAGATGTTTGCTCGCTTAATTGGCCATACAATGGAAGTTTATGTAGACGACATGCTAGTGAAGTCGGAACAGGCCTTTGACCATATCGCCCATCTCTCCGAGGTCTTCGATATACTCCGAGAATATTCTATGGTGCTTAACCCCAAGAAGTGCACTTTCGGAGTTGGATCAGGGAAATTTCTAGGATACATGGTGAGTCAGAGAGGGATCGAAGCCAATCCCGTCAAGATTCAAGCCATACTTGATCTAACTCCCCCGACATCTCTCAAAGGTGTTCAAGCTTTAACTGGTCGACTGGCAGCCCTGAATCGGTTCATTTCAAAATCTACGGATCATTGCAAACCGTTCTTTGACGCTATCAAGAAGAAGAAACCATTTGAATGGACCACGGAATGCAAGAGCGCTTTTGACAACATTAAAGAAGTTCTTTTACGATTACCAACATTGCAGAAGCCACTTCCTGATGAGCCTATGTATTTGTACCTTGGTGTAAGTAACGTTGCCGTTAGTGCTGTTCTCATACGACAAGATGGGCTTCAACAGTTTCCGGTATACTATGTTAGCAAGGCCTTACATAATGCTGAATTACGATATCCACATATGGAGAAGCTGGCCTATGCTCTGATCATCGCTGCGCGGAAGTTGCGCCCATATTTCTTAGAACATTCAATTGTTGTGTTTACGACATACCCTCTCCGACAAGTCCTTCACCGACCTGATACATCGGGAAGAATGATTAAATGGACAATAGAATTGGGGCAGTTTGATATCCAGTACCGACCACGAACCGCTATCAAAGCCCAAGTACTGTCTGATTTTATAGCCGAATTTACTCCCACTGTCGACTCATCCATTGAAGATCCGACATGGACTCTCTACATTGACGGATCATCCACCGCTATACGAGCTGGGGGAGGGATCGTCTTGCTTAGTCCTGATCAACAAGTGTTTTGTTATTCTGTGGCATTTACCTTCCTGGCCACCAACAACGAAGCCGAGTATGAGGCCCTCTTGTCAGGTTTACACTTTGCTGAATCTATGAATATTTCCTCTCTCCGGATATTTTCCGACTCTCAATTATTAGTCAGCCATATTAATGGCATTTATGAAGTTAAGGAACCACGGTTGTTGCCTTATTTTGATCTCGTTAAAAAGAAGCTGGCACGGTTTAAAATGACGTTGGAGCATATACCTCGGTCATCCAATATCCAGGCAGACGCTCTTTCACGATTAGCCTCATCGACCGACTTGAATAATGTTGAGTTCGTGCAAATCACCCAACAAGCGACCCCGTCAACAGTCTCTACCGACATCATCATGGTTGACGCTGTCCCAATAACTTCAAATTCTACATGGATGGACCCGATCGTTGATTATCTTCAAACCGGGGCCTTACCTGAAGACTCGAAAGAAGCTCGCGCCCTTCGTGTTCGTGCTGCTCATTACACCATTGACCAAGGGACGTTATATAAACGTGGGTATTCTACCCCGTTGCTCAAATGTTTGTCAAAGGTTGAGGCTCAACGAATCCTGCAAGAAGTACACGAAGGAGTCTGTGGTACTCACCATGGAGCTCAAACTTTGTCTCATAAAATCCTCCGACAAGGCTACTACTGGCCTACCATTAGGAGGGATGCTACAAATTGGGTGCGACGGTGCCATAAGTGCCAAATATTCGCTCCTAACATTAATCAACATCCTGAACTCCTCAAGTCGATATATAGTCCATGGCCGTTTGCAAAATGGGGAATTGATTTGATCGGCCCACTTCCAACAGCAAAAGGGGGAGTTCGGTTTGCTATTCTAGCCGCCGATTATTTCACCAAGTGGGTTGAAGCTGAGCCCCTTGTAACCATCACAGAGCAAAAAATGGTGGATTTTGTATGGAAATCAATCGTTTGTCGGTTTGGAATTCCCAACTCCATTATAACCGACAACGGTCGTCAGTTTGAAGGCAAGCGGTTTGAAAGTTTTTGTGAAGATTACGGCATCAAGCATTTCTTCTCGTCACCTTATCACCCACAAGCTAATGGGCAGATAGAAGCCGTAAACAAGATTATCAAGAATGGCCTGAAAACTCGACTTGAAGCTGCAAAAGGATCATGGCCTGATGAATTGCCTTATGTCCTATGGTCTTATCAGACGACGACGAGAAATTCAACTGGAGAAACTCCGTTTTCGTTAGCTTACAGAACTGAAGCCGTGATACCAGTTGAGCTTGCCTCTCCAACATATCGGATCATTCACTTTTCTGAAGAAACCAATTCAGCAAACTTGAAAACCAGTCTCGATTTGGTCGATGAATTACGGGGTGACGCCGAAGTTCGCAATGCCGCTTATAAACGACGAAGTGAAAAATACATAAACTCAAGACTTAAGCCACGCCCACTTATCAAAGAAGACCTTGTTTTGAAAAGAGTCACTGGCGCCAATGTCGGCCCATTACAACCAAAGTGGGAAGGACCCTTTAAAGTAAATCGTCTGATCTCTAATGGCACCTACCGACTTGAGACGTTAGACGGTGTTCCCCTTCAATATCCCTGGCACGCGACATATTTGAAGAAATACTACCAGTAAACCTTATGGCCAAGGTTCTGTCCCCGACATGTAAAAAAGCCTTTGTCCTACTTCTGTACAAGAACCACGTTTTGTTATCAATAAAGTTTGTGTGACGAACCCCTGTAATTTGTTCGATCACTTGGACCACAATAAATCGGTCCTCGTTGCTAAGGCTAAACATGTTTCATGCCCTGAAGATGGTATGACCTAGCCAAACGCAGCAAAGCCGGATACTTCCAAGCCCTGAAGATGGTTTGGGGAGGCTTACGCTCTATAATATCAAACCCCGACGTTGATTTGATGAGCTCGCAATAAGTATTTTCAGTAAAAAGCAAGTCTTTTATGACTTGTTCGAATAAAGGGTTTGCGGATGTCGGATAAGCTATAAATTATGCCGACACCCAAAAATTTAATCTGATCAACTAACAATAAAATTCTTAAGTTCTTTGAAACGTTCAAGGACTTACGCGATAAATATTTTCAATAAAAGGCAAGTTTAGTGTAACTTGTCCTGAGAAGGTTATTGATGTCGGAAATACTGTAAGACTACGCCGATATCAGTAATTCGTATAGATTATCACACTAATGTTATGTCGGAAACTTTAATCTGATGAATACTTATTCACTTTTTCCGACATACTCTGAAATGTTACAATGATAAGTCACGGTAAAGCATTCATAAAAATATTTCATTCATCAAACATTAATATTATATTTCAAAATCAAAATATTGTCAATACATCCCCAGAAAAAGACAAACAAACGACAAAACAAATTGAAAACATCAAATTTCTTTGGTCCCTGACGATGACGCTCCTCCTGCATTGAAAAGTTGGGGATCCCCAGTCTCAGCCTTGTCCTTGTCAACAGCATCCAAGTGCTCAATCAACCTTTGGCTCAAGCGCTGAACGACGTCCTCTTCCTTCTCTTCCAACGCTCGGACGACATCGCTTTCTTTGATTATGACGACGTCGTCATCTTCGTGCAAAATGCGGTCATCGTCAGAAGGGACTAGGTCAACCACCCAACCTTTAGCTTTGGCGTCATCCTCCGCCACCTTGTGCTCAGCATAACTGATGATTGCGCCCAAAAGCTCCTCGTCAGACAGGCCCTCGAAAGTTTCATTGACAAAGGCCTCAGCGATTGTCTCCACACATATATTAGCCATTTCAGGCTTCTTAGCTTTTTCTACTTCGAGGACCATATCGATAAATGATCGGCGGATCTTTGCCTTGCGCTCCTCCGACAAGGGGATCATATCCAGTTCCAGCATCCGACTTTCTTTTTGCTTTAGAAGTTGGTCGGCAAAGTCTCTTTCATCTTGGTCGGCCGGAATATGAGCGCCCTTCATCTCGGGATTCAGTCCATGCTTTTCCATTTTATGGAGGAGGAAGATACGCAACTCGTCCATAGTGTAGACGTCGGTTTCTACTCGATCAATTACCCAGCGCAGTGTCAGTGCAGCGTTCAACTCTAAATCCCATTCAGTCACAACGTCGGCATTTAGTACGTTGTCAGATTCAGCCACCGCCTTTTTACCGACATCAACGCCTTCTTGGAATTTGAGCTCGGCGGCGGCAGTCATTTCTTGACGAAGCTTATTCATGGCCACTTCATGAGCTTCACGACTTCGGATCAGCTCAGCATCCTTATCGGATCGATCCTTGCGGACAGCTTGAAGCTCAGCCCTTAACTTTATCAGCTGCTCGTCTTTTTCCTTTGCGACATCGGCAACTTTGGCCAACTGAACCGACAAGAGGTCATGGGCCAGCATAAGGTTCTCTCTCTCAGTTTTAAGTCTGACCAGCTCGGTTTGTGCTGCCTGCAGCTGGGCATCTTTCTCCGACAAGGTCGCCTCATAGCGAGACTTCTCGTCTTCCAGAGATGCTATAGCGCCTTCCTTCAAGCTCAGCTCATGCTGTTTTTCGTCCAGCTCGTGCGCTCTACCCCGATAACTTTCTTCGGCAGCAATAAAGCTGACCAGTGCCCGTCCTAAGCAGCCTCGGGCATAGCTGAATTTCTGGTCATCAGGCAGAGATGCAATCCCGACATGAGTTTTTGGATCCCACGACATCAAGGGAACCGTTGTTGCCTTCACCACTTCAGCAGGAACCCGATGGTTAATTGTAACTTTTGGTTCGGCGACTGTTTGGAACATCGCGAACTAAGGATCGAAAACCCCTTCCGGCAACGTCAATTCCGCTGCTTTCTTCTCGTTAATCTTAAGGAACGAGTCCCTCAAGATGATCTCAGGCTCTTCCTCCTTATCCTTGCCAGCGCCGGTATTCAGTTTTTTCTTCATCCTTTCGGCTACGTGAGATACACTGGATCTCTTACGCCGTTGGACCACATTCAGAAGTGGTTCTTCCGACACCTCCTGTGAGATGTCGGTCACCACAGCAGGCTCCTCCACCGACGTCATTACTTGTTGGAGCGGGGCAACTTCAAGTGGTGGGACCTTGGTAACCGCCACCTCATTAACGACCGCCGGTGTCGGTACCGCCAGTGTTGACTCCACTCTTGTGGATGATGGCTCGCCAACAGAGCTCTGGGAACGGTTCGGGTTCTTTTTCCATGATTTCAGAAGGTTCATGCGTCCTGCCATTTCGGTTGATCGGAGATTTTTATTTTTCCCAACTTTGTTTTTTAAGTCCAAGTTCGGATTACGTCTCCGGTGCTCTTCCGCTTCTGCAGGGTCCCCGAAACCGAAGTATCCCAGCAGTGGATAATAAACTGTTACAACAAATTCAAAGTTAGACCGATATCGTAAACACAAATAATGTCGCGAGATAGACGAAGTTGCGAAGAATATTACCTGGTAAAAATGAAGAATCAAGTACTCCGGGAGACAATCCAGCCAACTCTAAATGAGAATCTTTCACAAGTCGCTGATATCGTCGTTTGTTGGCAGACACTTCAAACAATTTGTCTACTCGATCGTATAGTAGACCTTCAAACTTCGGCTCTTTTTTCCCGGTTGGTTTCGCTACAAGGTCATAAAAGTCCACCTGTTAGCGACAACAAAAAACAAAGTATTAATAACCGAAGTGAAGAAAACGGAAACAACTTACAATAACCAGATTTAGTGGCCATTGGGATGCTTATCCCGTCGGCAAGAAGATCATTAGCGAAGTCGGGGCACTGCCAATCTCCCCCGACCCACAACCACTCCTCTTGGAAGCCATGTAAAGTATCGGGGACCTCATTATTAGTTCGCCGACTTTAACCCTTGGCTGGGGTTTACCGACAATAGAAAAGGTGAGAAGTGGGTCCGACACTTGTCTATCCGGGCTCTTCCGGAATGTGAACATGCTCCTCATGTCCTTTGCCGACGGCAGATCCCACTTTTTCTCGGCGAAAAGTACCAACAGTCCGATAATTCGTTTCCAAGAATTTGGAGCGATTTGGCATATCGGAAACTCCCAGTCCCGCAAGTACTTAGTGATTATACGTGGCAAAGGGAATCGCAAGCCCGATCTCAGGCTCTCATCAAATACACCGACACAGTTGGGTGGAGGACATGTAATCCTCTCACCTGGGTATGGAGCAAACAGGTGTACCGACGTAGGGACTCGAATTTCGCCCCGTAACATAATGACGTCGGCGTCAGTGAGAATACTGGGTTCGCCATGGGATGTAATTTCAGGGTCCGGCCATCTTCTAATAGGTCGCCTCCAGAATCTTGAATCATCGATGGCGTTTTCCTCTACGATTTTGTCCCATTCGCTATCGTTTAACCGAATCTTCAATCGTTCGACAAGCACCGGGTCCCACCGATTATATTCCGACAACAACTCCAACTCCCCAGAATGGACCATATTAATCATCATCACATCCAATTCGTCATCACCCGAAGACGCCCAAGATACACTCATGATGTCCAGAAAAAAAAGAAGAAAAATCAGAGTGAAATAAACAAAATACGATGAGGAATTCTTACCACAGGAAGCAGTTCGCAGATCTGGAATGCTTTGAGTACGGTTGAAAGTCATTAATTTGCGATGAAGGCAAAAAAGATGAGTGCAAAAAGAAGATGCAAGTAAAGTAGATCGTGAAGAAAGAAATCTTATTTATACTAAACCCTGGATCTGAAAGCGACCGTTGAGAACCGATAGAAATAGGGGCGCGTGGATTACACGTTCTGGATCTGCGAGTCGACGCGACCCTTGGAAATCGTGCCTCTTTATAGCAGCTACGTGGCCTATTTTAAGTGACTGTTATCCCTACTAATAAAACGGTGCAATTAAGTTCAATAAAATGCACCGTTTCAACTTTTAAGTATCATTTTTACGAAGTGTAAAGACATCAGATAAAGATGATGAAACCGACATGTCATGGAAATTTAGTCGCGTCCTGTTAAAATTTCAGCATCACTGCCCGTCTTCCGTCCAGACGACCATTAATGCTGGGGGCCACCTTGTTGATATCATTTTCAGTGAACTCAATTAACTGATATTGATCAGCCGATTAAGGTCAGTATAAGGATAATTAAGATTCATGCAAGCACGTGACACTTCTACCGACTTCAAGACGACTGCGCGATGAGAGATTCAGTAAGAACCGACATCTTCATTACTTAACCGATATCTCACGTCGGTCACCACATGTCGGATACAACATATCAGTTATAACAGGATAAACCGATATCTATGATATGCCACCTCATCACTGTAAGGCGGCGACAACTCAGCATAAGTCATCATTACGTTTGTCCAAGTGGCGAAGCTATCAAGAGAAGTAATGAAGAGCCGCCTTTGACTTTTCAACATGTAATGATTAACGTACGGATAAATGTTGTACTTAAATATAAAAGGAGAAAAAACAATTCTCCAACGAGACACAGACAACAGACAATAATAAGACTTTACCAAAATATTCCATCTCCTTTTACATTATACAAGTTCTTATCGTTGAATATAGAGTCGAATTCTAAATTTACTCCAATTAGACCGTTGTTAATTCCCGTTTGACAACAATGGATATGGTAACTATTTTAGGCATTAATGTAGTTATATATTACCTATTAGGTAGAAATGTAATTATTTATTTATGAATTGTATTTTGCAATATTTTCATAATCTTGTAGGATAGATGATTATTCTTTATATTGTAGATATACATTCAATATATATTTATTTACAAACCTACCACATGTACCATAATTATTTATACATATACCAGAGTTTTAATATCTGTCAAATTATGGAATGTTATTATTTATGATTTTCTCCTTAATTATTGGAACAAACCTCTCCATATCTAATTTCACGTTTGCCAAAAGTCAATTTGTCTCTTTCACCTCTGAGATCCGCCAAACCGCGCGGAACCCTAACAAGAAGATGAGGCTCGTGTTAACTGCACTAATGCCTCTGCCATGTCCACGGCGTCGGTTTCCGACGGAAATGAAGGGTTTTTGCCGCCTCTGGAAGTGAGCGAATTGACGGGAAGTGCATAAGGTGGGTTTGAAGAGGGTATGCCGTTAATTACTTTTGTCTATCCACAAATCGATGGTGATATTGCTGGTGTGAGCCCTCCGCTTTCTTTTGGTTTCTTTATTTCGTATGTTTGGTTTGAAGAGGGTGTGCCATTCTTTGATTATGTCATAGTGTATTACAAATAGACAAATAGCGGGATTCTAGGCGGGCTTCTGACCTGTCCTCCCATTTTATTCTCCCGTTGGGAGCTTTGTATTTTTATTCGCACATTTGTGCGCTTTTGATTTTTAATAGTATCTCTATCGTTTCGGCCAAAAAAAAAATGTATGTATGGTTTATATTGACAAAGCATAAACTGATTTTTTTGGTATATGTATGGTATATATTCAGTATATGTTTGGTATATAATAAAAAATTTATCGCTAGACATAATTTTTATGTATAAAATCTATTTATATTTAGCATAAACTGAATTTTTTTGTTGGTGTTGTGTATATGTATGGTTTTGTATTAAGTAATAATATGTTATAATATGTTTTTAAACTATATATATATATACTTTTATGTATAAAAGAAAAAAAAAGGAAGATATAATTTTTGATGGAAGACATGTTTTTTTTTTTTTCATTACAACATATACTTAATATATACCAACATATACGCAACATATACCTACATGGACAACTTCGTGAAAGCTGCGCAAATTAAAGAATTAAAGGAATTAGTTATTGTATGAAATATACTAATATATACGCAACATATACCCACCCGCCGCGAATTAAGAAATAAAAGAGTTCGTTATTGTACGAATATATACTAACATATACTAAAAAGCCCATATAGCTATGGCCCGTTTATTTTTCCCTCAAATTTGTTATTGCGTAACCCAACTCTAGCGCCTGATATTCAAATTACCAATATACCTTTTTTAAAAACAGAAGTCACAACGACAACGTCGTCGTTTTTCATTTTGGCTTCTCTTTGGAAAATCGTTAATCTTAGCCGGGGAAGAAAAACACACATTATGCTCGTTTAGACTCACCACATTATGGTATAAATTTCACAGATCTTTTGATTTTCATTGTTTTCTCCTCCATTTTGTTTTTTTACTTTTTGGTAGAAATCCTCATTCTTTTACTCCTTATTTCATATGCTACACACTAAAATAAAAATAAAATAAATGTCTGTATTGTAAGCTTCTTTATTGATGGCAAAGGCATGTCATACGCACCGACACTTCGAGTTCTACACAGAAGAACATGTGCCAATATATGAGCTTTGTTTGACTAGGATCTGTATTTAGAATTTAATGGGAAAGGTATGACTCTCTTATCTCCTTTCTGAAGCATCAGTTTTTGGCTCCTTACGCATGGAAATACGCTACATTAGTAGAGAATAGTTAAAAAAAAATGATTATGTTATTGCATTGATCATGAACTATCTCTTGTTAGTTTGTATGTTGAAACTTGTTTATTGCAATCAGAAGAGAAACTCACGAGGAAGGATTCTTCAAGTGACAGAGCTTATGTCAAGAGTAAGAAAAACATTAGGAATATTTACTGTTTGTGGCAATCTATTCCAGACTTTTGTTTGTTTGTACTGTGTTCTTATTTGTGAAATCCTCATTATCTTTAAGTTGGTTAAGTAGGAATGGCTCAGACTTTTCTCCTTTGATAGTTGTTGGTTGATCCTATATGAGGTTCAGAGTCATACTAGTCTGGTTAGGTTTAATAATCAACTAATATCATTATCTCCTGAATGTTGGTGCAATAAGATGAAAACATTTCCAGATCCGTTGAAACATACAAACTACAACATGGATCTGGGGAAATACGCTAAAGTTGATGGTTGGAAATTGTCGTTGGGTTGAAAATATAATAAACAAAAAAAAAAAACCCATAATTCGATGCATTTAGACAAACAATTTTAGCCAAGAAGAATGTTACGAGGACTCTTTCAACGGTTCTCCACCAAACCAGTCTCCACCAAACCATTTTCCATCTCACCAATGAAACGGTTGTCGCTGTTGGCACAGGGAGCTGTAAGTTAATGTGTTACTAAATGTAGAAAGTGAAAGAAGTACAGAACATTTGGGGGAAAAATTCCCTATTGTGTCATTTTCTCATTCATCATAATAATGAAAATACAAAAATGTTTTTGGGCTTTTTATAGTTGAACAGAAAAGGAAAAGGAAAATATCTATTGACTATAATACTACTTACTAATAGGACACCTCAGCAAAAACCTATACAGTCTACACACCCCCCTCAAGTGGGATGACAAATGAAGTTTGTCAATCCCAACTTGCCAACCATAACCCGAAAAGGATGACCTCCAAGTGACTTAGTAAAGCCATCTGCAATCTGAAGTGAGGATGGAAGATAGCAGGGAAGAAGCAGTCCTTCTTTGAACTTATTTCTCACCAAATGGCAATCAATCTCCAAGTGCTTAGTACGTTCGTGGAAAACAGGATTCTCAACAATGTGAAGGGCTGACTGATTGTCACAATGCAAAGGTATTGGGAGATGAATAGGCAACTGCAAATCTTGAGAAATATAGACCAGCCACTGCAACTCACAGGAAGTGGCACTCAAAGCTCTATACTCTGATTCAGCTGAGGACTTAGAAACTGTAGTTTGTTTCTTGCTCTTCCAAGAAATGAGAGAGTTGCCCATAAAAATACAGAACCCTGTTAAAGACCTTCTAGTATCTGGACATGTGCCCCAATCTGCATCACAGTATGCTCTAAAATGGAAATCACTGGACAGAGGATAGAAAAGTCCCAAAGAAGGAGTGCCCTTTAAGTATCTTAACACATGCATGGCAGCATCCCAATGAGAGGAATAAGGAGCATTGACAAACTGTGATAGTTGTTGAACAGCAAAAGAGATATCTGGCCTTGTGAGATTCAAATATAACAGCCTACCCACCAATCTTCTATACAGATCAACTTCAACTAAAGGAGTCCCCACTTGACCTTTTAAAACCAAGCCATGAGGCAAAGGGGTTACAGCCACCCTACAATTGTCCATTTTTACATCATGCAGTAAGTCTAAGATGTACTTCCTCTGATTCAAGTATGTGCCCTTCTCTCCTCTAGCAATTTCAATGCCCAGGAAAAATTTAGCAAACCCCAAATCTTTGATTGTGAATTCTTTATCCAAATAGGCTTTAAGATCATCAATTAACTGTAAACAAGGCCCCATGATCAAGACATCATCAACATATACTAGGAGAGCCAGAAAGGTATCTTCTGAACCTTTAATGAACAAACAATGGTCATGGGTGGACTGAGCAAACCCATAATGCAACAACTTCTCACAAAATTCTTGATTCCATTCTCTAGAGGCTTGCTTAAGCCCATAGAGACTTTTCTTTAATCTACAAACCTCACCTTCTTTCTGCTTTGTATATCCCTGAGGGCAAACCATATAAATTTCTTCCCTTAAACTCCCATGCAAAAAAGCATTATTTATGTCCACTTGGCAAAGTGGCCAACCTTTTGCTGCACTGATTGCCAAAAATAGTCTCACAGTAACTTGTTTGGCAACAGGGGAAAAACAGTCTATGTAGTCTACACCATAAACTTGGGTATATCCTTTAGCTACTAGTCGAGCTTTAAATCTTTCTACACTCCCATCTGCTTTCCTTTTCACTTTAAAAACCCATTTATTGCCTATAGGTTTCTTGCCTTCTGGTAACTGTACTAAATCCCAAGTGTCATTTCTTTCCAAAGCATCTAATTCTTGCTGCATTGCCTTAACCCATTCAACATTAGTCTTAGCTTGAGTATAAGATGCAGGCTCTTGAACAACAGACACATTATGCAAAAAAGCAAGGTAATTTTCTGTATATGAGGTAGGCTGTGTGAATGAAGCAGAAAGAGTAGTAAAGGTGTGTGAGGTAGGTACCTGAGAAGACTGTTCCATGGCAGCAGAAGCAAGATGAGAATCAGAATAACAGGTAATATAATCATTAAGCCAAGCAGGTTTTGTTTTCTGTCTCACAGGTCTGGTTTGAGGTGGAAAATCAGAAGGACTTGTTTGTGGTGTGGGAGGGTTTGTCTGTGGTGTAGCCAAAAAATCAGGTGAATCTGTATGGTGGTCAATGTAAGGAACATTAGGTAATGGAATGGTTACATTTGGAGTAGCAGTGTCTTGATGGTAAGGGAAAACATTCTCTGAAAACTGCACATCTCTACTTACTATTATTTTCTTTGTGTCCATGTTAAACAGCTTAAAACCCTTTCTCCCAGCTTCAAAACCCAAAAAGACACATTTATGAGACCTGGTAGTGAACTTGGTTTTATGTGGCTCTGTATTGGCTGCAAAAACTAAACAACCAAAAGGTTTAAGAAGGGAATAATCTGGAACATTTCCATAAAGGATTTCATATGGAGTTTTCCATTTTAGAACTGAACTGGGAAGTCTGTTTAAAATGTGTGTGGCAGTGAGTAAAGATTCTGGCCACAGAAACATGGGAAGATGGGAATGAAACATTAGAGATCTTGCAATTTCAAGTAGATGCCTATGCTTCCTTTCAACAATCCCATTTTGTTGGGGAGTGTAAACACAAGATCTCTGATGCACAATGCCAAATGAATGAAAAATGGTCTGGCATTCTTGGTTTACAAATTCTAAACCATTATCACTTCGAAGAACCTTTATAGTTTTCTGAAATTGGTTTTGTATAAGAGAAATGAAGGAAGATAAAGTGAAAGGAACTTGGGATTTATTTTTGAGCAAATACAGCCAAGTGGCTCTACTAAAATCATCTACTATGGTCAAGGCATATTTAACCCCTTTGATATTGTCATCATTACAAGGTCCCCAGAGGTCTAAATGCATGATGTCAAAAATAGAAGCACTCTTGATAGAAGAAATTGGAAAAGGATCTCTGTGTTGTTTAGCTCTAGCACAAACCTCACAAGATTTTAAAGCAGATAAAGTCCCATCAGAAAAACAAGGTTTCAAAAAATCCAAATGTCTCAATGTACTTTCAGAAGCATGTCCTAACATTATGTGCCAGTTTTCAAGAGAATTCTTACAAGGTAAAGTGGTTAGACAAAGGTTTCTTTCTTGAGGAAGGAGGGTGCAAATGGAACTGAGTACATATAGGTTTCCTATCACCTTGCCCTCTGCCACCACTTTGCAGTCTTTAGGGTCCTGTAACAAACAGTGTGTAGGAGTGAAAACACACTGGATATTTGAGTCCAAGGCTAACTGTGAAACAGATAACAAATTGAATTTGAAGGCAGGTATATATAAAACATCTTTCAGAAGAATGGAATCATTTATTTTAACCCTTCCTGTATGTGTGACCTTTTTCAAAGTGCCATCAGGTAAGTAAACTGAGATAGGTTTGATTAAGGGTTTTAAATTTGTCAACAAAGAGTCATTAGTGCACATGTGCTTGCTCGCACCTGTGTCCAAAATCCAAGAGCCTTTACCAATATCTTCAAACATAGACAATGCAAAATGGAAGTTTAGGTTAGCAACATTACCAGCAAAATTTATTCCTTCTGAGTTGTCTTGTTCAATTTTCTGTTTTGCTCCCATGTACTTCATTAGCTCTTGAGCAAGGCTGGCCATGTCTATTCCTTTTGGCAACATCTCAGTACTGTCAACTTGGTTTGCATAGCCTTTGTTATTTCTGTCCTTGTATTCTTTGTACCAGTCTGGGTACCCATGGAGCTTAAAACACTCTTTCTGCTCATGTCCTGTATAGCCACAATGTTCACAAATGAGCTTAGCTCTTTCTTCCTTTGATTTCCTAGGTGCTGACCCAGCTGGCTTTCCAAAATTCATACCCTGACCTCTTGCCTTCCACACAGTTCCCTTAGGTTTGTTACCAAAGTCCTTTGCCTGTCTCACAGCCATGGCAGCAGTGTCTGTTGAGTCAGGATACATGACATGCACACTCCTCTTTCTTTCCTCTTGCAGTATGAGTGAGTAAGCCTTGTTCACATTAGGCAGCTGATCCATAAGTAAGATCTGGCTACTCACAGAGTCAAATGATTCATTTAATCCCATGAGGAACTGCATCAACTTGTTCCTCGAATCCATCTCAAGCAATTCCTTTGACTTAGGGCAATTACACAGAGGCAGTGGTGCTAATGATGAGCATTCATCCCATAGCCTATTTAACTTTGTAAAATAAATGACAACTGAAGAAGTTCCTTGTTTAATGTTTGCGATTTCCTTTTGAAGACTGAACAATAAAGGCGCATTCGATTCACCAAACCGTTGATTTATAATTTCCCACAGCTGATGAGCAGATTCAACGTAAAGGAAGCCTTCGACTATCTCAGGAGATATGGAATTTAAAAGCCAAGAGGTTACCATGTAATCGACCTTCTTCCAGCTGATATAATCATCGTCGGTCTCCAGCGGAGCTGTGAGCTTGCCATTGATGAACTCGAGCTTGTTTTTCGCTCCTAGCGATATCAGGACCGCTCACCGCCATGGAAGAAAGTTGTTGCCGTTGAGCCGCACAAAAACCAGATGCAATCCTGGATGATCGGAGGTCTGCAAATGCATAGGATCGTCATGCGAAGCTACAGTTACCTCACCGTGATTTCTCGTCGCCATGAAAATCGAACAGATCTAAGAGAATCAAAAAGCTCTGGATACCATGTAGAAAGTGAAAGAAGTACAGAACATTTGGGGGAAAAATTCCCTATTGTGTCATTTTCTCATTCATCATAATAATGAAAATACAAAATGTTTTTGGGCTTTTTATAGTTGAACAGAAAAGGAAAGGAAAATATCTATTGACTATAATACTACTTACTAATAGGACACCTCAGCAAAAACCTATACAGTCTACATATTCGATGCGAGCTGGGATGTTTCTTTTGGCATAAGTGTGTGGCGGCTGTGGCATGGCAGGAACAATTTCATTTTTAATGGCATTGAGCTTGTGGTGGATAGGAAGATTAATGAAGTATGTAGCTTCGTTGATTCTTTGAAATTCGCAAGGTCCAGCTACTTGCAGCTTGGGTATTGTGGGACTATGCGTAGGGAGCGGATGATCTGCTGGGAGCCACCGGGGCTGGGATGGATAAAGAGTAATTCGGACGGGGATTTCAACACGTTTACGGGCATGGCAAGTGCGGTTGGTCTGTTACGTGATCACAATGGGAGGTTCTTGGGTGGTTTCATCATGAATATTGGATTTAGCTCCATTATGGGCGCGGAATTATGGGGGCTGTTGCAAGGTTTGATGTTAGCATGGGACTTGGGATATCCCCGTGTTATAGCAGATGTAGACAGTAGGTTGGTTGTGGACTGGGTGAATGGTCAGGCTGATGTCGAAGGGGTGCATAGTAGCCTAATACTGGTTTCGAAAGAGTTGATGGAGCGTGATTGGACTGTACTTATCCGGCATGTCTATCGGAAATCAAATTTCTCGACTGATTACTTGGCTTCTTTAGCAGCAACTAGCTCGGGTGGTTTGTAGCGCTTGGAGTTCCCGCCAGCTGGTTTGAAACCATGGCTGGAGCACGATGTGATTGGAGTATCTTACCCACGTATGATAGTTTCTTAAGCTTCCTCTCCTCCCTCAGTACGTTCTTACATCATTTGCATGTTTGAAAGCACAATTATTGTATTACTCAGAAATTTTTAAATAAATCAAGAACTTGATCCGGTAAAAAAAAATAAAAAAATACCCATAACACATTGAGAATTTGAAACAAAATTGTGTTTGTTTGTTTTATTTTTCCACTAGCTAGTAAACAATCTACATTAATTTTTTGTTCCCATCACCACCTGCGGACCTAAAACCATTGAAGAAAGAGTTCGAACAACCTCACCAGAATATCATCATCCCAGCTTTATTTTTATCGGCGGAAAAAGCCAAAGAAAACCCGCCATTAATGCTCCACCCTCAACAACTTGTTTAATTCTCTTAATAGCCCTATAAGTAAAGGCCCCTCAACCCATCTTTCTTCTCACATTTTGTCCTTGCCTGAATTTTCTTGCTTGCAAAAATGAAGTTCAAAGCTTTCATCTTCATTGCCTTTGCTCTGGTTTGCTCTGTTCTTGCCCGGGAAATAGCTCCAAATGACATAAAAGGTAACGCATTTTACACAGTATATATATAATCCAACATTCTTTATTGTTTTGATTATTATTTGTGTTTTGTGACAAGTATATGCAGATGATCATGATGAGCCAGTAAAGCATACCACCACTTTTGGTGGTTTTGGTACCGTCGGGCACCCATGGTACCCTGCTATCCCGTATCCCAACCCTGGCGGCGGAGCTGCCGGCGGTGGTGGCAGCCAGGGCGGTGGAGCTGCTGGTGGTGGTGGGGCCGATGGCGGTGGAGCTGCCGGTGGCGGGGCGGAGGGCGGTGGAGCTGCCGGCGGCGGCGGTGAAACAGGCGGCGGGGCGGCTGGCGGAGGTGGGGCGGAAGGTGGAGGTGCCGGGGGCTACTCGGGAGGGTTCAGCCACGGAGGGGTGTACGGGGGAGGGCAAATATGTAAATTTGGGTGCTGCAGCGAGTCGCATGGGTACAGCCATAAGGGTGGGGGCTATTTCGCCTGTACATGCTGCGGAACCTTTGCAGAGGCCACAGCCTACAAAGAACTTGAAGCCAATGCAAAACTCAATAGTTAGTTGATAACTATGTTTCTGATTGATCAAACTTCGTGCATGGCTGCTGTGTGTGTTGTGTATGACGGACTGTAGTCCTAAATAAATGTGTCGCTGGTGTTCAAGTTCTTGACAAATTGAAAACTCGTGCTTTTTTTAATCGGTGTGTTCTTTGGTTTCTAAGAGCTTCTCCAATGGTGCGTTGGAGCAGCGTTTATGGCTAGAAATTATGCTACTACGAGTACACAGATTCGGTTCGACCGAAACTAAATCCGGCCAAATCGGATATTCTATTTGATTTTTTCCTTTTTTCTTAAATTTTGGGTTTCAGCTCGGATTTGATTGCCTGTGGGTTCAAACTGAACCAACGAGCTAATATCATCCAAAAATTTCCGAGGTAAACCAATAAATTAATGATCAGTTTCATCTACCTAGTCCAGCCGATGTTTAGGCCCATTTTTTTAATTTATTTTCTTTTTTCTTTCTTCATTTTTTATGGTTTGACAGAACATTAGCCGAGCAAATCTTTCAAATATTTGGCTTGAGACCGAACCGAGCCACGAAGTTTAGCTCGTTTTTATTTCCATTTCGGCCTACCAAGTTTTTGGTCGGATCGCTTTGGTTTCGATCAATTGAACACTTTTATCTCGTGTTTGACCTCTCTAAAACATAGACTTAGATGAGTTTACAATTGCTGAAATCAGTGTTGGAAATGATAGCAGAATATGATCAGTTCTTTACCAGTTCATCCATTCGAGAGATCCTTTAGACCAACATACTTGCTGTGCATTATAAACTTTTTTATTAAATTGTAAATTTACCATGCTTAAATGTAATATAATAAAACTTCATAAATTGCAAATAAGTCTGGTTATTTAATTTTCAAAATAGAAGCCCCAAATCAAGCTTGAACTTCTGAAAAACGATCGACTCCCCTCAGCCCCAACACATTATTCCCGTCAAAATCCCTTCCGGCCGCCGCCACCACCCTCACCTCCCAATATTTATCCACCGACACCAACCCCTATCACAGTCACACATAAGGGTAGACTGCCAGAGCACAAGTATCATCACAGATGCCGAAACGCTCCAAATCTTGCGTCAAGCAATCATAAAGCCATAGGTAACCCCCTGAGTCCTGAAGAAATGCTTTATCATCCTTGTAGAGCCCGACCACCCTCCAATAAATAACACCAGCATGAGCATGAGGAGAGACGACACTGTGTGTGGATTCATGGGACCACATGCCCTCATTCCATACCCATATCTCGAAAATAAAAGGCTCAGCAGCTTTACTAGTGTTCATCCTCATCTTTCCCAGCCATGAACAATAAAAAGCCTTCTCCTTCTGTCCATAAAAATCAAAAACAATAGCGGCCAGCGACCCACGAAACTCGGCGAGAGAAACACACCCAAACATGATGTCCCTGAGAATTTTGCTCTCCGGCAAAGGGATGAGAGCACGAGGAAACTCCTCATTACCGAAGTCGAACGAAATAACAGCAAGATACCGTTTGGTGGCGTGCACTGCTACCCAATAATAAAAGCCATTGATGTGAAGCGAAGGATGCTGAAAGACTTCGAGCTGGGGATCATGGGGATACGGAATTTCCTTCCACGAACAAGTTTTGAGCGAGAACAGCTCCCCGTGGGCTTCGCGGTTGGAACGAAAATACTCAAAAACACGACATCTGACCACCTTATATTCTCCAGATGCACACCCGATACCGTAACCCCACATGGACGTGTAAATTGGGCAACCGCGCGGCACAGCCTCAAAAAAAGGAAGGGTTACGAGCACGTCGGTCCTAGGGTCCCACAGAAGCTCCACCGGACTTGCGATATTCTCGATACATGTCCACAGCATCCAAGTGTTGCAACTCCCTTGAACGTGATACTTACAAACAGGATCATAGGTTTGCGCTTTGAGTAGAGACGAGTTAGGAAGGCTGTTCTCATCTTGTACCACTTTGAACTTTTTGTTTTCCGTTGACAGCACAAAGTAATTGCGGGTCCAATTGAGTACACACTTCACCATAAGCATAAGATTATTGTTGTTGTTGTTATGCTTCAAGTTGCGGGTGAGCGCCCGAATAGTAGCAGGAACACTAGCGACCACGTTACTGCTGGCACCAGACGGGAGATTTATTGAGGATCTCGATTTGGATTCGGCGTTGGCAACATATGGGAAGACCTTCAGAGTCATAAACTCGTCACGGATACCGAGATTCTTCCATCTCTTCTCCTCAATCTCGTAAAGCAGTAGGTCACCACAGCGGCTCTGAAGAAGCAGTTTATCTTTCCTGTAGAGGCCTTTTACGCTAAGAACATTGGCTGCAGCCGGGACTTCCCTTGTGTACACGTGAGACCACCTGGAGGCCTTCCACACCCAAAGCTCGAAAATAAAAGGCTCAGCAGCAGCAATTCTGTTTCTTTCCTTCCACCATCTATCGTAAACAATTACAGCAAGCGACCCATCAAACTCAACAAGATAAGCAGTTCCCAAGCTGAGCTTATTGCTCTTGGGCATAGGGATTAGAGCAGGGCTAAACTCCTCCTTAGCAAAGTCGAAAGAAATAATGCCAACCCCATTTGCCCAATAATAAAAGCCATTGATGTGAAGAGATGGTACTTGAAACGGACTACCATCAGTGAAGAAGTAAAAAGGACATGGAATTTCCCTACATGAACCACTTGCAAGCGACAACAACTCAGCGTAGACCTTCTCTTCGTCACTATAAAGGTCTCTGGCGCGACATCTGACCACCTTATAGCCCCCTTGTGGATCAAACCCAAACCCGTATGCCCATATGCTCGTCAAACGAGGAGAAGCCAAAGAAAAACGCGGAAGGGCTTTTCTCTCGTCGGTTGTGGGGTCCCACAGGAGGTCCCATGGAGATCCAGGAGTTTTGTTACATGTAAACAGCATCCATGAGTCGCAACTCGCTAGAACATCATAACCGGTCTTCGACATAATGTGATCGTAGTTGTCAGCTTTGAGTAGAGACACGTTTGGAAGATTATCATCATCATCATCATCTTGCAGCACTTTGAAAGAGTTGTCTTTGGTTGAGATTACTGAGCAGTCGAGGGTTCCATTGCAAACATGCTGCACCATAAGCATCAAATTGCCATTGCAGGGAGCTTGTGGCTGACCTTCTTCTTCATCGGGAATTAGATTGGTGGTGGTGTTTGAGACGATTTCCATATCTGCAATTTCCAACAAACAACAGCAGCAGATCCCTACATTAAATCAAATTTAGCCACGGTAAAGAAAAAAACATTCAAATAGTCACAGATTTAGCCATCAATACCTGAACTTGAGGGTAATAGAACGTCGGGACTGAAGCGGGGCAAGGGCTAGCCGATTTGCAGTTGCGGAGCCAATCAGCCAGAGCACGGTGAGCGGCCTGGAATAGATGCACGAAAAGTTTCATGTCCATATTTATAAGGATTCCAAATAAGTGATGTGATATCCTTGTTCACCAAGGTCTTCGTTTACTAGCCTTGTTAGGATTGGGATAAGGGATACATGTGACGTGGCATGAGTTGACGGGATATGTATAATTATTCGGGTATAAAATAATTCGACCACTATGGTGTGATAAAATTATCCTTGGTCTTAAATGACCTTTATTTAATTTAAAATATTTTTATCTAATTTAAAATAATATTATTTAATCTATAAAATATTAATTTAAATAAGTTAATTTAGTTTAAAAAAATTAATATAAAATAATTTAATTTAATTTAAAATAATATTATTTAATTTATAAAATATAAATTACTTTAAATTAATATATTTTAATTTATAAAATATTGATTTAAATAATTTATAAATTTAATATATTTAATCTAAAATAACTTTATTTAATTTAAAATAATATTATTTAATTTGTAAAATATAAATTTAATTAATTTTAATTTATTTAAATAATATTTTTTAATATAAAATATTTTTATTTAATTTGAAATAATATTATTTAATTTATAAAACATTAATTTAATTAATTAAATCAGTAATTTTATTATTTATCATAGACTTTTATCCACTTTGGTAAACATGAAACAATTTGTATTCAAAATCTGACGTGACAAATTGAATGGATTAATTTGTCCAATATCATCATCTCTAGTAAACGAGGCCTAAGTAATTTACTCACATTTAATTCATGCTAGAAATCTAATTCAACTTTAGCCAACAAGAATATGGGCTACAAAATTCTGTTCCCTAGCCACATGACTACAAGACCCACAATTAAATTTTTAAGGAAGAGATAAAATATCCATATAAAAACATGATGTAAATAGTCATTTGGAGATAGCTCGTTCAGTACGGTAATTAGCATCCGTTTTCGCGTATTGAATTGAAAACCTCGAATTAAATAACACAAATCAATCATTCTTACATATCACATCAACTCTAATTCATTATTCATTCACTTACATAATTTTAACTACCTATCATTTCAAATCATTTATCTCCTACTTTTACATCAAATCAATATTAATTAATTTAAATATTACTTTAATACATTTTTAAAATTCCACTAAGTGGTCTTAAAATTCCAATAACACTTATCATACCACCTTTTTCAAAATTAATTCTAGTTAACCAAAATAACTCATATTGAATGGATTATTTAATAAACACATAAAATAACTCATTTATCTCACGAGGAAGGCGGTTCAGAATTTAGCTTTGATATTGACAACACATAAAAAGAAAATAAATCCTAAAGACTCTAATAGGATAGTAGATTGGATGAATTATTAACTAAGAAACAAAAAATAATAATAATCTTCCTAAAAATATAAACGAAATAAAGATGGAGAAGCTAGGGAATCAGGGATAATTAATTCAAGTTCTAGCAAAACCGGGCAATCAATTGTTCGGTTCGAGATTGACACTCTCGCTTATGCATCTAGCGGTTCGCTCCCAATAACTCTTCGTAACAAGGGATTGAACATAGACGAACAAATTCGAGCATACAACACAGGCCAATTATCCCAATCCCATAAACTTTTCGTAACAAGGGACGGGTCATCGACAAGTGCGTATTTCAATCTAAAACATATAGACTATTCAGTTATGAAATTATCTACCTCATGCGAGCCTAGGTCTACGACTTTTCCCCTTTCGGTTTAAAGGTCGCTAATTAAATTAGAAGAGAATTAATCAACTAATCATATGGAATCGACAAACCCTAACTCGACAAATTAACTTCAATTATTTCCAACTGCAAGATCGAAGTGTCACTCTTCGATTATATCAATCATTCAAACAAGAACTCATCAATTCCTAATCAATTCAACTCACATAAGCATGAACAAATCGAAGCCCGACAATTACACGTTAAACAAGAACAATCATCCCCTATCCCTAGCAATCGGATTTAGCTACGAATATCAAATTCAACAATCATGATAAATCCTCTCAAATAATCATTATTCATGAATCAAATAAGAGAAGTGAATACTTACAAACAATCCAAGTTCCAGTCGAATTCGAAATACAAGCTAAACCCTAACTAAGAAGAAAAATGGAAAATAATGGTGAAAAGAAGAAGAAAATTGAGGAAGAAGAAGAGAAGGAGAGAGTCGTGAAGTTCTTTTCTCGGACCTAGGTTTTCACCCGGTCGAGATGTGTCTCGAGTCTCAGACAAGTTCTCATTTATATGGTTCGAAAAATCGAGCAAAAACGAGAGAGAACGAAAAAAAACAATTTTGCCCCTGCGACTAGGCCTTAGCGGCGCTAAGGGTCGCGGGGCTTGGGCGTCTGGCCGTCGTTGTGGGAGCGCTTCGCTGGTAGCGCCGCTAGCCTGGGCGCGCCTTAGCGGCGCTAAGGTGCTAGCGGCGCTAAGTCCCGGCAGTCTTGCACGATTTTACGGTTTGGGCTCGTTCGGGCTCGTTTGGACTCGGAATTCGATTCCGCTTTTTCCTGTGTGTTGACAACGAGCTCCTCTATTTAATTATGCTTGCACAATAAGCTTTTGCTCATAATTAGGTCTTCCTGAAGCTTCAGATCTACACACCATAAACAAAGAAAAACCGGAAAAACACACGGAAACACAAGAAAAAACCGAAATAGATCAAATCACGCAATAAACTACAAAAATGAATAAACCCAACGAAAAGACTTAATATGGGGAAAAAAGAAAGACAAAAAGACAACAAAAAACGCAACAAAAATAGGACAAACAACTCCCCCACACTTAATTCTTTGTTCGTCCCGAACAAAAAGAAAACAAAACAAGACACGAGCATGGATACGGTTTCAAATAAGAAGAGCTTCAAAATGCCCAATTCAATCGAGTCGAATTCCAACAAACATACGACCATATGCCTCAAATATCAACTTGGCCATGAAATGACAAACTCTCAAAACATAGATTATCATGTATGCCTCACTCATTTTCTTACATGAATAAGTGATAGGAACGCTCAAAATTGGTCAATATCAAGTTTCAACATATGCTTGCCAATAGTTTAAATTACTCGAAAACAATCAAAGCTCAAAAACTTGCGAATCAAGAGGACTTCACGGGTTGTAATGTGGGCTAAGGTAAAGGTACGAATATATATGGATATGAAGCTCAAATAATCAATCCAAGTTTTTCGAGTAATAGATGTTTAGTAAAGATTTGGTGGGCAAAGGATAACCGAGTTACCCGACTCGGGTCGATCTCGAGGGAAGGCTATTCGGAGCTTTATCTACTAGTTGATTGTCCAAATCACAAAAAGATCAAATAAAATCCTAAACATTCTAAGCAATTGATTGGAGGCTTGGTTATCACTAAACAAGCACTTGAAAACGAGCAATAAACTAAAAACAAGATCAAATCACGAGCAATTAGCAAATTAGATCACCGGAGTCTCATGCCATAACCATAGTGGAATGATAATCAATTGACATAAGGAATAAACAAACTATGAGCATTAGTTTGCTAACCCTAGTCGTCTAACCCTAAGTGATTAAGCCCTAATCGGGTCTTAATCCTTAAACGAGATCAACAAGCGATTAACTCCTCTATCTACTCAAGCAAGCAATCAAGTACAAGCATTTCCTCCATCATCAATCAAATCCAAATTTACCCTAATGAACATTATAAGTAAAAATGGAGCAAAAACCGAAGTAAAGAGCTTTAAAACTAAATACTCATCCTTCCATTGCGTAGACGATGAAAAACTGAGTCAAAAGCTCGAAACTCGAAAGAAACCGAAGTCGCCGGAAAATCTCCCAAAAAATAGCATAAGCTCCTAATCTAGAGAGCAAAAATAAAATATAAGCTAATTTCCCAAAGAGAAAAAGTGAAAAATGAGAGTTGGATCCCTAAAATGCAAAGGCTCAAAAATATTTATACTCCACACAAACACATAGTAGAAAAATGCAGATTTAGTAGAATACTCTCGACCAAGCCACGGAATCCGCGAGCACGCGGGCGCTAAGCAGCACGGATGTACGTGCGCATGGTGCTCTTGAGTGCGCATGAAGATTCGCGAGCAGGGGCGCTGGAAAAGGGAAGCTCTCGATGGCGCGGGAGAACTTGCGAGCTCGCGGCATGAGAGTGTGTTGATGCACACGGGCGCTCAACATCGCATACAGACTCGCGAGCGCGGACGTGCGGTAAGCGCTGGAAAAAGTCGCACTCTCGATGGCGCGGGAGAACTCGCGACCGCGCGGACATGCTAGGCAGCACAACGGGGACTCTCAATCTCGCAGACATTCCCGCGTGTGCGCGAACGCCCTAGGCAATGGCCGTGCGGGGCTCTCGACATCGCGCATCCTTCGGCGAGCTCGCGAGCGTGCTGGGCGATGGTAGCATGGACTCTCGACCTCGCGGCTCCTTCGGCGGGCTCGCGAGTGGACGGTTGGTTGGGCTCGGTGCGGAATCGACTAAGGCTCGGAATTCTCGGAAATAAAAATATCTCGTACGACATGGCTCGAAACTTTTCAGAAACTCGACTTCTTCGGAAAATGCTCGTCTCTCGGAATGTAGCTCGACTCTCTCTCTATGCTCGGAATAAACCTGAAATAATACCAAAAGCACGGAAAAGTACGCCAAAATATAAAATAAAACAAAATACACAAAAGCATACGTAAAACGATAAAATGGACCGGTCGACACTAAAACGAACCTAAAACTGACTCAATAACACAAATAAACACATAAAAATAAGCACAAAAACATAACAAACAATAGACTACTCGAATGTCAGCTACTTATCCAAACCAACAAGCTAGCACACATACCGTCCACCAACATTCCACAAACAATATATAAATGCTCAGAGTAAGTTGCAACATCGTCACTTAACCTTATTATTATTTTTTTTCTTATTTTTTTTTTATTTGGAGAGTGACTTCTTCCGAACAAGAACGAATCGAAAGGACAACATTCTGTAGGTGTAAACATCGGAGGTCATCCAAGTGTCCTACAGTAGTTTCTCAATGCTCATTACCCGTCAACACGAATCGACTAGTAAGAGGAACAGAATCCAATCGATTCGTCCTGCGAGCTCTCATTTTTTTTTTCTTTTTTTTTTCAATAGGTCAGCAATAGAAATCTAACTACAATTCACCTCATTCAACAACAACACCATTTTCACCAATCATCACCAAATCAGTCAACAAAATACATTCGTGTACCGCTGACAACAAAAAATGCTCAAAGCTCAAACGGGCTACTAAGGAAAATAACGTTTAGGATCAAAGAACAAAGCTAAAAAAAGCTAATCAAACAAAGCGCCTCAATCACTTTCGCAATTTCAAACTCTAATCAATTTCTTTCAGATAAACTCAAGGCAAGTTCTAATCATTCATGAATATGACCAACATCTCACAAGAAAAAGAATAAGGATCAAACCTCACAAGGTAAATAAATGTCACTCAAAGCAATCAAGCAAATACTGAGGCAATGACCACACGTCTGTCATCACAACTTCCCAATCTCATCAAACATTCATCAACAATTCATATAATTCACCAATATCACATGCTCAACAACACAAAATCCTAAAACTAGACCGGTCCACCACATAAGCATGCAAAATCCAAATAAACCCCTCACACTTTAAATGAGGCAATGACCTCATTGCTTCAACACAAAACAGAAAGTCATATAAAAGGACCCGACAATCTCATATAATGAACCAATCCCACCAACTACCACTAGAACACAAAAGAAAAGACAAGGAAAAGAATAACTCAAGAAAAATAAAAAGGAAAGGGAAAAGGGTATGCAAACCGAAGTGCCTCGAAGAGGATAAGTATCCATGTGCAAACCGCTCGTCTATGCTCAGCTCATAACCTCGATACTCCTTATGCTCGTGCTCATAAATGGTACCTGCCGAGAAAGACACAGAACTCCAAAACTCCCATTATTCAAAGAATAAAACTAAAAAAAAAAAAAAACAAAAATATCTAGAAAGCAATAAATCACTTAGGTTGCCTCCCAAGAAGCGCTTATTTAACGTCGTTAGCTTGACGAAACCTGAGGGGAATACAACCGAGATCCAGGAAGAAGTGACGGTCATACCACGCTTTCATATTTTCGAGAAGTGGTAGCCCGGGCAGTGTGCCCAGAAGGCGGGCATGGTGGGTCCGTGTGGCTGTGTTCTGGGTGAAACGGGTTCAGGCACGAGCAATCCCCAACTCTAGACGCATAGCTTTTCCCACAGGAGCTCTGTCGTCAACCTCCGGAAGTATAAGCTCATCTGTGGAGCAAGTCGAACTAACTCCCACCCACTTCGTAACACAGTGTAGCGGCCTCGGAGACGGGTGCTCAAACTCAGAGATGGGAGGAGGGACTTGAGAATCAAGCCCGTGGATTTCCTCCTCTTAAATATCATCGACGTCTCGCTGGGGATTATCATCCTCTTCTTCGGCCTCACACATTTGCTTCAACGTACGGGCTCGAGTATCAAACCTAAAGTGCGGGTCTTCGACTGGTGCCTTAGTTGAGTCGGTATGTACTGTAAGGGTCTCCATATTTGTGCTCAGTCTAGCACATCCGAGCTCAATGTCCACATCTCGAGTGGTTAGGGCAGATATACGAGCAAGGATAAGGTCGAGCTTTTTATCGTATGACATAACAGCCTCTCAAGTCTCGTCCCTATGTGTAGATTCGCCTTGAGCGGTGGGCTCAGGAGTGACATTGTTAACTCGATCCTCTAAAGCTTGCACGCGCTCCACAAGGTTTTTTATTTTGGACTCAATATTGCTCCTACGGGCTGCTTGGGAGGCTAAGAGAGCGAGGGCCTGGTCGAGATTGGCATTGTACTCTGAAGAGTCCTCGAGGGACTCATATGACTGCTCGACAGGCCAGAAATCCCACTGCTGCTCGTAGGGATGTGACAAAGTCTGGCCATAGTCCCAGGAATCGTAGAATGGAGGTGGCTGGTTCAGAATGGCACACTGGTAGGGATGGCAGCGGTTCGGTTTCGGTTCGGATATCCGCGGTTTTTGGTTCTGCGGTTTTCGGTTTTGGTTCTCAAATTTCACCCACGGTTTTGCGGTTTCGGGTACCCGAAAGTCTTCGGTTTTGGTGCGGATCCTATATTTCGCCCGTGGTGCTCCGTTGGGTGCCCAAAATAGACGGCCCATCAAAAAGCCCACCAAAGACCCTAGCTATATAAGTGGAAATTTCCTCTCCCTCTTATCCTCTCCCCGTCTCCTGTGATGGCCTGGCTTAGCTATGTACTCTACTACCTTTATGGCTTGTACTGTACGTTGGTACTTGCTAATTTGTGACTGGTTGCCTGGTACTCTCTAAGTTATCATGTTTTATGTTGTTGTCTTTGGTGTTTTATTATAATATTTTTGGTTTTTTGGGTATCCGTTTGGTTTTTGGGTATCCGCGTGTTTTGGTTTTGGTGAAGGATTTTCACCCAAAACAGTTTTGGTTTTGGTTTTGGGTTTTAAGTTTGGGTTTTGGTTTTGGGTACCCTGAGGTTCCATCCGATCCGAACCCGAACTGCTGCCATCCTTACACACTGGGCTGTGGTTTCTCCTTAGCTAACTGGGATGATGCGAAAGCACAGATACGGTCAAGCTTCTCGTTGAATTCGTGGGACTCATAATATTGCTCGCCCGGGGAGGGGTCCTAGTACTGCTCGGAAGGGAATGAATATGGTTGGTAGTGATGCCCGGTGGAATAGCTCGGCTCGATACCCCAAGATTGGGTGTGCGAATAGGGGAACACACTGTTATAGCTCATAATACCTGCACATCAAAACAGAAAAACCACGCAAAGCCACGAAAAAAAAAAACAAATGAAACAAAAACAAAATAGACAGAAGGAAAACAAAGAAGCACAAAAGGAAGAACAAAAACTCGAAAAATACAAAATAAAGAGAAACACAGAAATAAAATCAATACCAAGACTAAATATCCTACTTGTCTTCCCCGACAACGGCGCCAAAATTGTTGTAGCACAAATTATTCTTTTTACCGAGTACCGAATCGAAAGATTCGTTCCCTAGGTCGATCTCACGAGGAAGGTGGTTCAGAATTTAGCTTTGATATTGACAACACATAAAAAGAAAATAAATCCTAAAGACTCTAATCGGATAGCAGATTGGATGAATTATTAACTAAGAAACAAAAAATAATAATAATCTTCTTAAAAATATAAACGAAATAAAGATGGAGAAGCTAGGGAATCGGGGATAATTAATTCAAGTTCTAGCAAAACCGGGCAATCAATTGTTCGGTTCGAGATTGACACTCTCGCTTATGCATCTAGCGGTCCGCTCCCAATAACTCTTCGTAACAAGGGATTGAACATAGATGAACAAATTCGAGCATACAACACAGGCCAATTATCTCAATCCCAATAACTTTTCGTAACAAGGGACGGGTCATCGACAAGTGCGTATTTCAATCTAAAACATATAGACTATTCAGTTATGAAATTATCTACCTCATGCGAGCCTAGGTCTACGATTTTTCCCCTTTCGATTTAAAGGTCGCTAATTAAATTAGAAGAGAATTAATCAACTAATCATATGGAATCGACAAACCCTAACTCGACAAATTAACATTCAATTGTTTCCAACTGCAAGATCGAAGTGTCACTCTTCGATTATATCAATCAATTAAACAAGAACTCATCAATTCCTAATAAATTCAACTCACATAAGCATGAACAAATCGAATCCCGACAATTACACGTTAAACAAGAACAATCATCCCCTATCCCTAGCAATCGGATTTAGCTACGAATATCAAATTCAACAATCATGATCAGTCCTCTCATATAATCATTATTCATGAATCAAATAAGAGAGGTGAATACTTACAGACAATCCAAGTTCCAGTTGAATTCGAAATACAAGCTAAACCCTAACTAAGAAGAAGAAGAAGAAAAATAGAAAATAATGGTGAAAAGAAGAAGAAAATTGAGGAAGAAGAAGAGAAGGAGAGAGTCGTGAAGTTCTTTTCTCAGACCTAGGTTTTCACCTGCTCGAGATGTGTCTCGAGTCTCGGACAAGTTCTCATTTATATGGTTAGAAAAACCGAGCAAAACCGAGAGAGAACGAAAAAAAAAACAATTCTGCCCCCGCGACCAGGCCTTAGCGGCGCTAAGGGTCGCGGGGCTTGGGCGTCTGGCCGTCGTTATGGGTGCGCTTCACTGATAGCGCCACTAGCCTGGGCACGCCTTAGCGGCTAAGGTGCTAGCGGCGCTAAGGCCCGACAGCCTTGCACGATTTCACGGTTTGGGCTCGTTCGGGCTCATTTGGACTCGGAATTCGATTCCACTTTTTCCTGTGTGTTGCCAACGAACTCCTTTATTTAATTATGCTTGCACAATAAGCTTTTGCCCATAATTAGGTCCTCCCGAAGCTTCAGACCTACACATCATAAACAAAGAAAAACTGGAAAAACACACGGAAACACAAGAAAAAACCGAAATAGATCAAAACACGCAATAAACTACAAAAACGAATAAAACCCAACGAAAAGACTCAATATGGGGGAAAAAAAGACAAAAAGACAACAAAAAACGCAACAAAAATGAGACAAACAATTATCAACATCTTGTGGGGTAGCAAAATTACGTTTAAGTCAAAATAAAATGTTGGAAAATCGGTAAGATACTCCAACACTTTCGTCTTCCCATGATAATGGATTTGAACTTTGCGATAGCAAAAGTACATTGTCAACTATTACTTGATTTTATTTTTTTTGCCTATTTTGGTGAAATAAGATTATAACTCAAGAATATCTCAAGACTTGATTTTTTTTTTTTTTCATTTTTGGTAGTTATAAAAAATATTTCAATAATATACATCCTTATCTATTAATAATATGACTTTTTTAATAGTAAAAATGAATGTTAGGAATTTGAGGTTCCTAAAAATTTTATGTCCTTATTTTTTTTTAAACCTGATATGTTAAAACTAACCATTTAGGATGTTTAATAATTATAAAATTGATGGGATATTCGAATCTAACAATATATTGGGATATACTCATTGTTTCATAAATCTACGTTTTCGATTATTGCAATTTAAGAATTTCAATGTTAATTTGGGATATACTATTTTAACTGCACATAATAAAAAGGAAGTTTGGGATTATGAGAATCCCTTACAGTTTTTCTTTTTATTTTTTGTTTAA